>SNRZ01000074.1:0-341594 GCA_008729115.1 Dirofilaria repens
TCTCTACATTTTTGAATTTTTAAAATGTTTACATTAAATAATTAAACAATTTTAAAAAGTATACAATTCATCCATCATGTTTTCTTTTTTCACCATTTCAAAATTCATTGTAAACTTTTTGGAAAAGTTAAAGAATATAAACATTTCGGGAAATTTTGTTGAATTAATTTTAATAAATATTACATTGAATTTGACCGAAATAAATAACTAATAAGTTGGCTCATTGATTCATTAGTTGTTTATTATTTGTATTATTCGATAGTTTATATCTATCTATTTGTAATTATAAAACTGAATCCCAAAAACTAATAATCTGTATTATCTAAGTAGTTTAAATACACAAATATAATTTAACAGATATTCAGATTAATTAAATTAATTCATTAGTGTATTATCATTCTATTTTTCTGTAATAATTCCTGCTTAGAATGAGTTATTTTGATGATTGATAATTCTTGAAATATTGTTCAATTTGCAAACCACTCTTTAACCATTTTTATTTTTTTATTTCGCTTTGTTTCTGATTTGTTTATTAAAATTTCATCTACTTGAATTATTCATTTTAAAATAAAATATTATTTTTAAGAATGCAAAATTTTAATTAAAAATTGAAATAAAAGAAAGTGAAATAAGCTATTAAAATATAAAAGGTCAAAAATCATTTATGAATCTAATATTTACAATCTTTAATATGTTGGTCATTGGATTAACAGTATGTCATGCACAAATTATTCATAAATATGCATGTGTACAGACAAACAAACACACACACACGCACATACATACATACATACACACAAGACACATACACAGACAGACACAAGCAAAGATATAAATTTGATAAGTGATTTTTAAAAGACATGGAGAAAATCTTTAATTTAGAATGAAAATTAGTAAAAAATTGGTCGAGAAAATTTTCCGGTCGCTTTCCTTATTTTTTAATATCATAAGAAGCGGAGATATGAATCATTTGTCTTCATTTATTGCAATTTTTAATTTCGTTATTTCATTTCCAAACTAATGAATGACGTGATAAGATTTAATTAATATTATCGAATATTATCAAGTGCAACTAATCATTTAGAGTGATGTGAGCGGATAACATAAAGATTAAAATAGAATGATATTATTATTCATAGTATTGTGTATCCAAATATATTTGTGATTATATTATAAAATATTCCAGTATCAAGATTCAACAAAGCACAATTCTCATGATAGCTTTAGTTTAATCAATTAATCTTGGTCACATATTGGTCATATGTAGTTAGACTTTACCATTCTTCTTTAGCTTTTTGTCAACTGGTGCTATTTTTTATAAAATTTCTTTAATACATTAATAAAGAAATTAAATTCACATTGTAAATAAGGAATAGTGGTCAAATTTGCTATTCTTATCATTCATTGATTACAAATAAAAATTTTAGCAAATATTAGACCACATGAAATCATTTATACCATTTTGACAATACTTAAATCTTATTTAAAAAAATGGGTGATAAGAATATCAAACTTAACTAATATTTTCTCTCCACAGTGTATGTAATTTAATTTGCTAAACAAATATGCGTACAATAAGAAGGAAATAAACAGATATAATAATCATTATCATACGCTATAAATTATTATCGTTATCATGTGTTATAAATCATCATTATCATACCTATAAATTAAAATAAAATATAGGAAGGAATATCATATCGGTAAAATGGCCAGTATTGAAACAAACCAGTTGACGATTATTCCATTGCAAAATAAGCAATTCTCACCTTTGTGCGATTAACAGTCGATTATTTAATTAACGAGTTTTAGCTCATTTGAATGATTTGACTTTTTCTAAAATTACATCAGCACTACCGCAATTTTATTCAATGAGCTGCTCGACCGAGGTAGGTAAAATCAATTGGTGCCTATGACAACACTGCTACCAATTGATCATCGATACTGCATTATTATTTACTACTAATAAAAATTACCGATTTTCTTATCTATTATCACTAATTAACTTGATTTAGACCAGCAACTGCTAAAACTAATTAAACTTAGGGAATGGGAAAGCGATAAAATAAAATATTCAAATGTAATATATATGATAAGATAAAAGATGTTCTACCCCTGCCAAAAAAATCAGGGAAATTTACGAACTGTAAAAGCGGAGAATCAAAGTTTTGCATTTATCATTATCTGGTAGCATTTCATAGAAGACAGAAAAAATAATTGAGGAAGGATTTTGAATTTTTTCAGAAAGATAAATATAGTATCTGAGAAGTTCGCAACTTTCCTTACAATATATTCAGGAATAAAATATAAAATTAGAAAGATTGATGATTTTAGCATTATTAATTTCGAAGGAGAGTTCCTCCTCCTTTACTTCTCATCATTATTTCTCGTTCACGGAACCAGTGCGAATTCAAGTTCTAGCTCTTGTTCCTATAGGATATGCTTCTTTTTTTCAGCTATGAAAAAATATAATCCTCTTTAGACACTTCAACATACAATTTTCAATTTTTTCCATCTCATTTCTTCCGCCCTTCCCCCTTCATTACAAATTCTAATATTTTGCGAAGTTTTAGACTCAGTTGTTTATGTCCTCCAAATTCGTTTAAATGCTTATCAAATTATTAAAATGAAGGAACATCATCATTCTTTGAACTTCATGAAATTTCGAGAAATCCATTTGCAATTATAAATCCCTACTGCTCTTTTCTAGTTTTCGTTATAGATTGATTTCAAAAAATAATTAGTATGAAATATCAGCACTTTTCGATGCTTAATTGTTTCTAATTCAGTGATAGACAACAATTGGAGTCTGGAAGGAATGATTCAATTCAAATTCATTTTACTGATTAATTCACTTCAAGCTTTTAATTAGCTTTCGCATATCAAAAGCATATTATCTATTCAACAAAAAGACGAATCAGTTCATTGCAAAAATTCAAGAATTCTCATTTATTTTTCCGTTCAATCTATAATAGTTTCAGAAGAGATTTCTTCCTTTCATATGAAATAAGTGCTTCATCCATAAAATTCTGAAAAAAAAAACATGACAGGAATTTGAATTTCAAATGCTTTCTTCCTTTCTGTTTCTCTTTTCCCTTTTACTTTCCTCGCCTTCTTCCTAGTATACTTCTTCTTTATAGATTGATGACAATTGAAAGCAGAAGATTATATCGATCAGATCGATCAGATAAAAATCAAACAAGTTTCAAGTGAAAATGCTCAACTATTTATCCGAAAATTTCATGATATATCCATTCCGCTAAACTCTGATGAATTTACGCCATTCGAAATTGTTCGAATAAAATGCCGAAAAGTAAAAAAAAAATGTAATGTAAGTAATTATTAAAGCATTGAGAAGAATCAAAGATTATACAAATTTATGAAAATAACAATAACAAAATTTTCCATTTAAACGATGTAATGGATTCTTAGATTCGTGCCTTAAAGACAGAAAGCTACGTTATCTGGACGGAAAGCAATATGAAAGTTGAAGAATGTGCAAATCTAATAATGAGAAAATTGATGAAATATACGGAAGCAAGGAGTAATTGTAGGAGCGAAGATGTAAACTTTGGTGATGAAAATGATTTAAGGAAGTGAGAAGGCATGATGGGGATGATGACGATGATGGCGAACTCTTCTTTCTCTCTTCTCTCCATTAGATGGATGAAATCAAATTTAATTTAGTTTTAGATTTAAAGCTGCTACATCTCTGTCTTACTTCTACCCTTACTTCAATAGAAATAGCTTAAATGAGCCAAAACAAGAATAAGTTAATCGGACAGAAAAATCGCTGCAGGCAACATTTGCTTTTATTCTATCATTTCAGCAAAGGACAATATTCTCCATAATAGAACTGAAAATCTTTTCGAAATCGAGAAATACATGGCTCATATCCAGCATGCCTTATCTTCAATTAATTCTCATCACATACAAAGATGATCTTCTGCTGCCATAATCAACTTAGTAACATTTTCAAAATAATAAAAATAATGATAATTTGGAACTTAAAAAAACTTTCAAAAAATACGAAGATTTTCAAAATAATAATAAAACAATTTTGTAAGTACCTTCGCTATCAATTCCACCAAGTTGGTCACCTACTTTTCTTATCACTAATTATTATTCCAGTTATCTGGGAATTATCGAAAATGTTTTGAATAACTGATGATATGACATCTCCTTTTCCATCATGTTAAAAACATGCAAAGTAACTCAAATGATTTATTCAAATCTTATTTTATCGAAACTTTATTTTGGCAGAATAATTGGAATCATAATCATATATACAAACAGTTAAAGTAATGTACTTTTTTTTTTAAGCAATCGAAACTTATTTCTCGTTTCTTAAATTTTAGAAAAATTTGATAGAAATTTCTGGATATTACTGAAATAGAATTTAAAATGAACTAAATTTCAAGTAGTTTGATCAAGTTAAAAATAAAGGAATCATCGAAAAACGAGAAGGATAATTAAAATTTAAATTAAGGAAAAATATACAATGCTCAGAAAGTATATTTGTTAAGAACAGCCATTATCACACAGCTATAGTGCATCGAAAGGTGAGGCGTGAGAATGATAAAAATATGAAAAATATAACAAGAATGGAATAAAGTTGTTATTCACCGAGATACATGATTAGAAAACATTAAGATTTGAAAAAAAGAAGAGAAAAAACTTGAAATGTTTCAGAATATTATAATTTCGATTCGACTGAATCGGAATTGGAACACTTAAAGTATATCAAAGAATCATAGCAAGTAGTGAATTTCAACCAAAAATTTAGTCAAATTTCATTTCTTAATTATTTATGGAGAATTCTCAATCCATGATAAACTTTGTAAACTAAAACAACTAACTAAGCAATGCCAAAAAATGAAAAATGAAGAGTGAAATACATAAAAGACTTGAAAGAGATGGGAAAAAAGACTTTCTCTGAAAGCATAAATTGGATTTGTTGAATGTTCGCAAAAAAAGGTCAAAATTGATGACAATTTGCATCCAAAAGTAGCAAAATGAAAAGAGTTATTAGTAGAAAAATAGCTAATGAAAAAATATAATACTTAAAAACACTACTAAATATATTAAGTACAAATTTAGATAACGAGACTTTAAAAGATTTATTAGTAAATGATGAAATGCTGAAAAGTTACCAACCATTTGAATAATTCTAGTATTTCGAATAATTTTTTCCTTTAAGAATAAAATTTTCAATTTAATGGATATAAATTTAGCAAAACGGCAACAATACAGCATGATAATAATGAGAATAGTTTATGAAACAGAAATTGGTAATGATTGTTCAATGATTGTTCCTTCATGATTCTCGTCAATAATTTTTTCGTCCACTGAATTGCTCCTTCGCCATTCTTTAGCACTCATATTATTTTTTTTCGAATCATGAATTTTAGGTGACTGCGGCAAATCGAACATTTTGAAGGTAGACATTCGCTTCGATAAGCTTGGATAAAGTGATAGGTAATTTCTTGGTACCAAGCCTCGTTTAGATGTTTCTGGTTTAGCAATAGAATCTTCCGTTATTATCTCACAGAACCACCATGCTTTACCATCAGCATCTTTTTTTAATACACGTAAAAATGCACCGGTTGAGAAGCTTAACTCATCTTCCTGTTCTTTATCATAGTCATATGCTGCATACATCTGGAAGTTTTTTTTTACCTGGCAAATTTAATAGATTAGTTAAATGTTCAGAAATTATTAAAATTATTAAAAATAAACGAAAGCGAAGAATTAAAATTTAATCAGTAGCTTATGCTTACCTTTCATAAAAATTGATTCGAAATGACATCAGACATCATTAAATTAAATAATGCAAGATGATGTTAGGAAAAGAAACAGAGAGAAGGAAAAATGCAAAAAAAATTACCAATCCATTATTTACAACACCAGCTTCTTGATCAGCAGCCTTCAGATATAGCTGACAACCTTCATAACCATCTTCATCTTCTTCACATTTTTCAATAGGTGTTTCCAAATCTGATAATGTTTGCGCAAAAATGCAAGCACCACTTTCTACCAATAATTTTACCATCGGTAGATTATTGCATGATGCAGCACAGTGTAATGGTGTCCAACCATCCGAATCCTGAAAGCACATGGCATAAAGATTTAAAATTCTGATAACAAAAAATCAAGAAAAAATAATACGATATAAAAAAAACAATAGCAAAATTATGGCAATATTTTACTATCTTAAAAAAAAATTTGTAACTGATGCTATCAATTACAAATTCATCGAATATTAAAACTTTTAAAAATCAACCGACGTACTTGCGCGTTCACATCAGCAAATGAATCCACCAAATAACGTACAATCTCATAATGGCCAGCACAAATTGCATTATGCAGCGCTGTGATACCTTCATCATTGCAAGCTGATATATCCGGCAACTGCAAACAAAATATGAATGTCATATAAAATAAATATTTAATTCAAAGAAACTAAAATCAATAACTTCATCTATAATCATCTTGTATAATTTTCTAGTCAAAAACTAGAAAGTCGTAAAGTTAAGATTATTATTTCTGCAATAAATAATATTTTAATATATTTAGAACAAATTTTTTTCCTTAATTTATGCTAAATGAAAGTTGTTTATTGACGGCAGACATAACAATAATAACCTTTGCAGCACTTTCTTTCACCAAATCCATTTCACCTTCAAGTGCTGCATCTAATAATAATGCCAACGGATCGAAAACTACTTTTTTTGAAACATTTTTCACTTTGTTGAGGCGAAAAATACCCTAAATATCTGTGAATCAAATCTCATTTTCTCTAATTTGATCATTTAAGCAATAAAATTTCTAGTATAAAAAAAACTGGCAAAAACTATGGTCGGTAAACACAGTACATACAAATCTAATAGATAATACTCTGTAATTATCTACTAATGATGTAGATCATGGAATTATTTAATTCAACTAATTAATATTCAATAACAGTTTATCAACTTGATCGAAATATTTTTCAGAATGCATCAACACCATTCAATTATAAGTACATTCATTATATGATAATATGTCAAGGAGATGAATGATAAAAGAAAAATAAGTCTTGAGAGTCGAATGTATATGAAAATATGATAATGACGAAAGAAAGAAGGACTGAAAAGTGAAAGATATTCAAATACCTTCCCGGGTAATATCTTGGTAAATTCCGCGACAACTGATGTTTTATTCTGTGCTTCCATTTCATTAATTATTTCTTCGACAAATCCTTTATTAGTAAATGTCTTCGCTTGTTCACATTCTCCGGTTTGTTCAATTTCAATGGGCAATTCATCAAGCTGAATATCTTTCATTAGAGGTTCACATACATAATCGTTGGGAATTGTTGCGCTATCTTCCATAGCTTCCTTTTCTTCCTCATGGATTATTTCCGGTTTGCTTATCGCAGTCGCATTCTGAAATATGGAATGGTTATTAATAATTTAACAAGCACTAAACAATTACTTATATCAGTAGACCATAATCTTTCTTATTTTTAATTTTTTAAAATTCAAATGATATATTATTTCTCAATACTGCACAATGCGTATATCGGATTTAGGAAAGAAATGAATGAGTATATTAAAAAATAATAGATTTATCCAATTAATTTATCCGCAAAAGTTTCACCATACTCGGCCTATCTTATTCAACAGCAACAGATCGAATGGGTTGTTTGTAGCATATAAATGTTTTACATAAGTATACACATTTATAAGTATAAAATTGGAGAAATTCCTCGAAACATTTGAGATGCAATCGAAAATAAATATTTCGCCAAAACTTCATTCAAAAATGATAAATGTCTTTATTTGTTTAAATTTCAATACTGCATTGCATACCTTATTTACAAAGGCAACAAGATTTCCAATATTACATCCCACTAATAAATGAGTACGACCTTTCTTCTGCTCATCCACTAAAATTTTGCGAATATATTCAGTTTCATCGCATGATGCACTATCTTGAAGAGCCCAAGATCTGAAAAGAGAAAAAATTTAAATACTAAAGCGATTAATTCCTTGTTATAATAGAAAAATCTAATAGATAATACTCTGTAATATTGAGAAAAATAATCGAGCAGCCGTAAATATAAAATTTCTCAAAACAGTATTTTCCAACCTTCTCTTTGCAGCGCGTAATGTATCGAGTCGAATGGAGATTTGATCAGCTCTTGTTAATTTTGTGTTATCGATCAGATTCGATGTCAACTGTTCATCGTCCAATACCGCAGTATTGCTCGTCTTCATCATTGTATTCTTGTGCGGTAAATGTTTTTCCATCACTTCAGATGTGGATGATGAAAAATTTTTATTTGAATGATCAACAGTATCAAATGTTCTCTCTCCCAGCTTTGTTATTTTATTATCAAATGTATTTTCAGCTGTCGGGTATGGATCTTTCGGTGGTGAAGGTGAATTATTACGATTCACAAAAGTGGTGTTTGCTCTGCAAAATTGAAATTAATAGAAATTTTTGAAATTTTAATGTAAAAACAAAAATATTTCAGCAAGGATACAATTTAGAAAAAAACAAAGAGAACACTCATATTTGCAGTAATAGTCTACAAAATTCAATCAAATTTAATAATTCAAAAAATACTAGTACGATTATATGTGTGGCATTTAGTATGATATGTTTCAAGTAAAATAGGATATGATGATCTGTCATAATTTCATAAACATGTAGCAAAATACGTTGCCTGTCTTTTCCGAATGTAGAAACGCTGAATGTTTCATTTAGCAGTTGCGGAGGGCAGCTTGAAGACAAACTACATTTCGCATTCATAAAAACTTTCGATTGATTAACCTGGAAATTAATCAACTAATTAATTGACTCCATATTGCTAATGATAGTGTACAAATTTAAACTGATAAATAATGAACGAACAGGAAATTAAGCTTGAACTAATTTAAGTTCATTTAAAAAAATTAAAGATGCTATCTATATTAAGCAATAAGTTTTTTAGAATAACACATTCTGAACAATTGGACAATTTATTTGGTCTAATCAGAAAAACTTGAAACTCTTGTTCAATAATTATAATTATTATAATGATGATAAATAAGTTACCTGAAATGGTTCAACAGATGCTCGTGGTCGATAAGGCAAATCAAAAGAAAAATGTTTTGGCGTTTCTGAATCTGAGAGGGAGGAAATTTGCCGCAACATGTCAATATCACTTTCTGGAAGATTCATATGTTTGAGATGAGGTAATGAATGTTGCGAAGTCAATGTTGAAGACTGCAATCCACTGCTTTCAATTTGTAAAGTGATCTCATTGTTCAATGTTGTAGCTGATGATGGTGATACTGTGGACAATGTTTGAGTAGGATCGATCTAGAAAATCCGGTTATGAAATAAATAATTGCAGAATAGCAAGAAGGAAAAGAACATATGTAAATCAATTTCAAATTCTAATTGAAAATTTAAAAAATTATAATTAGAAAGGCGACTGAAATAGGTAAACACTTTTATTCTCTCAATATTCTATCTTAATTCCGCAAACTAATAATAAGAGAAGAATGACTGCAATAATGCCAGTGATTCGATGGGTAAATAGAATAATATCTACTGATTTCTATATTATGTTATGTTATTGCTTGAAGAAATTCAATGTTTAAGAGGAAGATTTGAAAATTAAATAAACTAACGCATGTAGTTCTCATCTGAGAGTTCATCAATTTATGCTGCTGTTCACGAGCGGCGTTTAATGCCATTAGTCGACGACGACATAGTAAATCGAACTTAAATCAAATAATTAAATTAAAAAAAGTTCTAATTATAAGTGATCTATGACTACGAGTAAATATCGCTCATCATTTTATACATTTTCAATTTGATTATAATCTTTCTCTTTACTCAAATTATTTTTATTTCATCGTTTCATTTTTCAGAATCTAATCTTTTTACGTGTATTCAAATGACGTAGCCTTATTTGGAGCAAATGATCCGTATTCTGTGCTTGTTTAATTTCATTCACGAAATTTTGTACTTAAAAGAGATTATACTTTAAAAAGATGAGAACTAATTGTAAATTAATTTCAAACAGTTGAGTCATTTCAAATGTAGAATAAAATACTTGAAACATATGGCATGAGAGGACGAAAGTAGATTTAAAGAAAATAATATACACCTGCGTCTGTAAGGAAGCAATCTTAGAAACGACATTTCTTAAATGTAGTTCTTGCGACGTGTAACTCATCTGCAAATTGTTGAGTTTTTTCTCAGCTATCATTCGACGGGTTGCTGCTTGATGTGTTTCACGTTCCATCATTTTTAAACGAGCCATTTCACGCTCTTCAAATAATATCTATAAAGTAGAAATGAATAGAATACTGGTATATAAAAGTAAGAATAAAAATGAATAAAATAAGCAAAGACTAGTAATAGCTTAATTAAAACTCGATATTGTTAAAAATAAAAAACAATTTATAAACAAACATCATAATTTGTTTCCCAAGAACTATTAACAAATTTTATCAGACTAAGATCATTGTTTTTATAAACAAAGGTCAATATTAAAAATTCAAAATGTCAATTTCGAATTAAAAATTTCATCAATTTGCCCTCTTATGAAATGATTAAAAAGTGGCACTTTATTACCAGTGAAAGTTACAGATTTAATTGATATATCTTTGATAGTTCGTTCCATAAGCATTACCTCAATTTATCTCTGTCAATTACGAATTTTAATATGATGTCAAATAAAATCATCAAAAGATCTTCTCTTTACAATTACTATCACCTCGTTTTATTTATTTACGAATGGATGAATGGTTCATTTTCCCTAATAATCAATAAACAAAATTTTGATAATGTAAACCTCATTTCTAAGCACAGCTAGACGTATGGGTGCATTATCGACACGGTTCTCACGTGTCTCACGATCATGGATCATTTGTCGATTAGCGTCAATCAAACGTCGTTGTTGCTTAGCAGTTTGTACCAAATCATCATATTTGATGGAATTAGCACTAAAATAAATTTGACTCATAATTTATAAATTTATAAACTTTAAATCATATATATGCAAACAAAATAATGACTCCAGGTTCATCGGTACTATTCCTCGGTACAACAAACTTCATTTTCCTCGCACTTATTTTCCCGTTCAACATATTACCCACTTGTCTGAATAAAGTAAGGACAAACCCATTCCAATCTTTCGAAAGCATATCGCGTCAGAAAAGAGTATGTGAAAAGAAGAATAAATGAAAAAAGTAGAATATATCCAAAGATGAAATAAATTTAGTACTTTCGAAATATATCACTTCTATTAAATAGTAATTAATTGCAATATTTTAAAAATTTGCACCGAATTAGGAACGAATTTATTAGTTTCAAAATTTACGTTATGATTTATTTTGCAAATTGGAAATATCGAAATAATAAGAAAATTTAATTTTAATTTATTTGCTAAATTCTTATCATTATTATATTGAATAAAATTTTCGAATAGATTCACCCTTGATAGTTTTCTGGAGTTGTTGAATGTATTGATGATTGTGTTGATGGTTGAACAACACGAATTGGTTGATGTGACATCTAAGAAAAGATTTACTGCTTTTTTAAGAAACGAAAAATTTAAGAACGCAAAAAATAAAAATAAAAATAATTGTGAAATACTGTCGCAAATGAATGGAATTTCAAGCATTTCCCATCAATTAAACAATATGAATAAATCATATTTTAAATTAATTTTTTTATTATTTCAAACTATCTAAGAAAAGTATGAAGTAATATAAAAATGTTAATGAACATATTCATTAAGCAATGTTGATAGTAATAACATAAAAACTGCAAAAACGAAATATTGGATGCATAGATGATACTAAACAAACGAATGCTTTGAATATTAATTAAAATATATTTCATGATAACTTTTCAATTAATTGATTCATTACTATGGATAAGCAGATTATGCAGTGATTTAGAATCACAACTATTTCTGACAATAGAATAAATTTATGATGGGACAAATTGCCGAAAAGTATTATAAACTGATAAACACATTGTCTGAAAATATCATAAACTGATGAATGTTGGAAAAAAGTTTGGAAATGGGAAAATTGAATATGAACATCGATATATGTTTGCATAATTCAAAAATGTGAATATTAGACATTGATAAAAATGATCAAATTATGGGAGATGATCGAAGATTGAGCAACAGTATAGTAAAATTTTCAAAAATTCAAAATGTTAATAAAAAAGAAAGGATAATAAAGAACTAATAAAAATGAAAACAATAGAATGAACAAATCTATAATTTTCGTAATTTTTATCAAAAATGTAAACTTTAACAACGATATTCATTATTATTTGAAAATTTGTGATAATAAAAATAGATTGGAATTTCGGATTTGGATTATATTACAAAAATTTTGAAAATTTCAAAGAGCAAAAGATGGATAGAATTTCAGAAATTTCAGTAACTTTTTGATCGTTGTTTAATTTTCAATAAAACATATATTATATCTTAGAAGCTGAAAGCATTTGACGAAGAAGGTCTTAGAATAAGTAAAGTTTAATATCCACAAAATTTCGATTAGTGACAAGAAAGCCTGAGAAGCGAAGTGAGAGCAACTTGTAAATTGATATAACAAATGAAAGATGATTATATAAAAATTTTCCTAAAACTTCCACATTATGCATTATTACAAAGTAAAAATTTTAACAATCACTGAGAAATGAGAAGTGCTGCTATTGGCATCAAATTCCTACTGTGGTTTCACGATTCTGCATTCTTTCAGGATAAAGTAATACTTTGATACTGTAACTAAAAGAGACAGGATATATGTGTAGAAAAGTGAACTTCAGATACGACTGCTCCATTGTGGAACGATCTCAGTAATTCTTTAAGAATTATTTTGAAAAACTGAATATTTGGAGAGGAGCAGGCCGTTAGAGAACTGATAGTAGAATAAGATTTTCAAAAATTCAAAAAAAGGAAAGGACTGGAAGGAAATTAACAAAAGGCAAAAATAGGCAATGAATAGAGAGAGAAGTGGTAGTTGTTATTCGTAGGAAGTGAAATGAATTTACAAATAAAGATCATTGCAAAGATGATGCAGAGAATAAAAAGGAAGAGAAAAATTACTGATTTGACGTGAAAAAATAAGGGTAATAGATGGATGATGAATGAAGAAAAAGGGAGAGAGAGTAAAGGAGAGAGAAGGAAGGAAACTATACCTCTAAAGCATTTCACCTTAACCAAATTCTAATTTCTTAAGCTTTCAAAATAATCATCTACTGGCAACAGTCATGCGATTGTAAAATTTGAATAGAATAATGGGAAGATAGAATAGAAGAAGGAGAGAATATATAATAAGAGAAGATGAAGAATATGGAAGG
This sequence comes from Dirofilaria repens, assembly GCA_008729115.1. Classification (NCBI taxonomy): domain Eukaryota; kingdom Metazoa; phylum Nematoda; class Chromadorea; order Rhabditida; family Onchocercidae; genus Dirofilaria; species Dirofilaria repens. Next base: position 13,369 of record SNRZ01000074.1, read on the forward strand.
GCGATATAATGATCGAATCAAAAATCGAACAGTAAAGATGCAAATGAAGGTTAGAAAAGAGGGAGCGGATCAGAAAGAAGGTAGAATGAAGCGATAAAGGAAGAATGCAGGAGACAATTTCACTGTCGTCAACATCAACAAACGATTAATTACAGCGAAAAACCTGTAGAGGAAGAACTCGTCCTGATCACCTCTACCTGGCTCTTCCTTCATCAATGTACATCTTCTATTGGATTCGCTAATCTAACCACTTTTACTGGTCACATGTTGACCATTGATAGATGGTTCATACATGACTATATTGATCCGGATCGATGTATTACCTGCAATTTTAACAACATACCTTTCTTTTCATTAATATCCCAGGAAGAGCAAGAGATTCGTTAATTGTTTGTTTATATTTCAGAATTTTATAAAAAAGAACTCCAAAGGTTGATAAACTATTGCTTCCAGAAATATTTCGAAAGAGTTTTAAAAATAGGTTTCAAATCTTATTAATATATGCTACATTCTCGACATTACATTTTCTCAAAATATTATCAAAAAATTCTGAAACATACAACAACACTAATCCCCAATTTGGGATATTCTGTAACAAACCTTATAACTTGTTTATGTATATCTTAGCAATTACATGAAAGCAATATAGGAAGACGAATTTATAGCTGTCAAAAATTTATAGCTGTCAAATTATAAAAAATAATCAGAGTGGTAATTTAGAACGTCAATGGGTTAATTAACCATGCATATATTCCTAATTGAAAATACAATTTGCATCCATCACTTCTGACATTTTTTCTACAATTATTAATTTGAAATAATTTAATTTCTTTACCAAATATTTCGATGAGAGTGCAAAAATTAAATAATAAAATTGTACAATCTTCAATATATTCAAAAATTAAAAAAAACGTAAGACTACAATAATTAATGATATTTATTTTCATCTGACAGTGTTAATTTCAACAATTAACACCAACTTCCGTGCAATAAATTGCCTAAAATACGCCATGCTGAAAAAATATATACATACATTAGTAAGTATCTGAATATGTATCTGAACCTTTAATAACATTAGTGCTACCTCTAAATTATGCTCATCTAATTTCTGAATTATGTTAATTGTCATGAAATTATTCCAGTGGAAATAATTGATCATGTAATGATTGTTGTGTACATACGTATGAACTTCTTGACATAAATTAAAATCTTTGCGGTCATCGTTCTGTTTTTGATCAGCGACATCAATTTAATTTTTTTATTATTGCAGACGATGTAAAAAAAAAATTTTATTTTTTCTTAAAAAAGAAAAAGATTAGATTTTTTTTAAATATTACATTAACCCTCAATATTCTACTCGCATTGAATATATGCTACTAATTTTAACTAAGCAAAAGTTTTATAAAAAGCATTCAAAAAGATAGGCAAAATGTATTACATTGTGATTTGTGCCAGCCATCAGATAAAGGATATTTATCACTCACTTTCTGTCATTTTACTTTATCCTCCCATCAAAACGACGAATGAAACTAAGAAATGAACAAATGTCGGCAAACTTTTGCATAAAGCCATATATTCCAATATATATTTCTTTCGGAACATTTCACAACAAAAGTTGCAATATTGCAATAAGGAATATCGAAATAATAATTTAAAGCACTGAGAAAAAAAGTTGCTGTAATAGTTTAAAGAAGATGAAGCATTTAAAGCAAATTATCTTTCATAAAATAAACACAATTAAATGATTGTAAATCTTAGGATTTCAATAGAGTGTGAATACTTTTAACCAATATCACAATGTACATTTAGCAATATGAAAATCAGAAATATCACTTTCACAGATAAAAAAAAAGAAAAAAACAACTAAATTAAAAAGATTTGCCTAATCTTTACAGGAATCTATACTGTAGAAATGTAATATTTACTGGCATCAAAAAATTGGCTAAAGTTACGACAAAGATATTACTGTGGAATGCATTCAACAATGAAAGAAATTGAAAAATTGAAATCCAAAATAATCTGAACTAATTTCTCTCGAATATTGAAGATCTATCGAATAAATTTATGATAAATTACTGAAAGATTGATGTGTGCATACTTGAAAAAGATGAGTTAGGGGATTTTGGAAAAAAATGCTAAATAATTATCCTACAAAATTGTTAAATGTAAGTGAACTATTTTTCTGAACAATCTCAATCACAAAATTATTTATTCAGAAGGAATTAAGATTTAAAATTCTTCTGAATAATGATGGAAAATGATTGGTTGCTGGAAAAGAAATTCATTGAATAATTTCGAAAATCAATAATTCAATATTTTCCGGATTCTTTCGAAATATTCACAAATAAGGTTCCAAAATTTGACTTTCTGGAATCAGCTTAAAAAATATCTTTAATCATTAATTACAGCTTTTAACAATGAAGTATTTTACAATATTCATTTAAAGAAGGTAACTAATTATAAAAAATGTCATTTTAATCTTTTATTTAATATCAAGGACGACTGATAATTCCTGCGATACCTTACTTTTTTTTGAACTAATCTTTAAATACTATTCGACGTGTTCTATCACTGAGTTATAAAGTTTATTATTTAGTAACAATTCACCAAAAAAAAAATTTACATAAAAAATTTATTTTAAAAAAGCGAATAAATAGTATAAATTGGTAAACATTGGGTAAAAAATTGCGTGGAATATGAATTAAAAATGTTCGCAATAAATGAATCTATAAAATTTAATTATTCTTGAGAATCGAAAAATGATAATTCTCGAATAATATAAAGCAAAGATAGGACGTAAAATGACATTGAAGAAGAGAAATGAAATGAAAAGAGAATAAAGTAATCTATATGGCAATAAAATGGATGCTAATAGAATTATGAGAATATTTATGAATATGCGATGATGAAGATGTGATCTAATAAAAAGGACCAAGTCTTTTAGATGAATTGAACTTCGGAACAGATTGGCTTATGGATCAAAATTTAATTTGCATAATCAGTATCATCATGCGATTCGAAAAACTTCCCTCTTCTAAACCCATTTAAATTTGAAATGAATTAAATCTACAATTCGTTAACTTAAATTCCTTTTCTCATCGTTATCTCAAGGAAACATATTAGTGTTAGAGGTCAATATTGTAAAATGTAATTTTACGCTCTGGTAATCTATTCTCGAATATGTTAACTTGAATAATAAAAAAGTTTGCATAAAATATATGAGGAAAGTTCTGAAATTCTAGAACAACGCAAATTACAACGGGAAGTGATGATTAGACATTATATTCATTTATCTGCAATATGTGAATTAGAATTCATGTAATCTGTTGAAAGATTAAATTAAAAGTGATGATTAAATAGCCAGCATTTCTCGATTTTTTTTTTTCAAACAAATAATCCTTGGTTATGTTCGATATTCGATGTACTATTATGCTCCCAGCAAGAGAGATTTTGCATCAAGAATCCATGCAGGTATGATATTTCAGGTAAGTGATGATTAGATAATGATTTTCATGCTATTTTAATATACGGCAAAAAAGCCGAAGGAAACATAATGATATTATACAATGTAAAGAGAATTACGTTAATGCTGAATTCGCTTCTTGTTTTTGATTGACTTGCTGATCAATTTCTACCAATAAGAATTCACTCATTCATCAGTTATGCATTGGAATGCAAATACGGAGAAGTATTCAAGAAAAGGTAAGGCAGGAGGAGGAAGAAACTTCCGTGAATAGTCAATCATTTTATTAAATATCGATTAGGTGTGTGGAAAAAAATGCCACCAGTGGTAAATTTAAATTTAATTCTTCCAGAAAATTAAATTTAGAAATAATTTAAGTCATAATGAATGATGCAATTGCAAATCTATTTCACTGAATTGTTAATGAACAAAGATGACATAAGAATAAGGAAAATGAAAGGATCCCAATTAAATTAAGAGACTCTAGCATTTCTCGATATCACAAAAAAGTTGAAATAAACCTTGTAATTTTCATTTTCCTTCAAATTCCTTTCTCATTTTAAGATGTGGATGTACTTCCTACTTATAAAAATGACACTTTTTTAGAAACTAAATTCCATTATTTCTCTTTTTTTTGGTAAAATTTTTAACTATTTATTTATCTAAACTCTGAACCATTCCATCAAATTTATATAACTTTAAATCTAACTTTTGAAGGAAGAAAACCATTGTTTAATCGAATTCTTTTCAATGAATTGATTTTGTATCAATTCTATGCCATCACTACTACTACTACTACTATCGATATGATTGTATCCATACATTTGTCACAATTAAGGAAGATTATTGATAGGAACTGGAAATAGATTAGATTACTGAAGGATCGAAAGAATCGATAAAAGTATGAAGCAAGAATAAATGTTGAAAAATTACAAAATTCTGAATAAAAGTTACAATGTAGCGGCAACTGCACAAGAAATTTTGCATGAATATAAATATAAAACTAATAATTGGAATTATGATAATATTGGTTCTATAATGTTATCATGATATATCATCATACTTCTTAAGACATGAATTATTTGGCATAGACAATTTCTATCAAAGTGATGGCTAATTATTTGTATGATAAATTGACTAGACGAATTAATCAATTCGTTATTTAATGATTAATTTGATATTTTATTAGTAAGAAAATAAAGACAATCTTTGGAATTGTTATAAATAGTTTGACTTTCTTAATGTTGTAATAACACCGTATGACTGTTACAGCAAAAGATGAATGAAATGAATTTATAAATAAACAAGCTGGAAATAATAAATATAAAATTCAAAAACTGAATGTTTGTTCATTTAATGATTTTTTTTTGTTCATAAAAGTTTTACCAAGTAATTTATTCAGTAATCACTTGAATCAAACATTGAAAATGAAATTATGCCAGAAAACTCTTCAATTAGTTCGAAAAAATATGGAAAAAATATTAATTAAAGAAATAATAAATATATTAATGAATGAGCAATTTTAAGTAAATGAAAACAATAAAATTCTTAACACAAAATTTGAATTTTAAATTCGATATATTAAAATTTTAATATGCAATTAATATGTTCATGCATCTTATATGCGTGGATAAATTGAAAATCATTAAATCATTGAAGATAGTCTTTACAATTATTATCAGTGTCGTAATGCCGTCTCGTTTATTTATTGATACGATGAGCAGAGATCGTAATCATCAATAACTGCTGGAATTGGTGAAAATTGATTATGATATTAGCTTTGCTATCTTTCTATCAGATGGACATCAAAAATATCGTAAATTTTATATTAGTATGTTCAAATTAAAAAAAAAAAATTATATTAATATGTTTTCCAGTTATATGACAGATTGAAATACTAGGAAGAATATATCAAAAGCATACTGATTCCAATAAATTAATCATTTCTATCAATTCGAATTTTAATTTTAAATTGGCAACAAGTACATTAATTTTAAATGACATTTATCAATCATCGTAATTGTTCTATGGTATCATCAGGAAATTCTATAATGCCTTGTAATTTATAAGAAAATTACGGTATCAATTGTAAATCATTTATGTATTTGTTAAGAATGCTATGAATGATAAAAAGCAATTTGATATGGTGCAAAAAAGAATGATATTTTCCAAACAGTTAGATTAAATTTAAATGGCAATTAATAAATGCGTTTCAAAATCTTTTAAAATTTCAAACTTACTTATTTTCCAGGAAAAACTTATTGCAGGAAGTGCTAATTTATAAAATGACTATATTATTCATTTCAATAACAATATCATTAGTTTAATATTTTGTTTACTCATGATAAGATACTTCAAATAATATGTTGGATAAATGTTTGAATAATATATTAAAATCACTTGAAAATGTTATTAATTTTATGATAATTAAATTCTGGTTTATAAGAAAGAGAAAAATGAATAGATAGAAAGAAAGAGAGGGAGAGAGAGAGAGAGAGAAAATGTGAATTGTTTGCATGAGAAATAGACGATATCACCTTTGTTCAACTTTCATGAAAATTATTTCAATAATTGATAGAGAATGGAAGAAGTTTGGATGGACGAGAGAAGGAAAGAAAGATTTGATGATTTTACTACCATTGTACCATTGTCATCTTAGCTGTTGACATTGTTTTAGAAAATGGAGAATGAAAAGAGTTGAATATCTCAACCAGATATTAATCAGTGAATGTAATAGATGTCTCTCTTAAAAGAAAGCACTTCATTAAATAAACAAATAAAGCGCTCTCTCAATCCTTCTAAACAGATAAATGAAGAAATGAATGTTCAAAAATACTTCATCCAAACCAATTTTAGTTGAATTAATCAAAAATTGGAATAACTGAATGAATAGAGAAAGTTCTGTCTTAACTTCTACACAACTTTAGTTGCTAATAACAAACAAATAATCAAAACTTCTATGTCTTTCTGATTAAATTGAGTACCATAATATGAAATATAATAGCAATATAGAAGTGAATGAATTATTATCATTAATTGTCATGATATTCCTCTTGCTTTTAAGAAGAAAAAATATGAAAATGAGCAACTGGCATCAGATAAACAGCTATCCACTAGTCCGATTCAAATTCAGTAAATGGGAATGTCGATAAAAAGTAAAAAGCGAAAAAAAAAAATGAACGGATGGAAATAGAAGAAAAATAGCGAACTAAAGCATACAGCAATACGTACGTCTACCAAAAAAGATTACGACAACGACGACAACGAATGATATGTATAGTGTCGATAATAACAAATTTACAACATACATATATAATAGTATTGACGATTTCTTCTCCATCTATCTCGTCTACTTCAAAATTTTTTTTTAATTTTCTTGTTTATATATTTTTGAAAACTTCATCTATATATGAAATGTTTAACAGATTAATTTCACAAACGGCTGATATATATTATCGTAGTGATATTATCTAATCGATTATCCCAATTGATAGCAAATCGTATCAGTTATTGATGTTTAGAATTTTAAGACTACTCATATGAAGCAATTAAACTATATGTGGAAATAATATGGAAAAGGAACAAAGATATTACTAGACAAGTCATAGAATTCTTATAGATTTTATAAAATCATTCCCAGCAAAATCAACCAGGGACTTTCTGTATGACATAAATCAAATCAACTGAACAAAAAACTAACATTTCTTCATCAGCGAAATAATTATCAAATATAACAGCATAGGACTTTGGACTGAATTTTGATACGAGACGATTTGATTCAGTAAGTCAATTCCTCACAGTCAATTATCGCAATACCATTTCTCTCTTCTTTTTCTTTTTTGGCAAATTCAACTATAGAACTTATATTGTATTTTAACCCAAATCAATCTGAGCTAAGTAAACTTGCAGCTATCCGATTTCTAAATTGCATGGAACATTCCCCCCTCAGAAAATATCTAAGCAGCAAAAAATTAAATACGTGACTTATATCCTTTTTCTCTTCGAATAATTCCAGCAAATCATTCAAAATTTAAATCAAAGATTATAAGTTACTATATTGAATTTTACAAATTTTTTTTACAAAAACCAACATATATTCCCTATGAAATACTAAAATGTATTAAGTATTTGCATAAAACAGCAATAAAAAAATGAACTTCTTCACAAAGTTTTCATGCAAAGACATTGAACTTGGAAACTGAAAATTTATTCTAGCCCTTTCAACTATAGAACTTTTCTTTTGAATTATGAAATAAACGAAACAAATAATCAAACAGTAATTCACTTAATACTAAGGGTTTGAAGATATCATGAAAAATTTTCAATTTATTAGCGCCTATATCAAATTGTACTGTTCAAAAATACAGAGAGGCATTTTGAAAGAAGTAATGGGTGCGATAACATTTTCCACAAAAATAAATAGTTTATGAACTAAATAAATAATTAGGATTCTGATTTTTTCTAAATATAGAAGCCACTGAAAGCTAATCTTAGATAGATTAAAAGAATTTGGCTACAAAGTTTCTTGCTCTTTTTAGGAAATAGCATTATATTTGATTACGTTTACACCATTCTTTAAAAGCAATACATCACCAAGCGACCATATATTTCCTACGAAATGTTAAAATGTTAATAATAACTGCATAATACCTACATTTAACCCGTTTCTTAAATACTTGCATAACAGAGCAATAAAAAAATTCAACAAAAATGAAACAGCCTGATAAAAAGAAATGAGAATCTCGCTAAGTCATGCTTTAATTTTCTGGAATTTAGCGATCTCTTCCAGCAACAATTCGTCCAGAAAAACGCTTTTTTGATATCTGTGGTGGTCCAACTAACCGTGCTATTCTTAAGGTACCCAAGCGAACACCTTCAGCTGCCGTTGCTGCGCTTACGCTAGAAATAAAATTCAGTTAACTGTTTTCAATTTAAAATTTTAAAAATACTTTATTTAAAATGATTACGATTTTTTTTTCAAAATTGGTAGCAAGACTTACTTGCAACCAAGACCAACTGCTATTTTGGTAATTTTCGGCTCAGCAGTTCCAAGTTCTTTAGCCCACGGCGTAATTGGCAAAGCCATATTTTCATCTGTAAATAACGTAGATGAATAACTCATAAAAGATTTAAAAAACAGCATTCTATCAATATAAACAAAAACTTGGCAAAGTTCATTGCTTCATTAGATCACAAGAGGAAATTAAGAAAGTGAGAGTTCCAAATTATATTCGAATTAACTTGAAGGTTTTAGATGTTTGCACTAACTTCAGCCTACAATAAATAGTCAATAACATATCATTTACTAATGATCACTTTTTTCAGTTATAGATCCAAGAATTCTAAAATTTTGGATAAAGAAAATCTTTATTGGTAATTAAACTACGATTGTGCATCTCTGCCATTAGAATATTTAAATTATAATATTCTAAGAGAGAAATAAACTTACAATCCAATATAATCGCTAAGCACAAAATATGAGCCAATAATCTATCTTTTGCCATTGAATTGATTGCTAATTTTCGCTTACTTCTGGCATTTTCACTAACGAATTCACCAGCTGTAAAAGAGTCAAAGTTAAAATTGAATAAATTAAAACTAAATAAATTAAATCAGAAGCGGCAAGGAATTATGAAAATGCATCATAATAAAACTACGGTGTATTTTTAAGTACGGAATTTTATAAATCAAAAAATAATTTTATAAAACAAAAATCTACATTTTTTCTTTGAATTACATATTTTCATCGTCGAATTTTAACTCTTCCCTTCTCGGACAGAACAACCTTAATCAATTTCTTTTTCTCAGAGCTATATAGTTTTCCCAAATTTTTCTAAACTTTTTTCCAAAGAAAACAATCTATTGTCAACAGAACAGGAAAAAGAAAACATACGGAAAAAAAAGTTCACGCATTTTAGAAAGAACCGTCACCGGATAGTGCAGTTGTAGCCAATCAGTTTCCAAAAAGAAACGACGTTTTGTCAAAATCTGTAAAACAACAATTTCAGAATTTCAAAAAAAAAACGAAAAAAAACAGGAAAAAAAATTTCTGCAAATTAAGGATAAATTTGCCTTAATATAATATTTTTTTTCAAAAAAACTTTTTTTTCTTTTAATCAAATAATAAATAATAAGTAAACCTTGTAACAATGAATCATAGCATCCAACAGTAATAAAAAACATGTTCGTTCGGTATTTATACTAATATTACCAATCAAGTTACATACGAGAGGCGAAAGCCCTAAAAATATAAACAGAATGACAGAATAATTTGAGTCACAGCATTATTTGTAATTAAAAAGCGACGTATAGTTGATGCTGGATACGCATTATGTATTTTTTATGCAAATGCAAATACGTTGTAGTATTCCAAACAGTGAAGTCTGCTAACAATAAAACAGAATTTAAAGTAACTTAAAATAAAATTTGAAAAAATGAAAATATTAGTTATCAACATCGAAAGATGTTATGCTTCTTTTATCGATGGTTATTTGTAACGAAACTCTATTGTATTGCGTTAAAGAACAAAACAAGCATAGAAAGTGTAAAAAATTGATGTTTCGCTAAAAGACTAATAGATAATTAGTTATTAGCATAGAAAGACTACGCTTGCATAAATTAAATGCAAAAATCTAACCATTTGCAATAAGTTTTTTTCTTGAATCATTCAAATAATCAAATGCTTCAGATTTGAATGTGATAACTTCAGCATCAGATAAAAAGTTAAAAATAAATATACTTCGCGTGGTGACTTTCCATCCATATTTGCTTTCGGTAATACCGAACTCTCAGCCTGTAAAAAAACTCTAAAAATTAAAAGACTAAAAAAAATGACTCACTAAAACTTGAAATGAAGCAGAGTTCCTCAAAGTAAAATCCCTTAATATATAACAGTTAATTTCACTGAAAAAATTTCAACTGATGCAAGAAAGTTTTTTTCTATATTCGATTATACAGTATGAGAAATAGAGTCGAATATTTTTTCTATATGATTTAAAAATTTTCTACCTTGCTTAATAATGAAATTTCAGATTTCGTTATTGTTTCAACCTCCTTTTTCATATTTGCAGACGCAAATGCCGAATTTAGCATAACTGACAACGTTTCCTTTAAAAGAGATTTATGTTTCAAAATTGTAAATAAGAGTTTTGCAAAAAAAAAGATTGGAAAACCAAAATTCGTTCATTTAAAAAGGGATACATCCTTGATTTGTCGTCGTTTGGCAGCATCTTGCATCTTAACTCTTTTCACTGATCCAAAGTCATCTGTTAATGCACGCCGCTTATCAGCCCACGATTCTCTGCTAATACTGTTGTCGATAGAATAATCGATTTTCCTTTTGTAACTGAAATCTTTTTACTTCCATTTTAAATTTCAATCACCTTGAAGTAAAAAAATGGAATACCTGAAACTTTCAAGAACTTCATAAAAGTACAACAAACCCGGTATCTAATATTGCTTGGAACTCGGATGCCGGAATATTTTCGAAACATATTAGCTTAGTCGGCAAGCAATCTATGTGCCCCGTTTGTCTATTAACTATTGCAATCGCATACTCACATCCTTCCTTTTCCGGGCACTCTTCACGGCCCAAACGTACAACTTTTTCTGATGCTGGACTCTGAAAATATTATTTCTTCAAGTGGCATTTCCATATTTAAATTAATCATAATATTGCATTAAAAAATAAAACTGAAAATGTACTTGAATATTTTACAATCTTAGTTATTTGCAACATCATCAAATCTTTAATACATTATTCTACTGAAATAAAATTAACGCATTTTAAGCAGCTATTTCAAGTCTCTTTAATTACAACGCAAAACTGCTTTCTTCAATAGATTGACCAAGTTTCTTTTGGAAATTACATGGATGCATAAGTAACTCAAATCCAAAATTTCAATGAATAACTGAAAATGAGAAGAAATCCGAAGCCAACTACTGAATTCTTAGCAGTGTAGACATAGCCGGCCATACCACTTGCTACTTTATGACGCTGAAATATTAGTGACTGAACATCTGATGCCATATTATTCGTTAATCGAGCAACAACACCGGTAGTCTGGAATTTTACAAGTTTTAACTTTGCAAAGTCCTGAATTCAGAGCTGTTGGAATGTCTAAACAGAATTCTGAGTTACTTAAAAAATTCTAACATTTTTTAGTTTAATAATTTTATGCATCAAATAAGTAATCCTTGAATGATGTTTATACTTTCTTTTAGTAGAAATCACAACTCTCTCCAGTCTACTCACAGCTAAAATATGGAAAACTAATGATATAAACCGTATGGCTTTGACCTAAAACCTCTCAGATTCTAGTTTATTTCTACACTTCAACAAGAATTTTATGAGCTTTCTATTCCAAATAGCTATTAAAATGAGAGGCTATTATAATTCATCCTTCAGATATACATCAACTTTTAATTTCAGAATATAAAAAGATTCCGTAAAAAAATACCGACAACAGGTATCTCTCGTGTAATATCTTCGCCTGGTGATACTACAGGACATTCCTTCTTGATTCCTTTTATCATGCCTAAGTTTTTATTTCCTGTTACATCATATCAAATATCCTGAAGTAATAATAACAATTCTATACAAATAATATGCTCAATCCTTCATCGCGACTCTTCGGATACCTTACTAAAACAGAAATAGGCATAAAATACGGCCTATAAAATAGGGAACGAGATGTACAGTTGCATTGAAATGATTAGTAATAGCTCAATTACGAAGCATTAGCCAATTTAATTTAAGGTTTGTTTTAAATCAAAGGTGTTCATTCAAATACAAGAGTATATGTTTTGAACAAAATTATATCACTGATAAAGAATACATTTGAGATTATCATCCTACTAGCATAATTCTTAACTATTAAGACAGAAGGGAAAATCTTTCTAGTCAGCTGTTATCTGTAGGTATTCAAAATTGAAGTTTCAACTTCCCCCTCATCTCCCTTCATTTCTTGATAAACAAAACGGAATCAACACAGTTTGTATATATTTCCTTATTTTATCGTTTCTATGCAAATATTTTACAATTTATGAATCATTTTAAGGAAAAAAAAAAAAAACCTAACTGATGACAGTTAATATTGGATAATTAGAGAAAGAAGAAGTGATAAAGGGAAAAGATAATGAAGACAGCACAGAGATAGTTTGTGTAACAATATCAAGGAGATGGAAGAGAGATCAGATGTAAAAGATTGGAACTTTCTTAATCATTTGTGCAGCGATAGCACTGCAGCATCATCATTCCGCAAATCTTGTAGCTGCAGTTGCAATAACAATAATCATTTCTGATATCGACTGATGTAATACCCTTGCTTGATGGCAGTTCTCATTTATTTGTATTTGATCAGGGAGAATAATGCTTGCAGTTGGGAAACAAACGATATATAATAACAACAATAACAACAGCTACGATAACAATAATAGTGATAGTTACGACAATAGCAACAAACTTGCGACAACTACAACGATAACAACGATAACAACGACAATAACAATAACAACGACAACAACAACTGCAATTAACAACAAACAAAATACCCCACATCACAAACATCGGCGCCCATCACTTGTTGGCTCACAACATTCTATCCCATCTCGACGATCGTCATGTAGCTTGAAGGATATGGGACGGATTCAGATTGCCGAAGCACAGGTAATTTTATTTGGCATTAATTGAAAAAGATGGAAATAGATGCATGAAATTAATATTGAAATAATTATGTATGAATAAAATAAGAAATAAATTAAATCTAAGATAGGAGAAATATAATGAAAATAATTCAATTAATGGAAAGGAATTAAAAATGGTTGAAATTGCGAGTGGAATTGTTGGATTAAAATTGTGGAAATTTTGTTTTCGCGAATAAAATATAAATTTATTGAATCTCCAAATCGAAATTTAATTTTCATCTCTTTTGAACACTCTTAAACATTTTGCTGATTTTCCCACATATGTAATAATTTTTCAAGGAAACTGATGTGTGATGTAATAACATTATTTATTTTTAAGCATATGTTATAAAAGCGATTTTATATTTTTTGAAAAAAGTCATTTCTTGTTTTGGAATAAAAATTTTTGTTGAACTTCTAATCGCTTAAGGTATAACTGATATTTTTAAGGAGCATGATTATATTTTTAGGAAAATTTTTATTTATAAAAATATATTTCACGTTACCTTTTTTTGCTGAATAATATATTTTATCAGATTAACTGATAAAATAAAATTGATTTTTCTGCTAGAATTATATCTCTTTCGCTAATTTCTGTGAGTTCTCACTTTGTAAAATTCATTTCATTTAAATTATATCTTTCAATTTATGAACCATTTATCCTATTTTTCGCTAATAAAAGTGTTGAAAAATATTGATACCACTGTACTACTTTTAAATCTAAAAACATTATGAAAATATTAGAATTACTTCAGTGTAGCAAAAAATTTTTAGATATAAAATTTTACGATTTTAATTTTTTTTTTTTTTTTTTTTTTTTAGGAAATTTTTATTTAAATCACTTTCATGTTTCTTTTTTTATATGCAAATCTAATTTGTCTAATTTTTTACATTTCATTGCTATTGTACATTCTAAAACATTGGTATATGTACTGTGATATATATTCCAAAATTACAGAAAGTTTTTTTATTCCCTTTGCTAATAAGAGGTTTTTCAAGCTATTATTTGATTATTAAAATCAGAAAATCTTCATAAAATCCTTTTTAAAGGTGTTTCTGTGGAATAACTTCATTAGATGTAGTTGAAATTGCTTAATTTGAATTTTTATTTCAGAAAAAAAGAAATTTTTCTCCTCAGTTGCTCATATTGATACTTTTTGGAGGACCGTTTTTCCTCTTTTTACACCTTTATGCGGTGAATAATTGTGATGCATCCTTCCTTCAGGTAAATTTAATGAAACTATCAATAGCAATCTGTACGAAGTTGCCAATTTTCTTTTTAAGATTTTTATTAAATTCCAAAATTGAATTTTTGTTTAATTCACAATGGATTGAAGCATTTTTCTAGTTTCTTAAAATGTTATGGTCGGAAAGCAATGTAATTTATCAGATTTTCCCATCACCGTTTTCTTCAGTGGCTTGGAAAATCCTTACTTTTATCATACTTGTGCAACTTATCTTCCATCTTATACTGCCCAAAGACCTTGTTACAATCATCAACAGTATGGGTAAGGATTAGTTTATTATTTTAAAGATAATAATAAGTGGTTAGCTTATCATTTACCATCTATAATTATTTCGAAAGCTAATAAAGTTATAAAAATTTTATCTAGCAGAGATTAGCTATTTCATATATTTTAAAAATTTTAAAATAATGTCTATTTGAGTAAACGTCATTGCAAGAAGTCTCAAATTTTATTTACCTTAAACAAAAGCTACAAATTTCTATTGATAATTCAATTTCAGGAGAACGAGAATGTCATCCAGTGAATTCGTTCCAGTCATGCCTTCTTGTAATACTACTTTTCATCTTTGGCTCAGCCTTAGGCTTCTATAAAGCTTCGATCATATATATTCATTGGGTTCAGATACTGTCATTATTAAATATTATATCCATAGTTATAGTTTTTTGCTGTATGTACGACAGCGAAGCAAGAATGATGATGATACTTGTAAGTTATATGTATGAATAATTTTAAAAACTAAGAATAAGTAGAATAAATATTATAGAGAAAATCAAGAACCATTTAGTAAATAATACATTGTAATTTGAGATATATTGATTTCAATTAGTGCAAAAATTAATTAATTGACATCAAAATACATTGCAGTATATGTTTTGAAGTAAAATATCACATAAAAAATGGAGACGTCAACAAAAAAAGAAGTGAAAACTGGTATAAGATGATGAATTTAATTGTTCTAAGAAATTATAATTTTCTAATCTAATATCTTTTGAATGTAACTTATAGTAATTTCTCATTTAGTAAGACAACAAAATTTTAAAATTGAAAATGAAGTTCTAACAAAGGCGATAGATGTGTAAGAATGTCTGAAATTAATCATTTTTTAGCAGATATAATCAGCGACTTGTTTTTTGGCACCGATTTAGCACCAATGATTTATTCAGTTGATCTCAAACACTTTATCACATATAGAATTGCTCGAACTCTATGGCCATTGTACATCATCTCATCCATATACTACAACTATTCATTTTATGGAGTAATCAACAGTAAGATTATATTTCGGAATTTTCAATTTTCAACTGATCAGTCTTTTTTTTATTCTCTTTGGGTAATGAATGAAATTAGGAATTAAATAAAATTATTGATCAATTGTTCATGCTTGATAATCTGATATCAACTGGAGTAAAAAAATTACTGTGATAGCTCATTAATGACTATCAGTCAAAAAGAGGCCTCATAACACCGTGCCATTCAATTTGTGGTTGTAAAAATCTTCTATTCTTAATTATTGAATGACCATATATATATATATGATAAACTAGTAATTTGCATTTCTCTGAAATTTAGTCTGAATTCATTTCAGAATCTTGCTTGTTCTTTTTTCATTTAGAATTTCAATAAATTTAATTTTTTTTTGCAGATAATTTGCTTTCCTGTGCAGTTTTACAGCTTATTTATAATGGTAAAAATCATTGGTATGAGCATTTGCAGTACAGTCAATTGGATGCCCAAAACAAGAAAGCAGGTTTGTTATTGTGTATATTAAACTGTGATTAAAATTTGACAATTTTAAACATGCTTGTTGAATTTTCGACTTTTTTATCTTTACTTTTATGTAAAAAAATTTGAAATTGAAAAGACTTGAATAACAATGAGACAACTGAGAAAAGTTTTTTTCTTTTTGATGAAAAAAGCAATGCATGAATTCAAATAATATGAAATAGTCTAATAAGAAAATAAAATATGAATAGAAAAGAAAGTAAGGAGAAAAGACGAAGATATTCAATAAATAATTAAATACATCGAGAAATATTATAACATTGATATAAAGAATTATGAATAAATTTAAAAAGTGATTATTTGCTGTAATGATTTAAGCAAAAAAGATGAAATAGATCATAAAAAGAAGTTTTATCTTATCAATTTGGCTCCTATAATCTTATCCATTTCTCTGTCTATAGACATAGAAAAAAAAAATTATGATAAAAATTTTTGAATTTTTTGAAGCAGTCAGTGCTACTCGGAACTCCTTTATCTTATCAAATAATCATTTTCATCCTAAAGATGCCTTAAAATAAATTGCAGTTGGAGAAAGGAAAGAAAATATTTTTTCTTCCAAAACAATAATTAAAACTTTTACGGAGATAAGTTTTGTGAAGATAATCATTTGTTTTATAAGTAGTGCATAGCAACAGTTTAAATCTTTTTAATAAATTTTTTAGAACATTTCTATTTTCTTGGAATTTAGAAGTTTATTTTCTCGTGCCTACTAGAATGAAAAAAATGTTCATAATCTTTGAGATTTTTTAGGATTATAGTGGTTAATTTATTTTGGCTCAGATTATCTGCTCTTTGCAACTCATTCCACAATACACCAAGTTATTTCACTGCTTTTTTTCTCTCAACTTATTGTTTTTAACAGAATTTCTTCCATGCTTCTCTGTCTTTTTAGATTCAGATTCAGTTCCAAATCTGATAGCATCTCGAATTTTTTACAAGACTAAAAATCCCTTGTTAAATTTTTTTGCAGTTGTAATTAATTCGATTTTTTGGTAGCCAAAAACTTGAGAATTGCAGTTTCATGAAATTATTGAAATTTCTGTATATTTTTTATTTTAGCCATTGTTATCCGCAGTAATGTCAATTATTCATCAATTAAAAATAGTTAATTACTTGAGATGCTAAATTTCGATATGCTGTGTACTTACAAATACCTCAGAATGCTTATATGATTTTGTGTAGGATAATTCTTATTTCTTGAATGACTGATAAACTATTTAATAATAAAAATACAAAATCGAGAAGTGTGAAAACAGATATTACTAAGCGGCTTCTTTAGGCTGAAGAAGAAAAAAGGAAACAGGTGCTGAATGAAATATGAGAGTTAATTGTGTAAACCATTTGTCTCTAAATATTTATATTTTAAAAATTTAACAGATAATTTCTAGAACTTTATATGCTATTTAAATATCACCAATTGTTAAAAATTTTTTCTATTTCGACTTCTTGGTTGATTGATTAATTAGTGACATTTTGCTTTGTGAAGTGAAGAATTATTGTCTGACAAAAACGATTGATAAAGGTTGATCGTTACAAATAACTTAATCAATAATTCGCGAGTGAAAAGATAAAAAACTTTATCGTTGTTGAATTTTCTAGTTAAATCTAATTTTTTTAACGGCAAGAAAAATTATAGAAAACAAATGAGCTATCTTAATTGGAATATTTTTAGGATTTTTTTATATTTGGGGAACCCTTGTGCTCTATCCTGCGATTTATGCGACACCGATAACAGTGCTTGCACAACATAAGAATGTATTACCTTTATTAATTAGTGTAGCAGTGCTTTTTGTTGGTATCATCACGATGTATGTTACGGTTGACAGTGATCGACAACGTGTACAGTTCAGACTTGTGAATGGAAATATGAAAGTATGGGGTGAAGATCCATTTTTTATTACTGCCAAATATCGACGTAAGAATGGTGAAATTGCTGCGAATTTACTTTTAGGTAAGTAGAGATCGAATTTATTCGAATCATGCTATCATCCAGTACTCTGTTACTTAATTTGTTAGTTGGATTTCACTACCTTTAGTAAATAATTCACTTTTTTTTTCTTGTGGAATTGTGTAGCAGATTAAAAAAATTAAAAATATTCCGTAAATTAGCTTCGATATAATTGAATTTTTCAGGAAGCGGTTGGTGGGGACTTTGTCGGCATCCAAATTATTTTTGTGAATGGCTAACATTTGCTTGCTGGATAATTTTGCAAGGGACAAATACATTTTTCACCTGTTTCCCGCTGTTGTTCCTTACATGTTATTTGTACTTACGATTAAAACATGATGAACTGAGGTTTGCCTCGATATCTCTGAATTCCATAAAATTAACTATAAAATAATTTCTCATGTATATTAGAGTATATTGTAATATGATACTTCGTAGATTAATATATAATATATTTTTCTTCCGTTTTTATCAAACAAATTGAAAGTCAGATATACGAAGGCTCTATTTGTTTTCTTTCTTCTTCAAAAAAAGTCGGAAATTGATTAACAATTAGAATTAAGAGAATGATTCAAACTTATAATGTATTGAAAGTTTATGGTAGCTTTCTGACGAAGAACTGGTAATTCTTCAAACCGAAAAAAAAAATCTTTTTCAGATGCTTAGCAAAATATGGACCATACTGGTTGCAGTATCGGAATCGAGTGAAATGTTTACTCATTCCTTCGCTGTTTTAAATTCCGGACAATCCTACACGATTCAGTGGAAAAATGTCCATGAAAAGATAAAAAAATATTTTAATTTAACATTTTGATGACTATGAGGTCTTGATCTGCTTTTCGGCAAATCACATTTATATTGATTAGATTGCATTATTCAAATTTGCTAAATACATTGATGAGAAAAAAATTATTCGCATTTGCTATATAGAGTGATGAGAAATAACCATAGGTTGTGTATTTAGAAAGTTTTTCAAACTGTTACTTGTCAGCTGAATGGATAGACAACTGTCTTTGAAAAAAGTTAA
The DNA here is from genome assembly GCA_008729115.1 of Dirofilaria repens. Lineage (NCBI taxonomy): Eukaryota > Metazoa > Nematoda > Chromadorea > Rhabditida > Onchocercidae > Dirofilaria > Dirofilaria repens. The sequence goes on from SNRZ01000074.1 coordinate 32,520, forward strand.
TAAAACTTTATTATTCTCTCAAATTTAAAGCTTAAAGTTCCAGGTATATAAAATTTGAAGTCCAAAGTTTAAAACATAAACATTTTAAACATTATCGTAGAAAGTGGATCTATCTATCAATTAGTACCGTATTGGCCGGCATTCATTGAAAAATTCATCTAAAAGTGCATCTTCATAACTGGGTGGCGGTGAAGTACCGTATTGAGTTGGTGGATTTATGGAATAGGTTGGCGGAGATGTGTTATTGATTAATATCAAATCGTTCATTTGATTGCTTGATTTGGCCTTGAACAACTCTCTTTTTCGTTGCCGCATGCTGCGAGCTTCTATAAGTCATGTTACACTTAATAAAACTTGAGGCCAAAATTCAAGTCTCGATAGTTTCATTATGTTGCATGCATAGTAATCACATATGACTTTACGTACCTATTAATAATTAAAATATTATACAAAGTACTTACATTATCATACTATCAGATAAAATCCAAATCATAAGTTTTTTTGAGCCTCATTTTTGAACTTTCCAAGTTAAGCAAAACTTCTTCCTTTTATATTCGAAGAAGAGTGGAATTTTTAAGTTTTTTTTTTTTCTAAATCGCTTTCAGTGACTATAGAATTTTCAAAAAATTTATTTTTCCATTCTTTTCCAAAAATTAAAATATCATTAAAATTGTCATATTTTAATAATATTTTTACAAGTTAAAGAAAAGACATTAAATATTCTCGCTTTTAAATATTTTAAAAAGTTGCATATAACTTTTCGTATTTATTAATAATTCAGTATCGTTAAAAAAATACGCATTTCAATGTATCTCGAATGAAAAAAAATGGTAAAGAAGCAATTTTAAAATTCTTTTTAGGAATGAAATAATTTTAGGCGCATAGGGATTGTGATATCCAAAAAGTTATTGATTTTGAGGTAACTTTATATTCAAAGTAAAATAAGTAATATTCATTGAGTATTTCAGCTAAAGTGAAGTTCATTTTTTATCAAATTGCTTCAAATTACTCCCACAGTTAACGAATCGTAGGATAATTATGAGCGCATTGAAAGAATAGGAAATGGAAAAAAAATGAAAATTATTGAAATCTGAATCCTTCCTTGTCCTTTCGAACGAAAATCTGTTGTTCACAGTGCAAATAAATGAAAAGTATAAATAGTTCTAAGTGAACACTACTAAGTAAAACTAACTTTGTATAGTTCGAAAATTCTTCTCACGTAATCGTGCTGTTATCCTTTGTACTACACGTCGTGTACGTCGCATTTCAACAATTTTGTCCAATTCCCATTGTTTACATTTGTTTATCCCAATGATCATTGCGATGACCATAGCGATGCAAAATAGAATCGTTGGTAGAACAATTGTTGTGACAACATCTGTTGAAGGCACATAATATGCTTTAGGCATTTGAATTCGATGATGCATCGTTTGATTGATTATTCCAATGCCAATACTCATCACACCTTATTGTTATTGTATATTCTTTTATCAGCCATTAAATCATTTTCTTTTATGATTTACATCTGAGAAAATTCCTGAAAAACGAAAGAGAAACACAATTCAGATATAATATGTAGAACAAAACGAGAAACAAAAAAAGATGAAATAATTGAAAAAGTTTAATCTGTAAAACTTTATCGAAAATGTAATCAAATCGAATTTCGAAAATCATAGAATCTTTATCCGGAAAAATAAGCTAAAAGGTAGCAATCCGGGGATGGCGATTCGAAGGTAACAATCCGAATAATAGTCCGGATAATAAGACTTTCATGCAGATAATTGCTATTTATATTAGAACATTAAATACGAGTACTCGGGATGCACAAATATAAACAAACTGATTTGAATATTGGCGTGACAAAAAGATAAATGATGTGATTAGAGGAAGAACAGAAATATAAGAAATCCAACTGATTTTTTAGTTCGTGGAATTAAATCAAGAAAATATTTCAAATTTATGAATTTTGAAAAAATCTTTAAGCTTTTCCCACATTTTAACTGCTAATCTATTGATTTATGGATTTTGTTATTACTCGGTGCTTTTTTATTTAGTCTATCTACTATTTATTTTTTTTTTTTATCGTTCTAAGCTATCAGTGATTACGAAAACAATAAATTCTATCTTAGAGAAAGACAATTAATCCAATTTGAAATGATTATAACTGTAATTCTAACTTAGAAAGAAAGCCAAAACAAGTAAAATTGCTTGAGTGAGCTACATCCAAATCTTACTTTCTCTTCATGAATTAAGGTACAGAAACTCAGCTGGCAGTTTAGCAACAGCAGAGGCCTAAGATGCATAAGGGAAAGAGTCGAATTGCGTCATATTGCTGGCCATTTCCATGCCATTCATAGCAAATTCCCACTCCTCAAGTTTCCTCCTTTAAATGCTTCCTAGTGCGACGATTCGATCGATGCTTGAATTATCGGCCAAAATTTTCAAGAAAGCGTTCTTCCATGTGATAATTTTTCGTAGTATTTTTCAACTCTGACCTTCGGAAAAAAAAAAAAAAAAACAATGATAATGGAATAATGTACCAGAAAACGCACGACAACAGCGAATGATTACATCCTGATAAATGTTTGGTTGTTTCCTAACAACATAAAGATAGCGTTGTAAATCGTGAGTAATGTCTTAGAAATAGAGAATTTGATAATTTAGAAATTTATGTATCGATTTTAAACCCGACAATACATTACACCCACAAATCACGCCTGGGACATCAAGTTGCATATAGAGTCCGAAACCTGAGCCTCCACCGTTATTTTGTGAAATGGTTTCCTAAAGTTGCAAGGATTGGAATGATTCTGACGTAGTAGGAAGGAGTTTCAGTTTCATTTTTGTGATTGAGGACGCGTGGTATGAGGGTCACCTGGTCACTACTCACTCGCATGACGATATGTGCATGATCTCGCGTGTCTCCGAAAATTCCCTATTTTTTATAATCGCATGCTGCTGAATTTTTCTTACATTGGTGAATCAAATGTGGTAACATTCACATATTGTTTACAGTTTTAACCTTGCCTGTGTCATTTGTCATTTACCAAATTATACTGTAACATTTGGTGGTAGTAGTTAGTGGTCAATCTCATCACGCTAGATTTGGGTTGACTGAAACATTTTAGAAGTGTACAATTAATTATAATGCTCCCTTTCTTCTTTTATTTACACACTATAACATATTCACGACGTTAATCATGCGGCGGTTCGGAGTAAAGGCATTTTCTCTATTGCTTTGATTAATTTATGGCGAAGATGCGTGTTGATATTCCAGTTTTAAAAGAAATAAAAATATGAAGTATATTAAATCCAAAATTTTATTTTCAGACAGGGGAAAGGTCGCTCAAATGGGACGTAGGATACGTGTACAGCGTAAGGGACCGGGAGGTATTTTTAAGGCTCACAATAAACACCGAAAAGGAGCAGCCAAGTTACGACCAGTCGATTATGCGGAGCGACATGGTTATATTAAGGGAGTGGTTAAAAATATTATGCACGATCCAGGACGTGGTGCACCTTTAGCACTTATCGAATTTCGCGATCCTTATCGGTACAAAATTCTGAAGAGTACAATGATCGCTGCAGAAGGGATGCATACTGGGCAATTCATTTATTGTGGACGAAAAGGTAGCATTTTCTCTTTCTAATCAAACAAGATTATGTAAGTATAGTCATAAATAAATGTTTTTTTTCAACTAAAAATCATGCGTTATTTAAATGTTGCGATTGGGATTGCCAGGATTTTACTGGAATGTCGTATACTCGATACAAATATAAGATGGAAAATATTTTGCAAAAAATGAAAGGTGTTTTACAGTTATTAGTGCAATAATTTTAACAATACATTGTGTTATTTCAGCTCAAGTTCAAGTCGGTAACATACTTCCACTTTCCGAGTTGCCTGAAGGGACTACCGTATGCAATTTAGAAGAAAAGACTGGTGATCGCGGTCGTCTTGCGCGTACTTCAGGTGAGTGAAGCTTTTCTTGAGAGGATAGCATAAGAAGATCAGAAAATAGTTCAGAGAGGATGGAAAGAATATGATCTAGAATTTGTAACAGTTTATTAAACGTATATATTATTAATGTCTTTTTGTAGGCAATTACGCTACTGTTGTTGCTCATAATCCAGAAACTAAGAAGACTCGTGTGCGTTTACCGTCTGGGGCAAAAAAAGTCCTGGATTCTTCAAATCGAGCAATGATTGGTATGTTTCATTTGGAACTTATATAAATATCTGTGTCGAATATATATCAATAGCGTTGAAGTGAAAGCATTATTTCTGCTTATAAAGACTTGATTTGCACAAAGCTTTTGCGCAAATTTGATTTGCGTGTAGAACGTATAGTACAATTTTTTAGTCGTTTGTGGTACAACTTATTTAGTACTAACATCTATTTTTTAATATATTTAGGCATTGTTGCTGGTGGTGGAAGAACAGATAAACCATTGCTGAAAGCAGGAAATGCATATCACAAATACAAAGCTAAGCGCAACTGCTGGCCAACGGTGCGTGGTGTTGCAATGAATCCTGTAGAGCATCCTCATGGTGGTGGTAATCATCAGCACATCGGACATCCATCAACCGTAAAACGTGGAACAAGCGCTGGACGCAAAGTAGGTCTTATTGCGGCGCGCAGAACTGGTAGAATTCGTGGTGGCAAGCCAGAAAAACACGGAAAGGAAGAAGCAGTTTAAAACTATGAATAGCTTATTCTTTTGTTTTACTATCATTATTATTGGTTAACACTTATTGGAGTGTATTTGTTTGTTATAGAAATTGTCAGAATAAATTTCTGTTGGTATTAGTAAAAAACTCATTGTGCATTTTTCAAATATCAAAATTTTAAACAGTAATACACCCATGAAGTAAAGTGTATTATTAAATAATAGTTTATAAAAAATCTATATGAGAATGTCGAAGGCGCTGTGTCTAAATCAACTGCAAAGTAGAGCAGTTCCCCATCCTCATTCATTAGCTATGTGTTTTCAATTTTCATGCTTGTCGAAGCATATTCTGATTAACATCAGGATCGCGATCGACATCGTATAGATTGTTGTCGATAAGCGGTAAAGTAGATCCATTGTTAATTCCTCTACAATGTTCCTTTCGTTTTGTTGGATTAGTTTTTAAAAGTGGAGGTTAAGTCAGCGTTTAAGGTTTGTCTAAATTTTCCGGACTGTCATGTTGTAATTCTTTCGCGCATGGCAAAATCTCGATTAATTTTTGAGCTGAAATTCATATAAGTAATGGATGGTAAGGCAGCTTCATTGTACAACCATCAGCCATCATCCATCCGATCGATAATTCCCGTACAGCAGTACGGGAATTTCGCTCCTTGATTGATCAGCTCTGGAGCAAGAATTGTTCGCAGTGATTCTCGGAACGCCAAATCTACCATTGAAGTATGTCCAACAACCTGAAGTTTAAAGGATTCATTCTTATTAAATATTGGGAATTAACCTTTGCCAAATTAAATATATATTGCATTAAGCTACTGTATAAACTTTCTGAAATTCTCTTTCAATTTCAAATTTCAGTGATTACAACAAAATTCACCAGAATTAAAGCGCCATCAGGTCGTTTACTCCATTCATGAGTCTTGGATAATTTCAGAAGTAGATTTTGTACACGTTTGCTATACATTTCCACCGTTTTATTTACTCTCTATATCTGTAATTTGAAATGTAATATTTAAATTATTATAAACTTCTCAATCCCACGAAATAAAGTTTTTGAATGTTACAGTCTCAATTTATCACTCCTATCATTGAATGATTGATTATGCTTTGATTATTCTGTAATATGTAATGATATCAGCAAAGAATTTAAAGTGCTTGGTTGATATCATTACATATGTCTAATTTTAGATATAACTTTCCGTGATATTATGCAAAGGAAACTTAAGCATTAGTCTTTGGTAATTATAAACTTCGGAAATAGTTTGTTATCAAATATTGAGTTATTTCTCACATTATCCATTGTTATAATTGGTACATAATCAGTGTCAATATTAAAATTAGCTTCGTAAAACTCTTGAGGTATTGCGAATTTTGGCTGTCCATGTGGATGAAGATCAGTAAATTCGAAAAGTGTTGGTTCGATGCGAATTTTAATTTCACTCTCTTTGGACATCGCTCTTAGTGCAGAGTATGCCGTTTGAATGCAACGTAATGCCGGCGATGTATAAATAATATCTGAAAATTTCGCAGTTTAAATTTAAAATCAGAATTAATCATCAGGATGCATGCAGGAGATTAGAGACAAATAGAATAATATTGTTTAATAATTGTTATATTACCATGTGAACAATAAAACGTAAAAAATATCATTCGTAACTCAGTAATTTATTCTGCTGTTCATTTAATAACTTAAATTTAAATTCATAAAATTATGTTTTAAAATATATTCATGTATAATTAACTTGTTTATGGTTCCAGCCAAAATTGGAACTCAAAAATTGTAAATCATCAGTTCATGAACTTCTTACGATCATCCTTCGATGACAAATCTCGCTTGCTCTATTTTCAAAATATTGAAAATGCAATAATGCCTTGTTTATTCTCAGACTTTATTCAATTAAAACGTTGTCAAACCTTGTATGGAATTATTAACAAATAATCCTCTACCAACCATTTCTGCAAGGACATAACCTATTTCCGAAATTATCGTATCATCTTCATAATATTTGAATGGTCTTTTCAGTTTCGGAAGAGTGAGAGGCTCAAAACAAAAACTATTTTTCTTCAAATTAATGTTTAAATTATTAGGCAAAATTTGCTATTGCATTAAATTAAATCCATATCTTCTCATTAACTTATGCTTCCTTTATGTCAAAGAAACAGAAAATAAATAATTTTTCTGAATTTATGATCACAAATTATTATAGAGATAAGTATTATGAAGATAATTTGCATAGCTTATTATCATATTCAAATCGAAAAATTGATATGATCCTGATGACGTGGATTTACGAATCCAATCCGGAAATAGTTATCAATTCGCTCACCATGTCGCATAAATATTAAACGGCAGCGCATTATCTGTGTTGCTTTATCACTTGCGCTATGAAAAAAGAGTTTTTAAAAAATAACAATTTTTTTGAATATTTTTCTGAATATTCTATTCTTCATATTCTTTCCGATCCTATCCTCTTTTCCTCTCACAGTTGTAATGATATTTAGAGGTCAAATATTTTTCAATAATCATAGCAAATGTGAATTGAAAGTCGTAAATTTAATTTTATTGGAAATGGCAAAAAAAAAGCTTAATTTATTGAGAAGTTTGAAAATATTATAATTTTACCTTTTACCTATGCCATCTTTTGCTTCAATCTTCGGAATATTTTGGTTGTATTCTAAATGATTGATTTAGAACTGATGAGAAGTAGAAAAATGAGGATTAAGGGATGCAATACCTTCGCTCATCGCTTCAACAGCAAATTGTGAAATGAACCGATCAGAATGAAATTGCGAGCGATAATGATTTAAATACTAATTTATCTAAGATTTAAGGACTTAATCCTCTCATATATTTCAATTATTGCTACAAAAAATCCGATACAAATCAGTATTAAAATAATAAAGCGAGCGATTACATCTGTCATCCATATACTCGGAATTGATTTAGCATTTTTATTACTAATTTCCTTGTAATAATAATTAATTAATTAATAATACATTCATAAATTTTTATCAGAATTTTTTTGTATCAATCTGAAATTCATGCAAATGTAATCCAATGAAATCACAGTTATCATCACAGCAACAAACAATGTTTTCCTCATCAACATTATTGCATCTAATACTGATATTATGCCGCGTTCTTCATAAAACAATTTTTCGGCGCAGAGTAGATTTCCACCTAAATAGGACAAAATTTTTATAAATTGAATCATCTGATATATCAGTATTCTTAATTATTTATTACTAAAGTGTAAATAATTTGAATTACTTAACTTTTTAACTAAAATTTATTGAAATCGAAATAAAACTATCCGTACAATTATTCAGTTATTAATGACCCAAAATAATTCAGTGATAAAAAAGGATCAGTTAAAGCTAAGCCTATTATTTCTTCGGAATTTGAGTAGATCTACTTTCTATAAAATTATAATACAAACTAAATATTTCTTGATGAAATATTTTTTCAGTATTAAAATTCAATTTTATATAAGCTTATTAAATTTATTGCTTTATTCGAATAATACTGCGAAAATCCGATGATAACAACTTATCAATTTTCTGAAAAATGATTAGTCTTCTTAAAAAAAGTAATTCAACATTTACTCTTCTCTTCTATAAATCTTGATGTTTTTTTCACGCATGCGCTTGTTATCATAGTTTCTTTTTGATTACATACAACATAAAAGATTTCAAAAATTTTTGTGGAAATAAAACCAATTTTTGTTTTTAATTAGTTAATTAAGAAGCATATAATTAATACTGTAAGAATAATCGCATTTTTCTTTTAAATATTTGTCAACCATTAATTTCATTGTTACATAGTATTATTCTGTTTCAATTACTTAAAAATTGACAAAAAACAAATTAACAATGTTTGTGGAGAAATTTTTCGCAGTAATTAATCTTCTGATAAATTTCCGATTAAAATCCAATTTTGTTAAATTTTTAGTTATTAAAATTTGGCAACTAACTATCAATAATGATAATACTGAAAATACTTTCAGAAAAATACCATTTTGGTCCTTTTTTGTTGTGTATGTTATGAGGCCATTCGGAATTACTTTTCTGATCTTGAGAACAAAAAAAGAATTATTATCATTTATTTACTGTCATTATTATCATTATTATTATTATTACAATTATTATCATTATTATTATCATTATTATTATATTATTATTATTATATATTATTATTATTATTATTATTATTATTATTATTATTACTGTTAATTATTTAAAATTGAGCGAGTTAATTAATCGAAGTTATCAGTTTATTGATGGTAAAACTGTAAATTACGCATTCTTCTATTAAAAAAAACAACAAGAAAAAAACGAATGCATTTTTCATCGTAATCAAATAATATTATCAGAAATGATTCAACATACAAAAAAGGAAGCAGAAAAACAAAACTTTATGAAAGAATAAATTAGTATAACGCTTGAACAGATGCTGAATGCTTTCTCAGCATAAAAATGATTCACTTCAATAAAAGAAGTGAAATGCTTACTTTGGGTAAGTTCCACTCATAAATAGCAACTTGTAAAGCCTTCCCTTTTTCCTGAGAATTCAGATTGCAGGGTATCTTCCGACTCTCATATTTATTGCGACAAATGCATAAAATCATTTCACCTACTACCAAATGCATGCATAGTTCTGTAGTTTCACCTGATCTACAACTAATATTTTATATCAAAATAATCAAAATAAAACAAAATTAGTATTGTTCAATTATTTACAACTAATTAATTATAATTAATTTAATTAATTTCGTGCAATAATTCTAGTCATCAATATGATAAATTTACACTTACATATTATTGTTATCAATTGAAATTATCAAAGTGATACTGTGTTTAAAGAAATAATCAAATCATCAAGACGAATAAGTATAAGAAGAAAGCTCACAATGGTACATCGTATATGGAATCATTGCCAATTTAAATCTTATTCTATTTATGATAATTCTACGTGCCGTATTTCTGCTGAATACATAATAAAAGTCTACAAAAATGGATGAAATTACTTTTTTTTTTAAATTAAAGGAGAAGAATTTGCTCATTCAAGATTTACTTATATTATTACGAATATAATTTAAATCTAAGAGAATCTGACGGAAAATTAAAGATATTTTACATCATTAAAATATCGATTTTAATATATATTATAATCTTAAATGTATAGAATAATTAAATTATATACTTATGCTGGAATCTGACAAATTTTATTATCAAAATTAAACAAGGTAACATGATTTTGGCAATATTTTAAAATGCCGAAATAAAAACTTTCCTTATCAAATACAAACATTTTTCTTAAATTTACAAGTTTGGAAAGATAATGATATTTTAACAATTAATTCAAGTTTTCATAAGTTTGAATATCTTTAGGAAATTATGAGAAAAAAAGTCTGAGATTAGTTAAAACATAAAATTAATCTATTTGAAAGATTTAAAAGCAATAAGAAAAGCAATTAACTGTTTCCAATTGTTTTGAAATCTATCATTGTTGTACAATATGGTGACAGATCATTCACTTTGAGTTGAGGTTTCTCATTGAACACTACTGTATTTTGATTATTGTATACCGCACAATAATATTTCGATTCTGAAATCAAGTTTTCTGAATCGAATTAAGATAATGGAGCAAAGCAGAATAATATCATTCCATCAATTCCATATTTGCTTAACTTGGCTGAACTTAAATAAATTAATCAACAAAAAAGACTAAACTGAATAACTTAATGGCTAATATTGCACTTGAACTGATAAATGCGATTAGTATACGATTAAAATTACCATCCTAACTTTCACTTTTTTGATAATCTATTTCTCATTCCTTTCCTCTATCATTTATCATCAAAATTATCAATTTGATGCATTACAATTCATTTCAGTTCAGCATGATCTTTCATATCACCTTATTATTTTTTTCATCTTTGATAATAGGTAGAATATTCAAATGGGAACCAACAGTAACAATCTATAGTGAGTATTCCTTCTTAAAGTAAGCTTCACATTGATAAAAAATTAATTAACCCTTTTTTTTTAATTTGAACTAAAAAGAACTGCAAATTATCAAAGACAGATAATAATGAAATAATTTTGATAAACAAAGTCCCATCTATATTTACAATCATTTGTGTTCTTTGCTAATTTATTTATTTACCTTTTCTTATTATATTCATTTAGTCAATCAATTTTCCTTAAACCAATTAAGATATTATATGCCAATTTTAGTTTAAGATAATAGCTTTGACAAGCTTGGGTGCTGAAACTTTAGACTGTAGTGGATCCGTTCAGAATATTAAGGCCTGAATTGCTATAGGCCAATGCCTAAAATCAGGAAATTTGAGATGAAAATTATTCATCGCAAATATCTGATATCGTGATCTTGTTAAACAATTTTTCCTTTTTTTTTTCCAACACTACTTTCATATGTTGGGCGATTTTGCTATAATGGTTACATGAGCAGATATAAAATATAACATATCTCATATTGATTCAACGCCTATTATAAATTAGGTTGTAGAAGGAGGATCTCAGCAAAATTTTCGCTGGAGTTAAAATTAACAAAAGCACTTACTTTGCTGGTTTCTATATAAGTGTGTTATTGGTTGCACATATTTATGCATGTTCGACATTTGCATGCTATATTGACATGCATAAATATTGCTTGCATCAAGAATTTGCGTATAAGCAATTTTTATCAAGATAATATGATTTTAAACTACCTCAAATTTTTCCGAAGGAATGATTAAAGAAGTCAGAAGGATTGGTCATCTTTCAAGAAAATGAAAAAATAATAATTTCTTACTGAAGCTTTCGCTTTTTCGGCGATACTTTGTTTCAGAATGCTATCACAGGGTGTTTCTCCTGGCTTCGTTACACATCCACATGCAAATAATCTCATCGGCATAAATCTCGTGTCAAAATATTTCAATAATGCAGTTGATTCGTAGCAATAGCGGGTTCGAAGATAATCATACTTCAACTGCAAAATAGAATTTACATAGTAGTATAAAAGGTTTTAATTTATTAGTTTTGAAATGTCAAATGTAAATAAAAAATGAGTTTCAGTTGCAAAAGGATGAATGATATGACTTAGACATCATAGATTACTGATAAATTCATTTTTTTGACCTCTATAACGGATAGAAGTAAACTTTCAACTAACATCAACATCGATGTAATCACATTCATTAGGTTCTAAAAGTGCGTACGAAAAATCAATTGGTTGTATAGCAGAACCTAAAGAAATAAAGATGAAAAGAATTTTTAATAATCTAAAATAATGATACAAGGAATAGTATATGCTAATACAAGGAATAGTATATTCGATCATTTTTTTTTATTATCAATGTTAAAACAAAATAACGAAGTACCTGGTAAGAAAAAGACAACAGAATTTTCGCCAGGCAGGTAAAGATTGATATCTCGGAGAGCATTTTTGGATTTTTGGATAGTAATAAACATGAATGAGTAGCATTCGGATAACTAGGATAAAAATATCATGCAAGAAATATTGATATTCATTATTATATTCACATAAATTAGGAATCGATTTTACATCTGCACGTTTTATAATATCAGCCTGAAATGTAACTTAGTCATGAGATGCATCTCTTTGTAGCATAAATATTTCTACATCTGTATCGTTTTAAAATGATTAAATAAGTGAATCTATATTTGTGTTATTATTAACAAAAATTTATTTCCTTCATACTATTCATTAGAGTAATGCGTTATTATTAGAATTGATTAACGTGCTCATTAATTTAAAGTTTTCATAAAAATCAATATCTTAAAAATATTATCGTTGGAAATCGTTATCAATCATTTCTGATGTAATTTAATCTTATCCGAAGCTATTACTTTTTTAGTAATTTCTGCTGCTTTCTGATATAATATGGCATGTCGTTTCATTATATGATCACTGTTAAAAGAAACATTTGTTTGTTTGCTATCATCAAGTTTTAGATGAAGTTCACAAAACTGCAAACAAATAAGTTTTCATAGCAAAAATATAAGTGATGAAGGAAAAACTATTATGGAAGCAACAGAATTTAAAACAAATTTATTAAAATTTAAATGAGCAATTCTTTTTTTTTGATAATAGTAAAAATTATTTAAACCAGTAAAAATTTAAATATTTTAATTCATTTTTTATTAAGAAAAACTGATATATATAATAGTTTCAATTATAAATAAAAAGAAAAAAAAAAGAAAAAAAGAATAAAAGAAATAAAAAAAAATCACCTCTCGTCCCATAAGATGCATTAAACTGTGCACATCGCCTTTAAATTCTATTCCACCAGTACTATAATTAACCTTTGAACTGTTATCAAAACTGTCTTCATCAATGATACAAGCCATTTTCCTTCCTCGAAATGTACTAATACTTGAACCAGTCATTACTGAATTTCTTATTCGTTCTGCAACAAAAATTTTTTTCACATAATGAAAGATTTTGTTATCAAATGATTGGCATATGTTTGTACGGTACTTATAGATCAAATTATATTTAGTAATAATGTGAGTCACACGAAAATTACATTAGATCGTCACGAAAGCTCATTGCAAAACTTTATAACATTTTTCCCAGATCAAAAACAACCTGAAATATTAGTCAGAACTACAATAATTTTAAAAAAAACAGCAATTTCAAAGTTTGGAAACGGAACCTTGACAATGTGGAATTCTACTACCATAGCAACAGCATTCATAGCCATAATATTTCGTCGACAAGACATACACAAGACATACAATATCAGCCTAAATGTGAATATGTCTTGTTACAGTACTACCATTATTCACTATTACAGTACTATTGCTGTGCACTGCATGCAGTAATTTTTTTATGTTATGTTTATGAATGAAAATCGGATTAATACAGAATTTTTGAGAAAATGAATTTTTAAATGAAAAATTTTCTTGCGGATGAACATATGAACAGAATTCACAAGAATAAGTAACCTTTTAGTTGTTCTCTAAAGTGTTATATACATGAGAATAAAGTTGACCGTATATTTTTGTTGAAAAGGTTGTAATACCAACTTTGGATGTATATGAATTAATACAGCGATTCCTCTTGTACCATCCTATATAGCTAACGTTTTCTTGACGTGCTGGCGCAATGGTACGTAATAGCAAACTTTCCTAGCCTTTGGAAATACTGTACGCACAAGGTCATAAGTTGATGTTTCACATGCCGGAACAGTGATAAGATTTTGTTGATACATAAAATAGAAGGTGTCAAAATATGAATTCATTTTTTCTCGATATAGCAGCATATCTTGTCGCATAAAGCCAAATTGTGATCGTGCTAATTAGTTGTACTTTCAATTTGATAAGCCATTGGATCTCATTTAATACTTGGCATGATTCGCAGCATCCCATGAACATATCTTTGTAGGTATTCTCTTTTGTCTGTAAAGTGATATTTCATTCTTTCTGCATTCAGAAATGTCGTTTGGAATATAAATTTAATTTTAACCATATCGTTAAACAGCATAATCATTACACTGAACTTTAAAATGAATTAACGAGTCCAAATTGATAGTTAAATTCCGATCAATGAATCAATAACTTAAAATTTTTAGAAAGTGAAAACCGATCAATATTAAGTTTCCTATAATTTAGAACTTTTATAATTAATTTATCCTGATAGCTTAAAACAATCATTCATATCTCATATAACTGTACAGATTACTCATTAAAGTTTGACTTATTTTCTTGAATTTATTAATTCTAAATCATCATATAATCATCAGATGCAATTTAGAAACTTCGTATTTCATTTTTATAAACTTACCCTAACCCACGCACCATAGTAATGTGTCACGTTTTCATTCCCATTAGTATCGTTTTCCATTTTATCACACAATGGCTTGGCTGCTATTTCAAATTCATCAATCGTTATATCGCTATCATTGAATAATTGATCATAATTAAAATATAATTTTTCATCAAAAATAAAGACACCGTCGTTCAATTCATAATTGATTCCATAAATGCACAAGCTTGATTTAGGACTGAAATATGTTTAGTCAATTAATTCAAATTTCGAAAAGACCGAATTTATCATTTCGATTTACTAATTGCATTTTTGACCTTAACAATTTGTTTATTTTTTTAATTAAATCAAATTATTTAAAGGAACAAATATATGAAAATTATGAGATTTATAAATCAATCAATATTTTCATTTCAAGTATTGTTTATTTTCGAAATATCGCCGCATGATCTCTCACAATAATTTCCTTTTTTCTTTCTTTTATTAAACAATGATTAAATTTAGAATAAAATTCAGTTTACATTATCATAATGATTTCTAGATCAGATTATTGATGATCTGAACATATATAAAGTTGAATAATACGTTTTGATAATTAGCTTCACAAGTACTTCAGGTAAATCCATCTTTTATGAAATAATTTTAATAAGTTTGATTTAAATTGCAGTAATTGATTACACGTAGTAATTTTCTTCTTTCGGATTAAAGCATTTTCCATCTGTTATTCTTTGTTCAGCCTGTAGTACTTTCCATAATTATAAATTAGCAACTTGAAATACCTTAGTTAATTTTGATAGTATTTAAGAGAAGATGAGTTAATTTATTAACATTGCAAATAACAATTTATGTATGAATGTAAAGTGCAGTTAGATAAAAGTACTGTTACATATTACATGAAATGTTAATTACCGAACAAAAAGAAAATTCTTTTGAATATTAACTATTTCGAGAAAAATGTTAAAAATAACAAAAAGAAATTGAAATTTTCGAAGGAAAATTAGTATTAGTGGATTTGTAAAATTGATAAATTGTCCGAAAGAGAGTAAAATTTGCATATCAACTTTCCGTTGTATTTACAAAATAAATTCTTTTTGATTTAAATTTATTTTCAAATCTTTGACATTTTTTGGGAAACTATGTGATAAAATGATAATGACTGGAAGCTATTAAATCTATTAAAACTCTTTTATCACTTTCAAATTATATTACATCATACTGTTGATTTTTCCAATGTCGACATATTCAATAGATGATGAAATAAGTTAGATATACTATAACTGATAGTAAAAAACAATTTTTCAAACAAAGGAATTTAGCAATATCTATTATATTAAGGCTATAAAATAGTGACAATAATGATAATGATAATAATAATAATAACAATAATAATAATAATAATGATAATAATAATAATAAAAATAATAATAATAATGAATTGAAAATATACATTATGAACAATAACGAGTAGGTAACCTCACAATAAATGCATATTATATAATGAATTAGCCAGTGTTTTATCTCGTAGAATGACACTCGAGACTACGAGTACAAATTGAAATAACGGGATGGGAACATTTCAAGGAATTTATAGAAATTTATCAATTTTTGAAATAGAAAAAAAATTATATAATCTAAATATAAACAAAATTTTCCACCGTAATTTCTCATTTATGTCCATAATATACTGATTTCCTCGACAGAGAGACAATATTAAGATGTTATCCTATCGTATTGAATTGTATATTAACTTTGAATTTAACTTGAACTGAACTTTATAGACCAATTCAAGTTAAATTTTTCATTTAATATCTTCACGTTACGTAACATAATTTTACTACTTATTGATCCTGAAACTTAAATTAGTCAAGCTTTCCGTATTGTATTGATAATTTTTAGTACAATACTAAGATAATTTTATGAAGTTATCACGATCAGAATTATCAATGAAAACGATACAAAGAAAAATCATTGCATTGAGCAAATTGTTCAACTGAATAAAATAATTTTAAAATTTAATCACATTACACAACATTACACTTGTTTTAAGAATTTTACAAATTTATAATAAAATTTTTTCGAATTCTTAAGAAATATTTAAAGTATATCACTCACCTTAATCACTCTTTGTATCATAATTGATTAACATGCATTGGTGACTGATTAAACCCTATATCAGTACTTCTATCTACTAATATTTTATGGAGCAAAATCATAAATGTAATTAATTATCAACAAAAAATTCATTGTTAATGGATTTATTCTTCAAAAATCAGCCTATTACTTTGAATCCATTAGGAATTTTCTATTTGATAGATTGGACATAAAATTTCTTATTCGTGAATTCTAATACATAATCATTTGATGTGATGTTTGATGTAATCAGCCAAATTTTGATCCTAGCAATCATTATAAGCTTAATTAGAAACTTAGAAAATATTTATAATAATTAAACTGATTACGATTCTATAAATATGAATAATATATTTAATAAAAATAAACAACACTACTTGTTAATAAAACTTGAAAATTTATTATATGGCGCAAATGTCGTAGCATTAGCAACAATATTCTAAAAACTACATTGTAACTAAATACATTAATAGATTGGAATCAATTTCACTGAATCAATACGTAAATGAAGCAACATGTGATATGAAAAAAGGTTACGTGACGTAAGGAATATTAACGATGAGTAAAGGACTTTGAATATAATTTATAGTAAGTTTGAAGTAGAATGTTCAGTCCAATATATTTATATCAGATTTTGTCGTAAAATATATTAGAATCAAAAAGGAATGGAAAATTTGCTAGTATTTCGTCTGACAAATATCCAAGTGAAAATGATAAATCACCAAATAATCTTATATACATAAAGAATTATTATTAAATCTTTCAACAGATAACTGTGTTGGTTTTAAAATGAGACTGAAAAATAAGCAAATCAATTATAATTTCTAAATGTGAAGAATAATTTAGACTAATTTTAAAACCTACAAAACTTAGAATTTTGCGTCCTAAAGTAAGATGAGAAAAGTAGTAAAAAGAGATGAAGGTTTTAAAAGATTCTCGATTCGTTTGAAATTTATTTGATGAATTCTTGTCGCAAACAATCGAAAACTATCGTAGACAACAATTGCAGTCCTGTTTTGCAAATAATTTATCAAAAAACTTATTTAAATCACTAGGATTTAAAATTAAAAAAAAGTATTACTATGATCAAGTTTTCTTGAGATAAATAATCAGTTCTGAATTAAATTCTGAAAAAATTCAAAAAGATATGTTTTTGAATTTTTAGATAACATATAATTCCTAATAGATATCGGTGAAATATATTATTTTGTAGCAAATAATTCATCAATTATTGAAAGTTTTCAATTTTCAGTACTCTGAATCTTTTTTTTCTTTGTAAGAGAGAAGAAAAGCCAAATGGCTAATGATATATGATCAAAGATAATGAAGGACCAAATTTAGCTAATTGGTATTAAATTCTATAAATTTAAATAAACTGGTCGTTTAATATTTGGCAGCTTTTTCTGGTAGCATATCACAACTATCATAAAGACACAGGAGAATTTTTTAACGAATGGACGACAATTGTTGGTGATACCAAATGAATGCTTCGTTCATCGATATAATCGAGATCTGGCAGATCGATCGGTATGACACCGTCTGATCTGGAACAATCGAAATTATAAATTCGAAATTTAATTATTAAAGTACTATTAATTAGCATTAATGATGTTTGCAAATAAATGTACCGGATGAATCTTATTCATATCTGAAATATGTCAATTAAAATTATTGCTTTATTGAAATTACTTAATGAAATAATTTTTTAAACGATTATATTGAATGAAAGAGAAGAGTAATGAATGGAAAGATCGAGATTATTATTGCTCATACAATCTTATATGGAATGAGAATAATTCTTGCTCAGTCTTACCATTATTCATGATTTCAATTACGGTAATTTATTCATATCCAAAACGATATTGTTTGCATTATATCCATTCGATTCATTACTAGAATAATTAATTTTCATAATTTTAAAGTTCAAACTGTATTCAGTCCTATTACTTCCTTTTCTTCTACTTACATTTCAGATTTCAAGCCTTTGAAGTTTTATGAAATGCCTTAAGCTAGTTTTTACAAAAGAACTGATGTTAAGAGTATTATATTTTTTGTTCTAATAAATCGATTTCTAAAATTATCATTTCAATGATAGGTTATTATGATAACAAGAAGGCCTTTAGAATGACTTTTGAAAAAGTCAAAGAAAGAAGTAATTAGTTCAATGCGCAACAACACATCTGCCAAATCAACTAGTCCTAAAAATGGATGGCGCTTGAGCGGGAGATTTATACTTAGGTATGTTAGATATAGTATTTCAAAATAATATTTGAAAATTTAATCGAAAATGGCAAAAAAGAATACAATTAGGTCTTATAATAATTGCAAAAATTATAGAAAATTTTCAGAGATTAGAATGTCAGTGAAGCATTGCTTATTGTATTAATTAATGCATATTATGTGATAAAAATAATTTCGCTTTTTCCGAAAAAAAATTTTCTTTTTTTGAAGCAAGGAATTTTTTAAATTTCGATCTTGGCATTCTAATAACTTAATAACTTGAACAATTTATATCAAATGAATTACTAGAGTATCATGCATTTGTAAACATCGTTGTACTTAACAGAAGAATTAGTTTTTACAGCAACAATCATAGAAGAAAAAAAATTAAACAGTAGATGTAATTAGCAAAGGTGAAAATTTTAATAATAAGACAATATAAATAATATTGCAAGGATAAACAAAATTATTTCTATCACATAATATGCATTAATTAATACAATAAGCAATGCTTCACTGACATTCTAGTCTCTGAAAATTTTCTATAATTTTTGCAATTAGTGCATTTGATAGTTTGTGCATTTGATAGTAAGTATTTCTTGTTTGTTGCAGAATTGTTATATTTCAGCATAAAGAATATACTTCATGTATCATGCATTTGTAAACATCATTGTACTTAACAGAAGAATTAGTATCTTTTCGATTCACATGAAATTTCTCGAACAGAAATCTCTTTACATTCTAATACTGCATAATCTTAATCACTTGCATATGCTATCAAAATACTTAAATAAATTTTGTAATAGTAATTATTGTTGAAGTATTGTAGGAGAAAATTTAAAAACAATTACAAGAGTACACTAAACCTTAATAATATTTTTTCGGTGTTTCGTGTAAAATTTCACTGAGTTCGTTGTGTTGAAGAGGCGAATGCTTCGCATAAATATTTGTTTGCGGACAAAGTTTATCCTTCAGAAATATAAACAGCAAAATTGCGAGAGCTATTAAAGCAACAGTAAATGTAAATATCAGCAAATATCTGTTTATTATCGTTTCTTGCATTACACTAGAAATGAAAAATTTTTCTTTCTTCAAAATTTCATGCATACAATTTCGAAATACATCTTGTTAAAATTCGATTTTATTTATTTATTAATAGCAAAATGTGATTTATATATAAAGTTTGGATAAACA
This sequence comes from Dirofilaria repens, assembly GCA_008729115.1. Taxonomy (NCBI): domain Eukaryota; kingdom Metazoa; phylum Nematoda; class Chromadorea; order Rhabditida; family Onchocercidae; genus Dirofilaria; species Dirofilaria repens. The sequence goes on from SNRZ01000074.1 coordinate 52,545, forward strand.
AAATGCCATTGTATAGGAGGAGAGAAAAGTTCATAAATCCTTGCTGATATGGAAATAAACTGATACGGAAATAAAATTTAAAAACAAAATTTTAAATTTGAATTTTATTGTTGCAATAATATTTATAAAATTTAGGAAATTCCATTTTTTTCCAAAATAGTGTTTGGATGGAAGCAGCAAAGTAATAGGATAATGTTGAATTTATAAATGAAATTCTAAATAATAAAACTCAGCAAAAGTGCTAAAAATAATATTCAACGAGAATTCAAAAAATCAAAGTCGTTTATTGCTGTAGGAAAACAACTGGAAAAATGGTAAAAAATAAATTGATAGAAAAAATTGACTTTTTCATATTAATTGCCATTAATTATCAAATAAAAAAGATTGAAATTTTCAAAAATTTTTGTTCGAAAAATTGGCAAAATTTTTTGTCTTTCATTGAAAAAAAGAAAAGATATTTTTAAACAATTTTTTCATATAGGAACAGATTACTTTATATAAAATGCATAGAATGAATAGATGATTAAATGAATAGGTGAACGAATGAATCGACAGATGGACTGATAAATGGATAGAAAAGATCGAAAGGTGGATTGATAAGAAGCATCGATAGATGGTTGGCCAGACAGATAAATAGATGATAAGATGGATAATTCTCTTCTTTGCTCTGATAATTTATCATTTCCTGAATTATATCGATTAATTGCAGCTAATATAAAATTAACAAAGAGAGAAAAGGAGAATTGTGTCATGTTAACAAACTTTATCAAAATATCGGCAATATTTTGTTGAAATATTTCAATAAAATAAAAAATATCAAATGAAATATTGGAAATTCGTTTATTGCTAATTTCTTTCAGAAATTAATTAGCAGAATGAACTGAAAAACAATCAATAATCATTCCTTCTCGAACATTTTATATGCATTTTCTGGGAGCAATTATATCACAATATGGCGTAATGGCTTAATGTTTATAGTAATAAACAAAATTATCAACAAATCAAAATGTACATTTTTGTTATGCATTAATCATTTACGAAAGAGCAAGAGCAACTTGTTAATAAATGACAAATAAGCATGTTTATGATCAATCAAAATAATAAGTTCTCTCAACTGCTAAAAATATTACGATAATATTATCTACCGATTTATTGCAACATTATTCAAATCAAAAAAAGGAAAGCATAATCATTATCTACCATGTGTTTTTTTTTTTGTTTTGAAATTTCAATTTTGATATATCTTCGATTAAAGTCACTTCCCTAGAATTTTTTTTTTCGTTGGTTTTGTATGGATAATTAACATTTAACTGAATAATATGATAAAATATAAGTTGATTATGTTTACGATTTAATCAATTGAAATTAACTAGCCATAAAAAATAAACAAATAAATCGTTTGAAATGTGATGTATTGTAGTGTAAGATTTGTTTCTGTTGAAAATAATTAAATTCTGAAAATTTCATAATCATGGAATCAATCGAGACCAACAGCAGCAAATATTCGAATTAATGAAGCAGCAACCAACTGCATGTGATTCCTACCAGTCATTTTCTTCGCAAAAAAAAAAAAAATTGGAAAAATCGAAAAAAATGATAGATGCAAGCCGAGCACATATAACGTTATTCAAAAATAAAGAGATGAAAAAAAAGTGAATTTCATAATTGCAAAAAATGAAATATTAAATGAATGAAAAAGATGACAGATACGATTGAAATGTGCAAAAGAATTACGGTTTGTTAAGGAATGAATAAAATATAGAATTTTATAAAGTTTGATCAATTTTAGAGAATAATAAAAAAGCAGCAAGAAAGCAAAGAGTAAAATTTGATGTATCTTTGAGCAAAATCATTTGATCAAAAAAATTATCTTTAAATAAAATGTCCTTCTGATAATTTCAGCAATCTGTCCATTACGAATTAATAAGTATTAGTTAAAATAATTATCAATTGTCGCCAATGAATTATTAAATGGAAATGACTGGTTAAGAATTAGAAGTTAATTAAAGATAAATGATCGATTAAAGTTTAACATATATTTGTATAAGATAACATTTCTTTCTCTTAATCGGATGAATTTCAATTTTTTGCATTTCTGATCTTTATTTTTTCTAAAAGTTTGAAACATTTACTTATCAATTATCACATAATTCAATATTACCCTTAAATTTAATCAGTATGACTCATTTAGCTGAATAACTTGAAATCAATTCACGTATATGAAAAAAAAAACTTATCATAGTTGATTTAAATGATTCTCTAGACTTTACTTAATAAATTAAATATACTTCAAAAGATCTAATGATTATATCAAATTTTAGAACTATGATATGTTCTAAACCAAGCCACTCTGATTAAATTGAATGATTTTGGTAAGAATCATGACTAACGACAATGATGATTGATAATAATTTCCCAAAATATGGCATAAAAATCATTTACAAGACTTAGCCAAAGTTTGAACATAAAAAAGTATATAAAAATTCAAGAAAAATGAATTAGATTTCCAAGAGCGTATTTGTCCTAAACATAAAAAAAGTTAACTTGGAAATCTAAATTTTTTTTTCTGATGACAAAATGAAATGCAAAAATTGAAATCTAAAAAAGTGGTAGCAGTTTTAGAAGTGAAGAAATTTGAATGAAAATAATTTTTCAATTATTTTTAGCTCGCTAAGAAAGATAAAAAATCAAAATAAGAATGCCAAAAATTTTAATTTCAAAATCATGATATCTTATAATTCAAATTAATAACTGTCAAATAAAATAAATGACAAAGAAAAACAATTGAATAAGGGGAGTTCTCCTTTCAAACAATAAATGTTAATTTGCAAATATTAAATCCAATAATCAAATATCAGATAACCAAGTGTTGTCGATCATAATTTAGTATTTTTCAGATTACAAAAATCTGCTGTATCAATTAAAATTTGAAATTTATAAATAATTTGAAAATTTATGAAATAATACAAATGTAGTTTGGCAGAACAATGTAGTTGAAGTCTTGCAATAATTGCTACTTACTAAAGATAAATGAATATCAAAGTTTGCATAAAAAGATTTTAAAAATTTGAAAATAAAAAGAACATATAAACTAATTATAAGTGTGTATATTCTATACACATATTAATCTTATCTCTCTTCATATAAGCTCTAACAGTCTTTCAAAAAAAAAAAACGAAAAAATGAATGATTACAAAAAAGAGAAAAATTTTACATATGTTGAAAAATTTTGTGAATTCTAGAAAACAAAACATTTCATCTTAAAATTAATTCCGAAATTCACATAATGATATTGTTAGGAAACAAATTAAATTCAAATTTGAAATTTATTAAATAATGCATTCATAAATGTGAGACAAAGCATTAATAAGAAAATAAGACGTTAGTTAAAATATACTAAATGTTATTTTTGACAGAAATCCAAAACAAAAATTATGTAAATTGTATTGTTGTTATCAAATTCGGAAGGAGCATATGAGGTTGAAATAATATTTTGATCAAATCTGAAAAAAAGTATAAAGGGATCGCTGTAATCAGTTTTTGGGAAGAGTACAGCGGGAAAGAATGATAATATGGTCATTATCGGATTCGGGGAAAGCATAATGAGATAGAATGATAATATCTTCGTTATCAGATTTGGAGAGAGTGGAGCGAAGGAATAGACTAGAAAGTATTGAGAAATTAAAGGAAAATGACGATGAGTTATCAATGAGCAAAACGAATATTGCACAGGCAGCAGCTGTTCAAAATTCATTTGTGATAAGTTAAAAGTGCTTGTTGGATCGTCAAAAAAATGGTTTTTTTTTTCTCTTTTCCTATAACAAATTCCAATAAGTTTAAGAAAAAAGGAACGCCGTCATATATTTTTGACATATATTCAATATGCTTGTTTATTTCTTCTTGAATTACTTATAAAACTATAAAAATTTGACTGATAATCTGAATTATAGCTGATGATCTTAAGATCAGTATAATCATTATAAACATAGGTAATCATCAATAGAAATGATAACAGATAATACGAAATAGAATGATATTTTATTAACTTAGCCTAACAAAAATATGATAACATGGAAATCAATCATCTCAAAAGATTACTGGTTTCAAGCATAATTGAGACATAATAAAATTGAAAAGAAAATATCATAAATTTGCAATGATAATGAAAATAATAAAAAAAATATTACAAATTAAGAAATGATTAGTAGTTCTAATTAGTAATAATTAAAAATTAGTGGAAAATTTGAAGTTTAAAATAGGACTATCTAAATATTTAAGTGAATATAAACGAAGTAATAATTGCTAGAAAATGGTTTTTAAATTAACAGTGTTTTGAAAAGAAATTTAGAATATTCTAAACGCAGAATGTCCCGTAAATCTTTTGCTTTTAAATAAAAAATAAAAAATATGCTTTTGAACTTTTGGCACAGTATCATGGCAGAAAAACTAGCCTAAAGGTGCAAATGCATAATGAAGAACAATGACAGCTATGATTTTATAAAAAGTTTATTAAAACGAAAAGAAGAGGAAATATGGTGTTAGATTGAAAGTTAGCGAAAGAATTCTTCCTAAGCAACATTCTTGACAAAAAGCATTAAAAAATAAGCTGTATTCTCATTGGTGGCATCATTCCAAAACGATGAAACTTAGAATATCAAATTTAGAATATTAAAAAGGCTTTCTTATATCTGTTGTCAATCAATCTCTTACAAAATTAGGTAAGAAGTCGAATAAGAAAAATTATGTGCAGCAAACTTTTTAAAAAAATAGTTCTTCAATTATTTTTGAAACTGTTAGTTTTTACTAATTTCAAATGAATTTTAAAAATTGGCTTCAAAATGTACGATTTCTTAATAACTTTATAATGCACTAATGATTATTTCAAAAATTATGAAAATTTATATGTTATTATAAATTATAATGAAGAATTTAGACTTGATGATGAAAGCATGTTATCCAATTTATTCATAATACAAAAATATCATCTGATAACAATTGTAAAAAAATTAAATTTAACTAACAATGAGGATGAACGACAATGAGGAATCGTTCATCCTCATGCTTTCGTTAATCGGTGTGAGAGAAGAAAGAAATTTTAATCTTCAGAAGTGAATGATAATACGAATATGACATGAATTTTCTGATGATGATTATGTATCTAAGAGAGCTTTCAAAGATGAATGAATAAATTATTTTCTTCTAATTGATATTAGATTTTATTGATTATAAGCAATGTTTGTGATTTGTCATAAAATTAGCTAACATTCTTCATGAGAAGTCCTTCAAATCCATTTCCTTATTTTCCATTAAGAAGTGTTAAAGGCAAACAAATGGAAAAAGATATTGGGTTAATTAAATGATAAACTTATTGAGAGAGGTGATTTCAAAACGCACTTAAGGTAAAAAATGTTAAAATTTAGTTGAACAAATGTTTGAATTAGCAAATTGAATTTATGATAATCATAGAAATTATCAGGTTTTTATCAGGATATTCTCAGTGTTATCGATATTTAGAGCTATTTCAGGTTTTTTCTATCTTGAACGAGTTTTATTACGAGTATTCTTCATTATTAAATAGTTCTATTTTCGAAAAAATCTCAGAAAATGTACATTCTGTCTTGCGAATCCTTCTATTGGATTAAAATCACTGACATCAGTCTTCTTATCGCATCTAAATTTAATTTATTATTTATAATTAAATTTTAAAAAATGCAGAAAAACTGGAAGGATTCATCATCAGCCTAGTTATATTATGAATTTACAAAAAAAAGGGATAACCACGTTAATAAATTTCGAGAAATTGGTCAAATACAATTTATTTCATTTTGCATATTGAAACCCGTAAATGTAAGGATCGAAATGTGAATTGAATTAGAGAAATTTCTTTCCGAAATATAAATGGTTAAAAAATTGACGAGTCGCAATGTTAGATGATATTTGATATACTGAAAAGCTCAATCAATATGAACTTATTAATGATGAAATTTAAATGGACTGTATCAAGATAATTTGCCCAAATTCCCGGAAATTTATCACTATAGTTATCTTTTTTTGTTTTGCTTTTTTTTTTTTTTTTTTTTTTTTGAATAGCTACACTTCAAAATTTTTAGTTTAAATTGTATTTAAATTAAGGAAACATAAATACGAAGTATTGTTGACAAAAGATAATTATAAAGAGGGAAGATTATTTATTAAACTTATTTTCAGATCATTAATGAAAGGATAAAATACGGAGAAATATAAAATTGTGGTAAACTGATTATTTCATAAAATGCAAAACCAATAAAATATCATGTATTATCAGAAAATATATAATTCCTATATTTACCTTTATAGATTAATTACCTTTTATTTTCTTGTATAATTAAAGAAATAATTAGACAAAAAAGCATTTATCAAATTCTCGTTAACACTTATCATTAAATACATAAATATTCTATTAAAAAATAGTTCTTGGTGTTTAGGATACATATAAATGCTAAAAATTTAAGAATATATTTTATTTAGGGCATATTATTTTTATCAATTTTTAGAATATATTTGTGGTATATTTTACAATTTAGGAAATATTTTTATTAATTTTATTTAGGAAACATCAATTTCTAATTTCTATTTTTAGTGATATTAAATTTATTCTTATCTTCTCTATTATGATGTTATGATGAAGAAAGAAAAAAGAAAATATTTAACAGCAATAAAATTCACTTTTCTTTACACAAAATAAATCCATTTTAATATAGTAAAAATTTACTTCTCGTTTCCTTGATGTAAAAAAGTTTGAGTGTTAAGAAGTAAAAAATTCAATTTATTTCGAAATCTTTCCCTTATCAATGATAGAAAAATTCTCACAGTAAAACGAACGCATATAGGAATGAAAAGTTCGTATGCAAATGAATGTTTCTTAGAAGAAGGAGAGAGAAAATGCTAATCGAAGCAAGTAGAGAAAATAGCATTCAAATGATAATGCTAATCGAAGTAAGTGGAGAAAATAGCATTCAAATGATAATGCTAATCGAAGTAAGTGGAGAAAATAGCATTCAAATGATAACAGGTTTGAAAAAAATCCATTGAAATGGAAATTTGATAATTTTCAAAAACAAGTACTGAAATATATGCAAATTCAACTAAATTATTATTAAATTTTTGAACTTATTTTTAAACAAAACAAAAATGAATTAAGGTCATTTCATCGACCTAGATGTCCAACGAAGAAATATCACCTAAATGAAATGAGATTTAGAAAGCAATCTGAAAACAGAAGAAAACAAAGGTAATTTGATATTAATCTTTTTTCCCCAATTCTCTCATGCACTCCGTGTTCTCCTACTATCTTTTCTATCTTATCAGTTCGTTTTGCTTTACTTTCTATTATCATTTAGAGAATATAAAGTATTCAAAAAGATGAAAATACAAAAAAAAAGATGGATGGAATTTTTTCTTAAATTTATCAATTTTCAGTTATGTATAGAGGGAAAGAAGAAAATTGTCGTAAAATTGTTATGAGCCATTTTTCATCGCTCTTCCTTTTTCTTTTATTATTAGCCTTTGCAAAGAAGGTTATACAAAAAAAGCAATTTCCATTTTTTGTCGCTTAAAAAAAAGGAAATGCTTAAATATAGGAATTATTGATTGATTTCAAGTGAAACAAAATTTTTAGAAAAAAGCCGTTGATGACGAATAAGAATTTTATTCGATAGCTATTTATTTCATCTTTTTTATCAAAAAAAAAAAAAAAATGCTAAAAAATAGCAATTTCACAAATCTATCCTTCCATCGTACTTTTTTTTTTTTAATACATTCAACGAATCTTTCGAGAATAATTTTGGTGTTACTAATAAGATGAATCAATTCCAATATAAAATATAAAATTAATTAAATTTAGAAATATTCCATTATAATAAATGAAATTTCAGCATATAATTAAGCAACGCTGTTAAAACGAAATAAAATATAGCAATAAATTCTTCTTGACGTCATATTATTCTATTCTTTCTAAACAATTCAATTCAATATTAACTAAATATGTTACTAAAAATTGATGATTCAAAAGGGCCATACAAGTTTCCTTTTTATCTATGTTCAAATATTTCATTCCTACCCGTGGTGTTTTCTTTCTCATAATAAAGAATTGTTCAGGAATAATTGTGTGAAAAAACGAAATAATTAATTTGTTCATAAATGAATTAGGAAAATTTTCATATTGCTATTATGCATTCATTTTAAACAAATAAAAAATTTTTACATTAAAAGATTGAAATATTTGATAGCTTCTGAAGGGAAACAGAGTTGGGAAAACGATCGCAAAACAACGCAATGTTATCACCGATTATTGCTATTTCAGCTTTAATTCAGATTTTTTCCTCTTCGAAATTGATATAATTTTAAAAAGCCAACAAAATCGATCAAAGCGTTCTACCTAATATCAGGCTTATTTTTTCTTTACTTATATTATCCGCAATTAAATCCTGGCTTTTTCAATAACTTGGATTATTTAACTTCTTGTATCATTTGTTAGTTTACAATTTCGAATATTTACCGATTTCTTCTTTTTCTTCAATCTATTATTTTCACTAATTAAGCGGATTTAGAACCTCAAGAATATACACTATCGTATTAGCGCAATGTTAATCTAATCCAATATCATCATAACTATGCATGAGGCCAGGAGAGCAAACAATAATAATAACATAATAATGACGTCATGGAAGTTATTTTCATTCATTTTTGTGAATAATTGATAATTATACTTTTGCTACTAACAGAAAATCAATAAGTGACAAATCAATATTTGTCTAAATTTGAGTCAATTACTGCACTCGTATGGTCGTATTTGGAATAATTTGAAATATCCCATATAATTCAACAAAAATCATAATCCCATATGTTTACAATTCTCACGCTATGGTTACTTGAATAAAATGAAATATAAGTTAGAGAAAAAATTCAAATTAATATAAATAAAAGGCAATCTTTTGATGATTGCTTTTTCCAACAACACAGAAGGGACAAAAAAGAGAGTAGAATTTGCTAGTAAAAATGAAAGAATAAAGACATTATCAAAATAGCTAGACTAGGCTTTTCATTCTATCCTTTGATTTTCTATATGAAAATGAACTCTCGATTTGATGAAAATAACTGTATATATACATTACACAGTTGGGTTCATTTCAGAACTTTTGATTTTTAAAACATTGTTTACACTTATCATTATATGTTTTAAACAGTAGATATTATTTATATTATCACTGCAAGGATTTTAATTTATTCCGGATATCAGCTTGTTGAACAAATGATAACTTCGACCATTTATGAGTAATATGATATCAAATCTAAATTGCTCTTTTTAATTTGTTCGATTAAAAAAAAACCATTTTCCTTTTCAACAAGTTTCTTTTGTGTTCCAAACTAATTGTACGAATAAATTACTAATTATAAAAAAATGAATTACATTATCTTTATTTTTTTTCTCTAAGAAATAAAAAACAAATCATCGGAATTCTCTGGAAATTGTAATCTCTTCTACCGATTCAAATACTTCAACATTTCCGACTTCCAGTAATAATACATCGCTAAGCGATCAAAACCATATTCCAAATAAGCGAAATCTCCTCGGTCAATTTCAGCCCGCTGAAAAGACCATATTGCCCAGAACAATTGAGAAAATACTGCAAATTGTCGTATTTCATTTAGTAAACGTTGAACGGCTGCTTCTCGATCATCCGACAAATCAATAATACATTGTATTTTCTTCCCACGTCCCTACTCCAAATCTGAGTAATTTTCCATTCTCTTTAATTCAGACAATTCATTCACATAGTTTAAAATTACTAAGCAAAATAATTTTGATCATATTTATTCTTTCAAACTATTTGATAAATTTTAAATTGAAATAAATCATTTACATCTACGCAAAACTGTTTCCTAATATCATTACTACTATTATTTTGTATTTCAATATCAATAATTCGATATGACAATGCTATTATTTGCGATGGTCATGCATTGAACTCTTTATAGATATATGCATCTCACATTGTTAAATATAAACTTTTCAGTAAGAAATAACTTAAGAGTTAAATGAGGAATACTAACTTTATTTGCTTCATCGATATAGGTATTAACATATAAACGCTGAATTTCTTCGCTAGGCCATTGATTCTGTTTGATTTCATAGAACGGCCATATCTTTCCATCATTATGTTGACAACATTCGACACAGTAATGACATAAATCGAAGCCACTAAGACAAGATATATCAGTTAAATATAAGCTTCTCTTTTAATATGCAATAATAGGTAAAAGTTCTTCCGAAATTTTCATTATTGATGCAAAATTGTAGAATGCATCAATGTATTTTGTTAATTATTTAGTTTAGCAATCTTCTGTAATAATTTTTAATTCTTATTTTATCAATATTACTATCTCTATATACTTCTATACTACAAAAATATTACATGTTCACATAAGAACGTTTAGTCTTCATGAGAGTTAGTTTATTTCTGCTTTGTGTTCATATTATAAATTCTATTCTATTTTTATTAAATTGAAGAGATGGAAAGTTCTGGATATAAGAAGGAATTAGTTACATACATTTATCACGATACCTTAATTATCAGTAATTATATTAAAAATATTAGATAAGAAAAAAGTACGGAACAAACCGATTATAATAACAATCATATTCATAATCAATCAAAACAATTGGATCCTTATCATCTTTTTGTCCAACAAAGCCCTGATCAGTAAGAGAGATCTCTCTCTTCGAATGGTTATTTCCAAGTGATAAACAAACAGGCAAATTAAGAATTACGAACCATGGTTTGCAATGTTCGTCATTGATAAGTGGACGTGATGGAATATATTCTTCAAGGCGTCCACCGCGAAATATTCCTCGTAAATGCGAGCCTAAACTCCTGTAATACAAAATGCTCAAAAAGTTTCGAATTATTTCAGATTACTTACTGCGAAATTACAAAATACAAAATAATCCAGTGTTAGAACAAGTTGGAAACGAGAAGAAGGCTAATATACTTGTAATTAATTTCAAGGCAGCTATTTTACAAAAAGTTTAAGTTTATGCAGAGACAATATTAAAATCGTTTTCTGATTTTCAGATAAATATAATTTTAAATGATTATAGAAATTATATAAACAAAAACCTTTCCGCTAATATAGTAGTGATAACGCCTTCGGGTAATTCGTAATCTTCGCTAAGATTTTCGCAGATCCGAAATTCTGAAAAGTTTAAAATTAATCATTTAATAAATGACATTTCTACATGAGATAAATTGAAATTAGTTAACCCAATCTTATGAATTATTTCAGAAATTGCAAAATGACATATTTCAAAGCAGCATGAAATTAATTTTAAAAAGTCATCAAAGTGTTTTACAGTAAGTAAGCGTAATTTAAATTATTTCGAAATGAATCTATCAATGATCATATATTCCATGCATAACAAAATTGTTAAAATTTCCATTTAAATAAATTGGATTAAATTATAATCTCCTAATAAATATCACAACAATATTTCATAAACATGGAACTGACTTTTGTATAGTGATATGAATTTGCTGATATGATACAGTTGTCCATACTCCACCCAGATACGAAGCACATAATTGGCCAAGTTTATTTCGGAATATTAAATCATCGGATGATCGAGAAAATATGCTTTTCAAAGCATTTTTTCCATCAACTATTTCACCTTCCTCAGCCATCTTCTATCGGCTGACAATAAATATCACTGTGACTGATAACACTAACAAACATACAATTAGGAATCAATATTTATCAATACAACAAATATAGGCAAAGCAAATAACCTGCAGTAAATGAAAATATTATTGATTTTTCATTGATCATTGACAAATTAATGGTCTCGACATATACAACATTCATTACTCTTTACATGTTTCATCCTATAAAAAATAACTTGCCGTATCTCTTTAGATTAATTATCGATTACTAAAAAAATACTAATCATTTTATCAAATATATTATGTATAATGGAATTCATCTTTATTTACTAAACATGTATCTAGGCATACATATTTTCACGAAGGCACATGCAATACCACAAATTTAATATTATAAATAAAAAAAATTTTGGCTTTGTGCCACTAGCTTAGAAATTGATTTTATATTAGCTAACGTAATCGAAGAAAAGATGATAAAGTGAATTATTTATTATATTTGTAGAAGACTAATATTTGATTACTTTAACTATATAATACTGATAATAATCAAAGAAAAGTTAATCAATTGTTTTTTCATTCTTTTACGAAAACTTTGGTATCAATTTTTAGGCTTAGTAAATGTAAATGTATTCTAAATTTCTTTTCTTTGACTTATTATCCTTTGTAAAATTTGGACACAAAGCTCAAATGATGCAAAATAGCTTCCCCCTCCGCCACATCATTGCTTCTCAGTTCGGTTCCTGAGCCTTATTTATCGATCTATCCGTATAGCCGAATGCTTCTCATTCTTGCATTAAATAATACATACATTCTTTATAAATAACAGCCATTTTCATTGGCCGACAAATTTATGTCTGTCCTCATCAAATTCCCTGTTGTTTGTTCCTATTTTTTAGCTTTAAGTATCTAATAGCTTACTGAAATTCAAATTCTTCAAATTCTTCGGAAGATGTGCATTCTTTGCTGCATTTGTGATTCCTTCAAATTCTTTCACTATTTGATCATCATTTGTTGTTATTTTAACTGGCTTTATCTAAACTCATCAAATGTTACTTCTCAATTCTATAATTATTCTGATGCATCAAACGAAGCTATTATTTTCCTCTTCTTTCCACTCCATGTTTCCATCTTCTTTGCTAAATGATACCTTTATTTTTCCCATGAAACTTTTCTATTGCACAAATCCCAAAAATAAATTTGCCGATTGAATTTTGGAATTATTTAGTTATGCTTAGTTAAGTTTCTACTTTAAAATCTTTTCTCAAATTATAGATTTTTTTTTCAAAAATAAGAGGCAAAAATTTGATATGGATGAACAGTTGTTTTTATTAGCTGTTATTGATATCTCGTTGACAAGTAATTTGAAGTTCATTTATGAATGCATCAAATACAATCAATTCGGTCGTTTGGTTTTGTTATTATTATCTTGTTCATTTATACTTAACAGTAACAATATTTAATAAAATAATAATAGCAAATAATAATAATAATAATAACTAGCAGTAGTATATTATTGGAAATGGTAGTAACAATAACAACAATTAACAATAATAATAATAAATAAAACAATAACAGTTCTTTTCTATGTTAATTTTACTTTTAATATTATCCAAAATTTAAAAGAATTAAAAATAACACTAATGAAGATTGCATCTTATATTTTACCGATTAAAATTGAATAAAAATATTAAAAAATGTTGAGCTATTTAATTAAATATCCATTGAATTCATTAACTAAGAAAAGCTGAAATGCAAATTTTTAAAGGCTCAAAAATTTTCTCGGGCAAATATATTGCAAATCCCACTCATTTCAGAGAAATAAATAAAACGAAGCTAATTCTGAACAAGGAAAGTCTTAGTTTTAGCTTCAATTGAAATTTAAATTTGTAAGCATGATACTGTTGCTACTGTACGTCACACTTGTTACAACATCACCTGAAGTGAGACTACGTAACGATTTGATGCATGATTATAATCCACTAGAGCGACCGGTGGAGCGAAGTGAAGATCCGGTAGTTGTAACACTTGGGTCATTTTTCAACAAATTATCGATTTGGTGCGATTTCGCTTTTTAATTTGAATTTAATAAATTTATACACGTTATTTATTTCAAATTTTTAATCCAATCAATATCTGTATACTTCAGACAGCAGTAAGAAAAAAATCGATGCCGCGCTTGCAAAATGTTTGATTATTTCAAATTTTTTAAGAAAATTGTAGAATGAACGGGAAGAGAAGTTGGAGATAAATGCATGGCTGAAATATAATTGGAAAGATATAAAACTACGTTGGGATCCATTAGAATATGAGAATATAACGGATTTAAGACATCCGACTGGTACAATTTGGCAGCCTGATATTTTACTTTATAATAGGTATATCTTCTTCATACTAAAACTTAACCACTTCTAGGTTCATTATAGTCAAAATTAGGTCTTGTTAGCAATTTACAGTACTTCAAGCCAGGAAACTCCTTTAAGGACCAGTGTTCTTTATGTGCTGAAATGAAAATTTAAATTTAGAACAAATAATTGTAAAACGATAACCAATCCTTTAACCAATCTTTCTGAAATTTCTATGAACATATCTCAGTATGCATTTTTTGAATCACTTTCTAATGTTTCAGTGTTGATTCTGCTTTTGATAGCACATTTAAAGTGAATGCTATTAGTTATAATGATGGTTCAATAATGTGGATACCACCGGGAATTTTCAAAATTTCATGTAAAATTGATATTTATTGGTTTCCATTCGATGAACAAATCTGCTTTTTGAAGGTATTAATTTAGTGCAATTATTTAGGCGATTTGATGAATTTAATAATTTGAAATAAACTTCTTTTTTACTAAAAAATTCTTTATATTCTTGAAATAAAATTGCATGTGTAACGTTTGAGTAACTTTTTACACATTCATTAGGTTAGATTCGATCCCATACTTAATTAATTATTTTTTATTTTTTCTTCTTCAATAATATGTAAGAAAAAGACTAAAAAAAACTAAATTAAAAAAAAAAAAACGTTGTCTGTAGTTCGGCTCTTGGTCATTTAGTGGTCGTGAAATAGATCTTCAACCAGGTGATTTTGATATGTCTGATTTTATCGAGAATGGAGAATGGATTATTATCAGTAAGTACTAAAGTCTTTTTTTTAAATTCATCGTTAAAAATTCTCAATTTTTTTTAAATTACAAATTAGCAATTTCTTAAAAATAACTGATATCTTTTAGCAATTTTATAATTAGTAATTTTAGCGAAATATAATCTAGGTTTACAAATACCCGCACCAGAAAATTCAAGCATACGATAGACGAAAGGTCAAGTCATTGTCATTGTTTACATCAGAATAATTTCAACTTTTAGAAACTTGGGAGCAGAGAAATGAAAAATTTTATGAGTGTTGTCCAGAACCATATCCAGATGTTCGCTTCTTTATTCATCTTAAAAGGAGAACACTGTATGTTTAAATATCCTTGCATTATTAGATTTATGTATAAAAAGCTTTATTCTATTTAATTTCGTTATTTTTTATATAATTGTGATTCAAATCTTACTGATAAAAAGGCTTCAGTGATATCAGGAATCAGTCAGTATTGCTATCCTTCAACACTATACTCAATTGAACATGAAAATTTCATGTGAATCTATATATTATTCAAGGGATGTTTGAAACTTAATAGTAAAATTGATCAAAATAAATGAACAATTAAATTTATAATCTCGATTAATTTATCTCTTTAACTTGAAATATTTAGTAATCTCTCAATGGAATGAATTCTTTTTAACAGCAAAATAAACAATTTTTTAGCTTTTTTTAGCTTTCATTGGCTTCTATTTAAATTAGCAATTTCTTAAAAATAATTGCATTCTTTATTTATAATTAATAGTTTTGTTGAAATTATATGATATTCCGGTATGTTACATATACCCTATTTTCAGTTATTATGCATTTAATTTGATAATGCCTTGTATGATGACGTTAATATTAATTGTACTCGGATTTACTCTCAGTCCGGATACCTGTGAAAAGATAGGCTTACAAATCTCGGTGTCACTCGCTATTTGCATATTTATGACATTAATGAATGAGATGACGCCACTTACTTCTGAAGCGGTACCATTGTTAGGTCAGTTTCTTAATTGCTATATATTTCCTATAAATTCATTATTCGTTAATTTCAAATCAGATTTCATTTCTCTTCTTTCTTTCTTATCACATCCTAATCATATTTAATAATTCAGCGCCGTACTTGCACATGTGTAATTCAGAAAAGATAAAGAATTGAAAAAAAAAGTGATTGATCTTTTGCAAAAATATGATAATATGATAATGACTTTTCAATGTGTTCTTTCTTAGGAATATTTTTCTTGAGTTGCATGGCCATATCGGTGGCAGCTACGTCTTTTACCGTTTATGTGCAAGCTGTCCATTTTCGAAATCCGGATACGCAGATGAGAATGAATTTTTGGGTGTATTTTTTTTAAATTTAAGTAAATACCATTTTCTAAATTTAGCAATGTTTCAATTTACTCAAAAAATCGTATCAAAAATTTTTAATTTTCGGCGTTGAAGATGATGGCAAGCAATTTTAATTATAAATTTCAATTGTTTAAATTAATATTATGCTGTGGTGGTTTCTATTCGAATTTAAAATTAAATAAATTTGCATTTTTTTTCTTTTCCAAAAATAGATGCGATATATATTGCTGGAGTGGGCACCGTTTATTTTGCGTATGAAACAGCCAAAACGTGAAAATACGTTGGAAACAATTAAACAAGGTTGGAAAGGTCGGAAGAATAGGAATGAGGATGATCGAACTGCTTTTACTTATGTTTGTTTTATTTAAATTCTTTGAAATTTTAAAAATACTCATCTAAAGCTAAAGTTTGAAGATGATACATGATGGCAAAGCATAAATGTATCGGCTAATTAATTTTAGATTTTTTGATATCAAATCTCTATCAAAACTATAATTTTCAATCACTTTCCTGAGGCATATGAATTAGTAATTTCAAATATTTCCGTTAAATTTTCCAAAAAATTCCTTGCCCTCAAGCATTTCTTTTTGTTTTTATTCATACATAAATTTCTATGATATCTATGATTTGCAATAGCACTTAATTTCAAATTATCCATAAAATATACATTTTTAGGATAATGGACATCTGCGGGTAATCCAAAACATCGGTAATACATTGCGAGAAAATTTTCAAAGTTTAATTTTCCAGTTAAAACTTACTCACTATGGAAAACATGACCAACATCTATTACAACGTTTGAAAGTACTTGATCGTATTCATAAGCATGTTAAGGTTTGTATTTTTTGTTTTCTCCCTCTTTCTCTTTCTCTCTCTTGTCTTGTCTCTCTTTCGAAAATGGGTTTAGGATTATTTTGTATATTTTCCTGAAATTATGTGATTTGATTAATTCATACACTGGTTTAATTATTTAATGAATCAAATTAATTTTCATCATCTTTGCTTTTTTGCTTTATTTTTCCTTTAATGACAATTTGAAAAATAGCTGCCAAAACCTTTTAATTTTGTTAAAATTTATTCAACGATTTTTGATTATTCATTATAAAATTATTTTGAATTAAGGATATTCGTGAGAAGTCTGATGATATAATCGAAGAGAAACGAATTGCAAATGAATGGAGATTTGCAGCTATGGTTGTTGATAGGATTGGTTTAATTTTATTTTCTATAGTGATTGCTATCACCTCTTTGACTATTGCCCTTCGAGCACCTTATCTTGTTGCCTAACATATATTCTTAAATGCTTTTCAAATCATATATAATTAATTATTCAAAAGTAATTCATTCATACAATATTACTGCAGTTAAATTGGAAATTATGTGAAATAGAGAGAATTGAATTGATTTTTAAATCATCATAGATTATAAACCTTGTACATCTTTTATTTTATTGATGTGATCGTATTTTTATTATCAGCAGGTATAAAATAGATTTACAGTTATGACAGCTATGCTAAAAACTTATTGAGCAAAATTAATTTATCAATTGATAAAAAAAATATAGAAAAAAAGATTTGATGGAAATATTATTGTCGCAATCAGTATAATTAACCGCTTATTTAATTAATCTTAAAATTTTCGAATTTTTCTTAACCATTATAATTTTATCGTTATTTTTATCTTTGACTTCGATGAAGTCTCAAAAAAGTCAGTAATTAAACTATTTGTTATAAACTTGCTTTCAAAATGCTTTAGAAAATACCTAGTAAAAATGATATGAAAATGACTCGATATTATGAGTCAAATTTCTTGTTTGATCAATCATATTTCTTTCATTTTGTATTATTAAACATCAATATATAATTAGTTCCATATGCATTATTTATGTTGTCAATATTCGTGGATAGGTTTCTTTGGGAAAAAATGAGTTGTTCTTTCACTTCAAACTTAAATCAAGAGAAAGATGACAAAAATTAAATTTAAATTTTGTAAAATGCTAAGGGAAGTAACTCTGTTTAATTTTTATTAAATTCTGCTCGACTATTAATCTGCTTTAAAAGAGATTTATAAAATTTTCTTCAAATCAACTGTTAATTCTTATAAATATGCATATCTATGGTTATAGTTAAAATCGAATTATATCTTTGATTTGATTTTCAGATCTGAAAAATGGAAATACTGAACAGATCAATATCCGAATACATTCAGTTTTAAGTTTAAAATTTAGAAAAAAATATCATTCATTTAATTTAATTTTTTAATGATTTGTTATTGTTGAGATGGCTGAATCAATGTCCTGATTATTTAGTAATACATCTGATTACGAATGATAGTAAAAATGTTCAATTTAACAATGAAGATAGGAAAAACATTAATGAGTTATTCAATTTATTTAAAAATGGAATTATTTATTATTGATTGTGCCAGCTACTGGAAGAATCAAATATTTATGCATTTAAAGCAATGATTTTCGAAGATTATACATATAATATACATATACATTTATATTTGTTTTTAATATGTATGCAGGAAATATCACAATTATTTCAGATAGAGAGAGATAAAAGGAAATTCAAACGAGAGTTAACGGCTAGAATTGTTCATTTTATTTTCAGTAATTAATACATGAAAACTGCAACCTAAATGTTACAAAAAATCTCGAGAGTGCAATAGGAACTCAGAAAATTAATCATTTTCGAAGATTTTCATCCATTAATTCAACATTATCATTCGCTGAGAAGTAATATATATTTTAGATGAGTTAAACTCAGCCGACATTTCAATTAATAAATTAAGAAAAAATGAAATTTGAATTTCTTTAAGAAATATTTAATCAAAGAAAGTTATATATTGATAAGAATAATTATAATCTATTTCATCATTATCATGCCTTCTTATTTTATACAAATATTGTATAGCTATGCAAAATATCTCAAACTCGGGATATTATATTAGGGAGATAAAAAATGCGTTGTGGTGTCAAATTTGAATAATTAAACCTCTAAATGTAAATGAATCGATAATGATGAACTTTATTCGGTAATATTATGTTTAACAAAGTAAGCAAAAAAATGCTTGACATAACAGAACGAGAAAAAAATACAAAAATTAAAATGAATGATAAAAATGAAAATAATCAGTAGAGTTTCAATGGCAATACTAATCAAATTGAATAATCGAATAAATTAAGAGAGAAAAAGTAAAATTGTTTAAACAAAGTAACTATTGTAAAAGAATTCAATCACATTACATAGATATCGTTTGTGTTACTTGATGAGTCATTTAAGAAATAAACTGATTATTTAGATTTATTATAAATTATAAATTATTTCGGTTTAGAAGCTGTTTATTTAATAATAACTAAAAACCATGTAATGTTTCTTATATGAGTCAATGTAATAGAGAATTTGTATCGTAAAAAGTTAATTTAAAATTGATTCTTTTAATATTTGATATTGATTAAAAATGTATTGTGATAAAGTGTTATAAAAAGTAGTCTAAATATTTGGATACATTTTTTGCCAGAATTAAAAAACTGATTTATTTTCAAAATAGACAAAAAACAAGAAGATAGCTGATTCGTTATTTCTTAGTTATTTGATTGTTGTGTATAGAAATTAGAATTCGATATCAGAATTTGTTTTATTAAGATTATATGATGACTACTGTATTATTATTTGATGATTAGCACGAAATAATCAAGCATTTGCTTAATGTATCTAACAGATTTAACATGAAAAGCGTTAAATATTAGAACAATCACTTACAGTAACTATTGAGCAAAAAAATTAATAAATTACATTTGCTTATAAAATTCTTCTGAAAAGTTTCTTTCAGTGGAAATGGATTAAAATGGTTAATTTCAATTATTGAACGAAATTGCATGAATTTGCTCATGTCGCTGTGATTAATAATAATTTATAGACAGGTATGATAAAATTGTAATAAAGTACTTTAAAGTAATCGAGAAAATGATCAAAAAGTTTTAATAAGCAATTTACTATTCTTCAAAAATTCTGTTCTAAATAACATGTTAAAACCTATTTTAAAAGAATGGCATAGTTTCATAGAAGAAAATTGAAATTAATTTATTCAAAAAACATTTCTTTATTTCGCACAAATTTATGTAATTCGAAGATTGCATATATTTATATAAGAAAAACTGCATGTATTATAATTTTATAAATTAACATATTTTCTCAATATTGAGTTTTATTTACATAACAAATAATAAAAAAAGTATAATAATTAATAATAAAACTGAAAGTAAAGCGCTGAACATTGTTATCAGTTGTGATACTATTATAGTCGATGAATGATTATTATAGAAAACAGAAGTATTATCGATGATTGTAGCTGATAATGCTGAAATAATATTATATTAATAAAACATTGATAACGAAAATGATAAAGAATTTATTCTAAAATACGTCACTTTTACGATATGAATTGTAAATGAATAGGCCTCATATTGGTATAACGCTTTCCTAAAACAAACAGTATTAAAGTTCGTATCTCTAATTACCTTTGAAATTTTCAACTACTGTTCGACGAAGAGTTCATAAAGAATTGCTATTAGCATATAGAGCTTGAGAAAAGAACGGAAATTAAGCTTTCAATGAGAATGGAAATAGGTCAGAAAAAAGGCCCATCTTTATTCAAATAAAGAATAAATTGGATTGAAGAACTAATTTAAACTTTAAAAAGCTCAAAAGTTAGAAAGCACTTGCTTGCTTGCCTTCTGTCGTCTCCTGTATCGTTGTCATTATTATTTTTTCGGTGGTTGGTGATATAGTAGTTCTGTCATCCACGATGTTATTAGTTTTTTCGTTATTCTCTTTATTACTGATGATATTACCGTTCATTTTCCTTGGTACTGGTAATATTGTCATTTTTACCTCTGCTGCTGGTAATACTGCTGTTATTTCTTCTGTTAATGTTGTTGTCTCTTCGTTTTCGATCGTAGTATTGTCGTTTCCTCCGTTTTCGGTATTCTTATCTTCTGTTAATGTTGTTGTCTCCTCTATTTTCGGTGATAGTCTTATCGTTATCTCTTCTTTTAATGTTGTTGTCTCTTCGTTTTCGATCGTAGTGTTGTTGTTTCCTCCGTTTTCGGTATTCTTCTGTTAATGTTATTGTCTCCTCTGTTTTCGGTGATAGTGTTATCGTTATTTCTTCTGTTAATGTTGTTGTCTCCTCTGTTTTCGGTGATAGCTTTGTTTTTTCTGTTAACACTACTGTTCTTGAATGACTTTCTTTTGTTTTGATAGGCTAAAATTAAAAATGAAATTATCAAATCTTGTCTTAGTATTAATTTCTTTCCAATTCTTGGTAAATTTGTATTTCTGTCTATTGTGTCAGTAGAAGTTCAAACGGAATTATTCGTTATGATTCAAAAAAATTTCTTTAAATCTACTTGATGATAATTCGATCTTTAGATGCAAAAAAACTTCTTGAAATAAATAATTTCTTTAAATGCTGTGATTTTTTAATTCTATTCAATTTTAATAGTGGCAAAGAGCGAAGCACAACACCTCATCACTGCTATGATTTGTGGAATTTATCTCATTCGCTAGGGATTGATGATTTACTTCAGATTTTTCAACATCTGCCATTTTTCTATAATGCCATCTAATTTAATATATGGCGAATAATTTACGAACTAATTTTCTGCAATCTTATTAAGTGTTTGCAACTTGACTTATTTCTTATAACAGTTACATATAATTAAAGGAGAAATGCGAACGTCGTATTTTTAAAACTTTCATCAACTAAATATTGAGCAATTTCTTCTCCTGCTCGTATAAACAAACATTTTCTTCACTATTTTCGTAGACGACCAATTTTCAGCTTCTGAAATTTCTTTATATATTCTTCCTAAAACTTTAATTAAATTTTTACCGGACATTATATTTTCAAAAAAAAAAAAGAAGAAAAAGAAATGTTGCAATGCGTTGCACTATGAATACTTCTTAAAGTTGGAATTCAAGAAATTAAAAGTCTACCTGTTAAAGTAGTATTGAATGATATTACATAACTTACAACGAATGTAAGCACAGCAAGACATTTTAAATCCATCGTTATCTGAAACTATAAATTTAAAATATGTCCAAAAATGATATTTTGACCACTTCAATACTCGTGTAATCATTGAATTATTATTATCAGTTAATTGCAATTTTCTAAAAGTTTATAGTGAAATCAACTACACTGAAAATATAGCAAATTTGCTGGCAAAATAATTTAATTTATCAATTTTCAAAATGTGTAAATGAATCCCAAATTTTTGCAAAAGGCTAATTTGTTGTTTTTTTTGATAAGCAATGTGAAATGGTCGATAATTTTTCATTTCGTGAGTTTAGACCTAAATTCAGATATTATTTAAAGCGAACTATTCGAAATTAATTCTCGAGATTTCATTATCTTATTGTAATATCGGAAAGGACCAGTCAAAATTGTGAAATAAGAGAAAAATTTGTAAAAACGAATTTGATACGGATAGTTTATGACAGTGGACAAGTTGATAAAAAATGAATTCTGAATGAAACGGAATGCCTTTTATGTATTGCGTAAAATATTGCGGATAAGTTAATTATCCAAAAATTCTATGAACAACTTTTATAAAAACTAACATAATGTATTGTAACACTGAAAATTTTTGATAAAAATGTATAAATTTTTGACGCAAAATTAATTTTTGCTTTTAAAAAGCAAAAATTTTGCAAAAACGCAAATGAAGTTTCAGGAAAAGTGTATGATCAAGATTTTCTCGACAAAATTACAACTTTTATTTCGAGAAAGTATTTGAGGGAGTTTTTGTTGCTATTAGTATAAGCGAAAAATACTCAGTACTCAACCGACGAAGATTTAAATAATACAACTTTCACATTTACTTTTTTATTATACATTATTATCATGTCCATCAAATTCTATTTTACAATTTCGATTAATCTTCGAAGTTAATACAATTGAAAAATTATACGATTTATTTCAAATATTTAACTAAGCTATTTCAATTTCAAGCACAAGTTTCGTTCAGCAGAAGAAATACATAATAGTTGGTTTCAGATAGAAATGAATTTTTATTCACTGGCAGCAATTGTGTATTATTATCAACAGATTTATTATATTTTTTACAGTTGGATTCTTCTCAATTAAATTTCTTAAGAAATTTGAATTCACTGAGATAATAGTATTAATTTGATGAAGTTCTACGGAATGAACTAGAAGCCAAAATTATTCAATACATTAATATTAGTAAAATTGTGGTCTTTTTCTTTTTTTTCTCACAGTTTTTCTATAAAAAAAAAATGAAATTTTCTCAGAATCACGCGAATTCTCAATGAAAAGATAGTAAATGAAAGTTTTGATAAATCTACGTATAAATAAAGTTATCAAATAAATCAAATATATTTAATTCCCTGTCATTGACGAGTCTTAAAAGTAGTTCAAAATTTTCTATCACTTTTCTAATTTTCATAAAAATCCCAAGTTTTGCTCTCTCAAATTTAAAAGTGAAAAAACTAAACAGTCATGATATGTCTACGATAAGGATGATTAATAAATAATTAGCTTTTATGTTTCATATCAAAATAAAAAAGCAATGTTCGGTAAGAAGCCTTTATCGACATTTTCGAATCAATTCGTCGATGCCAGTTCATTCACTCAGTAATTAATTTAGAAAAAACTCAAAAAAATATCATTAATAGTAACTTTATTCCTTTACTTTTAACTTATATAAAAGAAATTTCTTCATCTGAGTGATTTTCGTCATTTGGACAAATTCATGATGAGAAGATAGTAGAGAAATAAATAAAAGTTGGCCCAAAAAATCATATTTTCTGGCCATATTTCTTTAATTGGGGAATCATGACAAATATAGTTGTTATGCTTTTAGATTAATTAAAATTGTGAAAATAATTCGGAAGATTAATTATGAATTAGAATAAATAAAATTATATAATTTTTAAACCACAAATTATTTCATTCAAATATGAATCGATGATAGATTTGTTCCACAAACTTTCTTTATTAATAAAAATTTGCATAACAACAACTGCGTATAATATAACTCATGAAAGCATGGAAGCAGCCATGGAAATAATCTTAAATACAAACCAGTATGATCCATCATGTACAATTCAGTTGCTGAAATTTTTTCAGCCAATTGAAAAGTTTCTGTAACTAAAAATCAAAAAAATCAATTGGAAATTTTCATCCTTATTTCTTCTTCATTGATTTAACAAATTGCTAAATGCTAAATAATTTGAATAATTAATAATTAATTATATTTTACAATTGTGAAAATATAATCAATTAGTTACTAATATAATTAATTACTAATATAATGTCACGCAAATTTTTAACAATGACCTCATATCAAAGGAAAATATTCTTGGCAGAATGGAAAGACAATTAAGACTGAAAAATATTAGCAAAATATTAAATTCGTTTAATATCAGAGTAGATAACAAAATAATACGCAATACGTTATGAAATTGATGCTCAGAATTGTTACGTGCGTAGAATTTTAACGCAAGTGTAATAAACATGAAACTCATATATGCAATTTTTATGTATCTAAGATTTCAATAAACAATCAAATCTGTTTTATTAAAAATGTAGAATTTTTATTGGAAGTTATCGAAGTTCATTAAATAACATATATTTTTTTAATGGAAATATAATTAGTTAATTAAAAACATTTCAATTTTCAGCAGTTTTTGGGATATCTGGAACTTATAAGAATTGTGATTAGAAATTCTAAATAATAAATTTTCTTTTAGAATCTTTTTTAAAGAATCAGAATTTTCGATTTTCCTTTTACATAAATCTTTTTACCTTGCATCAAAAATTTAATTCGATATTAATAAAACATATTTTATTGTGGCTATTGACAGTTTAAACTTCCGATCTAATTTTGCGTTCAATAAAATTTGTTGCAAACATTTTCTATAAATTTTTGGACTTTTTAAAATCAGCTAAAAAAGCTATAGGAGACTGGCAAACTTTTAACGCATAATTAAGCACCAACTATAATTATACATTAAGGATCTGCTTCATAGGTCAGTTTCTTTTGTGGATCGTAATTTTATACAATCTAATTGTGTCACTTACTTTTGTTTTTCATATTTCTCGTTATTTTCTGTATTTTCTTTTTTTCGGAAGAACATCATGGCCATCATTTTGGATCAATAGATTTGATTCAGTTTTCCAAAAACTATAGAATTGATTATTTCAAAATTCAACGGATAAAATTGATCCAAATATACATTCACTATCATTTATTATTTCTATTGTGATACACTTACACATTACATTATTAAAGCTATTAAAAAATTGAAGCATTAAACCTTCTATAAGTAATCTTCAATTATTCAAATGATTTATTTCATTCCATCATTTTCAAGTCCTTTTTGGATTTCACTAATTTCTAAAAAATATTTCAAATAAATCAAAAACCATTGAATATCGCAGATATATTTTTAGCTTTGTTGATTTGTTTAAAAAAAAAATTATCCCAAGCGCTTTATAAATATAAGTTTGAATAGTGGTGCTTTAATGTTCAAATTGGACAAAGTTCATTTTAATTCCTATATTCGAATTAATAATAATCATCGCTTTCTTATTCTTTGCATCACATAAATTTATCATATATGAATTCAAAAATTGACTAGAATCACTATTAAATCGATATTAAATATAAATTCAAAAATGGCTAAAATTATTATAATTTATATAGCAAATATTTTCTACATAAAACCTAACAGAATGACAAATTTTTATTGTCCATACAAGAATTTAAAAGTGTTAGTTTACACTGAAATTTATTTAATTAATACGACAACGAAGAGCATATTCTTTTCTCTTCACTAATTGCCTTCAATTAATTAATCGCTCCGCCATCTCTTGCATTTACTACATATTTTTCTGCCGTAACAATTTCGTTACTCGTTGCCACTTTATATTATTATCAACTTGGATAATGTGTGTACTTCTTAATTTTTTTTGAACGAAGTAGATAATAAATTCTAGAATCTCTTGATTTTTCCTTAAATATTTGTGATAAGTCTTTGTCATCTTCTATTTTAAAGTTCACAAATAATATTTGTTATTAAGTGCAATTTCACATATCGATAAGTCTCACAGAAATCTTTCAAAATACTGTACTCTTAGAATCAATAGCAATATCTAAGAACGGGGTGAATTTAGAAATCAACAATATATCGTAATAAAATTTTACTTTAATATGGATTAGAAAACGATAATAAGGCGTTTGTATTGATATTCATATATGTTTAATAGGATGATATTACGAAAATGCAGTGCAGTGTTTAGTCCGATGATTTCACCAGTATTTCAGAAATTTCACGAAAATTGAGCAACTGGGAAAATGATACGGAATTGACATACAAAATGCTTCCGATGTCATCTACTTTAGTAACATGTGACAACGATGGAGTTGACAATTATCGACGCAATGCTGAATATCCACGTTATTGTGATTTATGTGCTCAAAACAAACTTTCTAATCGTTTCGAATTTGCTCAACACCTTCGGGCTATGCATTGTACTAAGGAAGGTGGATCGTTTATTTGTCGGTACATTTCATTTCTGTTATTTTCGAAAATAACAAAGGTTTTAGTGAATGTCATTGATTGAGCTGGTAGAATTTCCTTAGGTATCACATTTATTTTGACATAGAATCATGAAATAACTGATGTGTTTCAGGTATGGGCCAAATGGAGTTTGTCAAACATTACCTTTAGAAGGTGTTTCTGATCACGATTATGAGACGCATATCAGGAAATGTCATGCCAGTTTTGGTGAGTAATTTCTTGTAAAACTTTGCATTACTCAGAATCAGTAGTTTTTTGAAGTGTCGAAATGTCTTTCAGGAATTTGTTTTATTATTTAAATTAACATAGGTTTTAACACTAGCTTTTATTCTTGGATTAAAGAGTGACATATTTTATACGATTATTCAACTTACACATTTCAAGGTAAAACGAGGATCCTTGTGATTTAATTGAAGATATGATTCACCTCAAGAGCAAAAATTTTCGGTTTCGCACAAAACAAAGCATTAACAGCATATTTTTTGTTTATTTTCCTTTTCTAGTTCTTGATAAACAGCTAACTGTGGATAAGGCGGAAAGAAAAAAAAAGCATTCTTTCTCGAATTCAACGTTCACCGTTCACAGGTTAGTTGTAATAATCATGCAAAAGAACTTGAAAGACCCAGAAAATGAATTATGTGAAAAGCATTAAAAAATAAATATACCAATTTTTATAAAGCATTCGCAAATATTTTTCATCGAGAATAATAAATGATTATTGTTTAGTAAATAAAGTAGTAGAACGTTTGCAAACAAAAAGCAAATAAGTACAAAAAACATTCTCACTCATTTTTCCAAATAAATTTAAGCGAATTATTGCGAAAGATACTTTTCACTTGCTTTGGGTCATAATGGTGATTAAATTTCATTGCAACGATGAAATTTAAAGATGAATGTAACTTCATATTAGTAAAGTTGTAATTTCTTGTTTGTAACCTTAATGGGAAGAGACTCCATCATACCATTATTTAATTCGCTTAGATTTAACTTCATTTTTTTTGTACACGGTATATTCCGGGAAACTTAAATTTTTTCGAGACCTCACTGAATTTCTAAGATCCGAAGGCTAAACTGCCATTAATTCAAATGGAAATAAGTAAATGAGTTTAAAGTAACCAGTACTATCTAATTGACAGAAATTCTGGCATTAATTTACTCAAAGGATTGGGAAAAAAGATAAAAATAAAGTGCACATCAATTAAAATATATTAAATAGTTATCATATATTTTGTTTTTTTCTGGAAGGATATTTTTGGACTAGCGGATTTTTTTTTGTTTTTTGTACTAATATAATGATTTCTTTATTCAGATAAAATTGAAGAGTCGCTCCATTTTTTTAGTCGCGAATGCTTCTTTTTTGATTATTATCGTTATAGAGTGCTACTCTGAATGAAATGTAAAAGAATTGTTGATAAATATTCTGAAATTTCGAATTATATTTAATAAAATCACTAGGTATTGCTTTTACCTGTGTGCATTTACCTGTATTAAGCTAAGGATTGAATTAAAGTCGAATATGAACAGTGTGAGATTAATAATTTGAAATTGGGAATGAAACTTTATCTTTTAAAAACATCTATATCTTATTCGTTCTCTCCTTTATAATATTTCGCATGCTCTATCATTATCATCATTTTCAAGCATCTTGCGCTTACGTCAACTATCACTTCATACCAATATATAAATTAATTTCATTTCTAAAGTCGATTTGTGGAATTCATTCAAAAACAAAAAAACAATTTTTGTTACACCCTCGAGATATGAGAAATAATAAATATTCGAATAATTCATTAGAAAAAAAAACGATAAAAAAGGAAAAGAACTCTTCAATTAATAAGAAAAATGAAATCATATATCATCGTTGAATCCATCCCGTGTATGACCTTCCATGGATCGTGATAGTGAACTAGGTCGTCTTTGGAAATCTATAGACATATGGGCAATATTAATATTCTCTAGATTATTGGTATTATGTAGCAGTATTGTCGTGAAGAAATTTCCCTAAAAACAAGTAAATTGATGGAGATAATTGATTTGAATCGTGTTTTAATCTAAAATTCATTTCAAAATCTGGAAATGTTTCTTAAACCAATTTTTTTATAATTCTGCAGAAAGTCATAATACCTCGGATCATATTTGAAGCTACTGTTGTCTTTTTTATTGTTTCACTGTTACCTATGATTACTGTGACATTGACTATTTTGATGACCAGAAGTGGATAAAGTCTGGCCTAGGCCTTATTATAACTAATATTTTATATCGCAGATTCTACTTCATATTACTATTATCAAGTTGATTTTTTGCGCTATTTGTCAATTGTTTTTTACAGTTTAATTCTAATTTAGAATTTGTAATATGCCTCATCTTCGCATTGCATTTCTATCTATTAATTTAGGACATTAACTTTTTGTAAGTTAAAAAAAAAATGTAAAGAGCTAAGAACGAATTCCAGGTCATCTTTTATTTCGAAGGAATTGTCAACGTCAAACTATAGCTGAAAACAAATTGGATTGTTGAAATCCAGGACGTTCGAAATCTGACCTGAATTTTTAGGCTTCTATTAAATGTATAGAGTATTTAATAGATTCCAAAACCAACTTTGAATTCTTCAAAAGTTACACCGAGATGTTTAATTTCGTTTAACCAAGTTTATAAAAAGTGATCTATATGGTATTCCTTTTGCTACAGTTATTTTTCTAGATCATACAAAATGATTTGATCAAGTAATGATTAATTCTACTGAATCAAGTTCTTGACTAATTTGTTTCAATCTGTTAGGAATCTAACTAATATCCTTAACATTAAATATTTCGGATATTTTTAAGACTGTTTCATCTTTCTAAAATATCGCTTTGGATTGTTATCTTAAACTTTGTAATTTAGTATCATATCAAATTAGATAGTTCTATTCACATTAGTATTATAGCAGTTGAATAGTTCAGGAAGTTTGGAACACGATAGTTTAAAATCTAATTAACGATTACTTGAAAATGCCAATTTCAGTTAACCTTAACCAATACTCGTTTATTTCGAAGTTTTGGATGAGTACGAGAAAAGTTGATGGAACGAATGATTATGCAAAATATAATGTTTGGCATATGCATTGATTCGTTGAATGCTATATTCATATTTGATTACTTTGGATATTCTATATATTGTATTACTCAAGCATTTTGATTTCATCTCAGTTATTTTATTCCTTCATAATATTTTATTCGATGATTCATTCAGATTTTTCTGTTATAATTCTTTTCATGCACTATAATCATTACATCATTGAAATTCTTTATATTCAAATATTTTGAATACATTAAGAGATTGTTCTGCTAACAAGAGAGATGAGAGTTTGGATAAAAAGAGTAATTCTGTATCTCAGAAAATCAAGATATTTTAGAAAGATTTTTTGTTCTTGTGAAAATAGGATATTTTTTGATTTCTTTTAAATATGTGTGAAGTGGTACCAGCAGAATAATATCTCAAATAGTCATAATCATCCATCCCCACCCTCGCATTCGTTCACTTAGAAAGCATTCTTTCCAATTGATTCCTTTGTTTGTCTTCATTTAATTTGCCATCTTTTGATTCTGTAACTGATAACGAAATCTCTAAGTATAGTTAACAATTTATTAAGAAGCCAAATAATCATAAAAAATATTATAACGATTATAGATGGATTTATTGATTTTATACAACTTTATTAACATCCTATCCTATCAATATATGTATAATATCGATTATTTAAATAATCTGTTATATCATTTAATATGAATGATAAGAATTCTTTTAAAATTTTACAATATATTGACAGAAATAATTTAAAGTAACCGATTACGGACGGTTATATTTTAGATTCAATAGAAATTTGTCGGATCCTTCTTTCATCAGTTGACTCAAATTCTTTCCCTACCTATATTAACTCTTTTCGAATATTTTGATTTACATTTTCCGAATCATATCTTGATATCAGTGACTTGATAGATTCTTTTATAATATATGATTGGGAAATAAGCAGATAATTAAAGAATCCTTTATGATTTTTATTTTTTTTTAACTCCCAGATATTCTCTAGCGAGATTTTGAAGGGTTTTGAAATCTCGCATTTCTTGTTAAGTCTTGAAAATTAGTAGAATACTGCTTAAATACTGTTTAAAATAAAAAAAAGGAAAAATAGATGGAAACGAAAGAATAAAAGAGATATTATCAACTGATCATTATATAGTTTATAATTTTGATAGAGATCCCTACTACATTTATCTTGAAATAAGTTTTAAAAATCAGCAAAGTAAATTGTCTCGGAATTCTTTTTCTCTTGAGAAATATTCTGTATAAATTATATGGTTTTTGTAAGTATCGTATCTACAGAATTATGAAATGAGAGAGATTTACTAAAATGCATGATCAGGTTCAATTTTTTTCATAAAAACTAATTTAATTCAAAAATTAACAACGTTTTTTTAGTTAAACTTTTAAGCGTAAATATAATTTTAAGATTAGGAAATAATATATCAGGAAAAAGATGGATGAAATAAGAATTTTATTTAATTATTTCGATCATATGTAATAACAGATGATAGGTAAGATGATAGGTACGATAACATGACAGATCATTTTTTTTAATCTCGGTGTAGCAGAATAAATAAATGATATGCTGCGAAAGTGGTTCACTCCGAATTGTAGAGATGTGATTGATTCGTTTCGATTCCTTGATTGATCAGTAGTTTCATTTCAAACAGGATTTCTTTTGAAATCATATTGGGAATGACAATGAAACTTGAAAATGCTGAATTAAATACCTCCATCTTCGCTAACAAGACAATTTTGATAGTTGTGATGAATAGTATACGTTACAGTAGTTTATTGAATATGAATATTTAAAAAATGTTCTTAAAATGAAATTTCTGAATTTTTTCATTGGTGAGCAATTTTTTATTGGCCGAAGAAGAAAACATGTCTTTTCAAATAAATATTGAAAGGTTGTTTGTATGCATGCAAGGAAATGATATTAAAAAAGGAAACAATCGAATGAAACAAAAGATGTTTACTTAATTTTACATTTTTCGATTTCTTTTTATGCTCAGTTTTTCATTTTTAATAAGTCCAACTTCGGCTAAATTATAATGGAACTGAAAAGATATCGTCAAAGAAAATTATTCTTTGCTGAAATATTCACTGAGATATAATACTTGATTTTGTTACAGCGATCTTCCAATGAAGCTTTAAAAATTTAAATGAGAAGAAAAAATCAGATATAATTTATCGATATTTATCCTTTCTTCTTATGCCTTTTTCCTAACTTCTTCAAGAAACAAAATTTGAAACAGCATGATGGGAGGACGGGGATATGGTACCATGGTAATACTGGAAGAAGGAAATCACTGTGCATCAATCAAAATATCTGTTCGGATTTTAAATTATTCTTCTATAGATCACCATTTTCGTTTTTCTTTCCAAGACAGAGAGTTATTTTTGTGTGTTTTAACTAATCACTAAGCTCATTTTAATTTCATGCTGAAAGTCTTAAGTTGAGAAACTATTTTTTTGCATGTTTTGAACTGCTTTTTTCCATTACTGTTAAGAATTTTCACAATGGAATCTCGAGAATGTAATTTATCATTAGAAATATGGCACATGGAAATTTATTGTCCATAACACCATATGGAATGTTTTATGTAACTAACAACACATGAAAAATAGGCCGTATGGAAATTTAACATTTTTGTCAGAACGGAAAATTTTTTTCAAATGCAGGATTTATTTTTGAATATCAAACTAAAAAATGAATACAGAATTGAATTATATGAACAGATGAGGAGAAACATCTTACTGATTGTGAATGTTTAGTTCCTCAAATTAGTTCCTCTGAAATCTGAAGCTAACTTTTTTTTTGATAAAATGAATAAACAGAGTAATTAGTACATTATAATGAAAATATTTCTTTATGCAGGGAATCATTCATATTTCTATCGGATCCAAGAGCAAAAATACCATAGTTTGCATCAAAATTATCAAATAATGAAGAATAGCGAACAAGAGATGGTTGTGTCAGTCAATAAACTTGCAATTAGCTTTCCAACATATGAATACATTATTAATAATTGAGTATTTTAACTAATGAGGAAGATATCTCTAATAAAATATGTTTTGTTATAGTTTGATTTATTTAAAAATTGCTGTTATCTTTTTTAATTAAAAAAAGAATTGTGGGGATGAAGCTGTATTATTGCACTCGGTATTTTTCAGTTTTACCCAGAATTTGTCATCGGTATTATTGGATCCAAAATCTTCCCGAACAGAATTACAGAACTTTTTCACCAGGCACTGGAGCGATTCATTTGTACCCAAAAATCGAATATCACCTGCAGTGTCTTTACCGACGATATCGTTGGATCATTTCCAGAAATATCTTAAAACCACTGCTAAGGTTTATTATAATTTTCGAGTGACATTTCTTTTTATAATTATTATAATAAATGTCATTGTAAATTATTAATAATTAATATTAATTGTTGTATAAACTCCTTTTTAGAATTTCTTTATTTTAATTGTATTCTATATTAATCTTTTTTAGAAATACCGTCAATGTTTAAAAACAAAATATGAACTTCGGCGGGCGTTAGCACGACATGAAGAGGATACACGGGTTGACGTTGATGATGTACCAATGGTTTGTAATTTTGCCTAATTTTTTTTTAATTTTTAGTATTTCCTTGCTCCTGTTTGGCGAAATTTTAAGTCAGATATATTTCTAAATCAGTATTCTGCTGCCGATTAGCAAATATTCTTGGAGTGGTATGAAATTTGAATTAGCGCATCTTCACTACATTTGGATACCATTTTCATATTATGAGACATCAAGTTGGAGAGTGTGTTATAAATTATAATTGATTAGTAGCATAATTAGTCACTTTATCAGAGATGTTAAAGATTCTTCTGGATCCGCATTTTTCACTAGCCGATCCGTCTACTTTTGAAGCAATTTTCTTGGAACCCGTCCCGGCGAACCTGATTGTTTGCATGTCAGTAGTAAACCATATACAACACTTCGACAGCTTTGCGGTAGTGGTGCATCATCTGCTTCAAGCATCTCAGAGGATTCGAAATCGCTACAAGTGTTTTTTTGATAAATATTCACAACAACATTTTAAAAATCAAATCATCTACTATCATTTGTTTTCAATTCTTTTAAGAATACATTTAATACGAGTTCTTTAGTTTGAGTTTTCATTTAGTTCAATATTCTTCACATTGCGTTAACAATAGTAACAAAATTTGAATAATTTTCTTATATCAAATAATTTTTAAGATTACAACTCCTATTGTTTCTTACTATCCCGATTCTAAATTTGATTAGCTTTCAGATACATGAATCGTATGAAGCAGCAAATGGCCGTTATTTTAGGCCATATAATTCGTTGAAGCATTGTCTTGAATTTTATCATGATTTAATTGATACGAGATTAAATAATCAGTTAGCGTTGAAATCCAATGCATTCTGGAAAACAGTTATATCATGTGGAAGTTTAAGTGGCGAATTGGCAAATGCGATGGAAAAAATCGCAGTAATAAGGTTTTTTCAGTTATTGATAAAATTCTTATAAAAATAGTTTCTGTGGAGACTTGAATTTATTATTGATTTATCCAAACTTTCAAAGGATTCCGTTTCTTTAATGATGTAATAATGTCTGCTAAATAACTATATTGGCATTGAAAATTCCGTACCTATGTAATGTCATATAGAAATATAAATTTACTTGGGTTATACTTCATCATATGGTCATCATCATGGACGGCAACAATTTATAATGGTTAGTTAGGACAATTCATTAAGAATTTTTTTCAGACAAAATTTGAAGAAAGTGGATGAAAAATTGTACTACCGGATGACAAATATTGTAGGTATGTATAAATTACGACAACAACGGGAGAAAGTATTGCAAAAATTGCAGGTTAGTTCTTAAATTGACTATCTTTTTTCAAAATAGATGAATGTACAAATCATATGTGCATTATCACAGTGTATTATTCTCTTTCATGAAACTTTTGAAGTAGGAAATATTC
This sequence comes from Dirofilaria repens, assembly GCA_008729115.1. Classification (NCBI taxonomy): domain Eukaryota; kingdom Metazoa; phylum Nematoda; class Chromadorea; order Rhabditida; family Onchocercidae; genus Dirofilaria; species Dirofilaria repens. The sequence continues at coordinate 87,398 of SNRZ01000074.1, forward strand.
CTTTTGATTTATTCTATCCTTTTTATTTGAGTTTCATTTTTTTGGTCCAGCAATACTTCTAAAGTCTTTATCTCTTCTAGAATGTTTGGGTGTACTTTATTCATTTTTAAAATTTTTTAGTAATTAAAATTATCCGAAAACTTGATAATATGGGATATATGGCATACGTCTTCTGAAGAACTTTTATAGAAGCTAGTAGTTTTCATAGACGTCATATAATTTCCTCGTCACCAGGACACATGGGGAAATGGACTGATTTGGAAAAACGGATACTTGGTCCTGTCTGGTTCTGGTAATTGCCCTGAGTAGCATGATATAATTTCATACTTTAATATGCTTCAGATAAACTATTGAAAAGTTGTATATGGATTTTTTAAATTCTTCTAAAACTTGAGCATATGCTTTTAACAATGAACTTATTCTATAGGATATGGCATGCCTTCGAGATGCTCAGATAACTGTTCAGATGCTATTAAATCAAAATGATTATCCGAAAGCTTTAGAATGTATCGAAACAGCACAAGATGTTTTGAACAATGAATTACGAGGTGTTACGTGCTTCAGGTTAACCCGTTTTTGAAAGCTATTTGTTTCTTTGTATATTCATTTTAAATTCCCGTTTATTATTTGGATTGTTAATGTATGTTTTTTTTTATTGGCAGTATTCCTTTTATTGGCAATATTATCATGGCTTGCTTAGATATCAGCTTTCAGATCAGTTTGTCAGTCTAATTATTGTTAAATATACTAGTAGTTACCAAAGTTGTAAAATTTAGTGACAGAATTCATTGCAAGTTTGGTAATATCGACTGAATTGTCATTATTTAGACATCTCGGTCCACAGTTGCAAGAGCTGCGTAAGGTAATCGCAAAAATGCTTTACGAAGAATTTGTAACTTTGATACAGAAGGAAATGGGAAGGCCATGTGAAACTGGAAATGATGTTGCTTATCAAGGGGTTTGTTTTTAGAATTAAATTTATAATAGCAGATTGGATTAAATTTAATTCTAATAGGAGATTGGATTCAATGTTTTCCTGGAAATATGGAAAAGAATAGAAGATTAATGTTATTGCGTATCAGCTCTCCAATATCTCCGTTCGAAAAAATTGAATGTAGATTAAAATTTAGAGGAGCAAATGGATTTGAAGTAGATAAAACTGCCAAAAATTCGACCGTATAAAAAAAGTCAATTTATTCTCTAATTTGTTCTTTTTTGAGGGACATCTAAATCCGATTGTAATTGGCTTATTGCAAGTGAAGGAATATCGTTTTGTTCATATATTACAACAAGAAATAGTTGTAGCATTGAAAAATTCGTTACGACAAGTTGTTGATTTGGATAATTGAACAATTGCTACATTTCTAAAAAAATTTTTCAAGAAGTAATTAAATTGATATCTGTTTATTCGATCATAAAAATTAGGTACAGCTAATAACTTTTACAGATAATAAAAGCACATGTGGTGCAGAATATGAATGATCATGAGTTAGCGGAGTTCGATCCATCACATGGTAATTTAAGTACTCAAATGCGAAGGTTGAATTTTGATCAGTGGTTCGCGACATTGCAGCATGTCTTACATGTTCTTTATTTGATGTGCTGTAGGGTACAGAACATTCAGGAAGTCATCTTAGATAATATTGATCATTTCTCGGAAATTCTTGCTAAAAGACCTAGGAATGGTCAGGAATTTACCGAAGAGTTAGTTTTTATGAAATTATATCAAAATCTAGATTTAATCTATATTTTTGTAATAGTCCGTTTTTTGATTTATTGTTTGAGAATCAAAATTTAAAAAAAATTTTGAAAATATGCCTTGCGCAATGAAATTTCCTACAATATGTCAAATTTAATGTTTTCCTAGTAATTTTTCGAATTTTCACTTTATAATATTCAAGACGATTTAAAATTCGAAAAATTGTAAAATCTTGAGATATATTTCATTTTCATTCGATTTTTCTTTTTCGGAAAAACAACGATCCAAAAAATCTCGGCCTGAAATTTGATGCATAATAACAATTATGGTTCCGAAATTATAATCCATATTATTTAGGATCGATTCTGTCCAGGGACCCATGGCTCTGGATAAGTTGACATCTGCAACTAGTGATGCATCAGTTCAAATTCAGAAAACAGATGCTAACGAGATTACAAAACCGAATACATATGATGAACTGGAAATGAGAATGGAAAGTATGGACAAAAATTCACTGGATATGGAAAATATTCCCATTTATTTATCGAATAAAGAAAAGACTATGGAAAATGTTGAAAATCAACAAAATGCGAGCTTTAATGAAGTTGTAAACGGAAAAGAAAATGTTTGCCAAGCAGAAAATATTATTCCAGATGTGGCGATGACTGTTTCAACGGCTGGAACAACTTCCGCTTTCTTGTCGATGCCATGCAGGACAATCAGTCAGGTAAGTTTTACTTAAAATGTATAGCTTTACAGTCTGTCGGTGATATCGTGTCGGTTGAAACTTTTGTTTAGTGTTTGGATTTTTATTCTATTGAATTTTTAGAAGGTTTAATCGTTGGATTGAAGATTTTAATAAAAATGTTTCTCGGAAATGTATTTTATGTTTTCGAAAAAATTTGAAACCATTTTGAGACATTTTTTATTTCTTAAATATAAAAACTTTTTGAAGGTAAAATTGTCTGTAGCTCTTCTCACTGAGCATACAACATACACGGCTCAAGAACGTAGTTGCCGTTTATTAGCTGCAAGATCAAAGGTATGCAATAAATTTTCAAATTGATTTTATCCTGGAGTAAAAATTAGTCTCAGATTCTCAAACCTCATTTGCGGAATAAATTTTTGAGAAGGTGGGTATAAACCTGAAAAAAATAAGACTTTCTGAGCAGCATTTCAGGATGGCTTTCTTGAACGACTGCCGTTATCAGAGTTCGATAATGTAATGCACGCTATTAAAGAATTTGTCTGTCAGTGCCAGGCGTTAATTGGAATCGAAAAGAAATTTTCTTCACCTTTACGCTTATGTGTCCTTCAACAGTGCAGTAATTTCATCAAAAAATTCCACGAAGATCGAAAAATTAAATTGGGGTATGTTTTCATTCCGATATAATTTATAAATCACACAGATAAATTAAGAACAAGTAAAAAATATAGACTTATGTATTTAGGAACGTGAATATTTGTTGTTTTTTTAAAGACCATATCATTTCTTTTCGGTATTGAATCTAAAAATTAGCAAATAAAACCTCAAAAGTTAATTTTTTTTTTGCAGTAACATTCTGGATACAGAAACTTGGCGCGCTGGCGATGTGCCGGAGCATTTCCAACGACTTGTTGATTTGTGCTTTCAAACAAATCGTTTATCGGATGTGGGATCATTAGAAATAGAAAGCTCTGTTGTTTCTAAATCCAGCTTGCTGGTCGATGGGGAATCATACGTTGTTGTGGGGTGCATTTCTCGTTGCCTTAAACTTGATAATTTGAATCTTTTATTCATTTTATCTTAATTTTTGGGAATGTAGAGAAAAGGCTTAAATTTTTCATATTTTTCAATTTGAACATCTTTGGTTTTTTAAAATATTAGAACTTACTCTCTTTAATGAAATATCTTAAGTAATTTTCATTTTCAGAACAACTTTTATTCTTCTACAAATAATGGCTCAGTACTGTGATGCTTTAGCAGTGTTTCCAGAATATGCTTCTGAACTTTTAATGTGTCTGGTGGAATTGTTGAAGAATTATAACAGTCGTAGTTGTCAGCTGATTCTTGGAGCCGGCGCTTTACAATTGATCGGCCTCAAATCGATAAGTGTTCGACATTTAGGTATGTGATGTGGAAAATTACACCACTGTCTCATATTTATTAATAAAATATTGATTGAATGTAAAAATATTAAATCATTTATAGATGTTCATTACGGGTAGTTATTGATTTGTTTGATACATCATATGTAAAAAGAATCTTCTGCAATTTATTATTTATGGTCTTAATATTAAATTCCAAATTCTTAGTTATGCCCAATAGAAATATTGTAGACATCTTTTTTTGCGTTTTTTTGTTTTAATCTCTGTTAAAATTTTCATCTTTGTGGACTTTTTGCAGTAGTTAAGATTCTTTTCTGACAATTCTTAACCTCTGCAGAAGTGTTTGAATTACAAGCGTCCAAATAATATTTTCTTGTCAACTAAAGACTGAGTTCATTTTCATTATGTTAAATCATGAATGATTAAATAAATTAGCATTACTGTTTTATTGTTGACAAATAATTTGCTTTATTCAGAGACAAAAACATGATGTGCTGTTTTCTAGTTACAGAAATATCTCAATTTTTATTGATCTATATGCATTTTAATAATCAAGAGATACAAAAATAACTTTATCATCCTGGCGGTAAAATTCAGTAAGATAAATCCTAGAAACTCTCTCCGTCTTTCATTTTTATGTCTCATCTTGTTTAAACCGTAAATAATTTTAAGTTATTTTTATCACTGACGATTCATATTTTTCATTTGAAAATACTATCAACAGAAACAGTTATAGTAAAAATTGATACTTTTCTTTTTACTCAACTTTTTATTTCTATGCATCGAAGGTTTTACTTGATATTTATGGTGCTGATTTCATTTTTATCTTATCAACATATCTTCATTTTACATACAATCATGCACTCATCGCATTCGTGTCCATTTTTCGGAATTTTCTGTATTTTCAGGATATTCTGCATTTTTATGAAAGAGTCGAAAAAGTTTACTGCTTTTTTTTTATCAATTGAAAAATTAAGAAAAGTTTTGGAGTATTATCTTTTCTTGGAATGAAACATTTGATGACTGTTATAATCTATTTTCCAAATATGTTTTGAAGGAATTTAAATCTATCTAATTTCTTTCTGGTGTAAGACAATGAATAGAGCTACTTTCATCAGTTTTATAGATTCATATATATATATAAGTACCGGGGATAATAAATAAGGAAATACAAAAAGAATGATTATTAGTATATAATGAATATGATTGGGTCAAATGATAAGCATAACTTGACTCAAGTTATATTAATAACTACGAAGTGTCTCTTGTAGCTAATAATAGAGTGCTGATGAAACTGCAAGATTTGTTAATACTCGAAGGGAGAGATACTGCTATAGGTACATTGTTCGAATTGGTATTGTGATAGTATTGAACTCGAGCAGTTGTCTTTTTTTTTTTTTCGTTCCTTGTTATTTGATTTTGCTGTTAATAACAGTAGTACATCTGGATTTTCCGTAACACTATTTAATGAAAAAATTTTAAAGTTATCAGAATTTTCAACACACAAATTAGCAGCTTTTGCTTGTTTCTTGTTTTTGTGATAAAGTTTTCCATTTTGTTTTTTCCTGAAATTTTTTATCACTTTCATCTGAAATTAATTACTATGCACGAGAATTATTAAGGAAATTCCACTACACCATTTATTAGATTGGAAGGCTTAATATATCTTTATCCATAGTTATGGATTGTTATTTCAACAGCTCAGTAACAAAGCAAGCTTTTTTATTTGATAAGGCATCATTTTAGAGACTTATCAAATAAGTAATGCTAACATTTTCTCGTGCATAATATCGTTGATAATCTAAGTAAATAATAGCAATAAAGAGGTAAAGAATGACAATAAACATATAGCATCCCATCTTAAAAAGCAAATTTGATTAGTTTAGATTAAAAAACGTCCATATACACAGCGTCCATATATACAACCCACTCTTATAACAATTGTACAGTGCAATATTTTTATCATATTTTCTTTAGTTTTCTTTCTTTAAAAATTTTGGAGGATTTTTGCATAATTTTAAGAAATTTTTCAGATTTGTTTGCTATTAGAAAAATTTGAAATTCGATTATTATTACTATTATAATGAGATTCTGCTTTTGGAAAACGTTTAATAATATCGGAAATGCAATAAAAAAAGAAGAGTTCCAATTTTTTATAATTTAATACTTTTTTTCTTTCAGAAAAAATTTAATGTTTAATATGATTTATTCATTTTATAGCCCTCTCTTCGAGATGTTTGCAATTAATTCTTCGATTTGTGCCATTTATTCGAGTCGCATTTCAAGAAAAGCTTCCTGCTGATAAACAATCTTTGCTACGACATGTTGATCAGTTAGTTAAAGTAAGTCTTTTCTGACCTGAATCTACAGCTTTGCTCTTTACTAACCTTTTGTCAAATTATATTGTCTGCAAATGTATCATCATTCGGATATGGCTATGCCTTGATCCCCAAAAGAGATTCATGAAATCATATTGTTTCTGAATGTGTTGGATACAAGCATTTTAATAAATATTTAATTATGTATATGTATATACTGTATATGCTTATAAGATCACTTTACATGTAAAATGATATTTATTTTTAAAAGAGTAGTTAAATGATAAAAAGCTATCATTTCATTTTTAAGGATTACAATGATCATGCGCAAGAGATTGTGAACAAACTGATTACCGTCATCGATCACCATCTTGTTACGCAGCTTCAAGCGGTAAGATTGCATAAAATATATAGCATTAGGTGCAGTTTTTCGTTGATGTAACACCTTCACGTTTATTTGACATACGGAACTATTAAATTTACTTCTTTTATTAAAAAGAATTAATATTAATTTCGTCTAGAAGATGGTGGTTATTGTTTTTTTGTTTTGCTACGTACTTATTCTAAAACTCTCTATATTTTTCAGTTTTTTTGCTATGTACCTATTCTATATTTTTTTTAATTTTCATCCATAATTTACATATTTTTGAAGTGGGATATAAAAAGTTCTATACCGTCGCCAACCTTCCAGCAAATGTGTCGACAGCTTGGGAAATTTTACAATGGTCTTAGCGGCATTATGCCGGAAAACATGATTAAAGTAATATTTATCTATCCTGACAAGTAATTTAATTTCATTTACATTCCGACTCTACTTTTTGAAGAAAAAGTTACGTTTGTCATCATTTAGTTAAAAATTGAAATTTCTGTTTCATTTACCATAATTTAAAATTATTATAGTAATTTATTTTTCTAGGACTTGTTTTTGCGAGTTCACAAGAATTTTAAGGATAATTTGAAAGCTCAGTTGGATTATAGGAATATCACGCCACACGATTCGCTCACATATGGGTATGATATTTTTTTTTATTTTACCGAAAATGAAAACAACATGGAAATAATAAATTAGAGAGAAGATAAAGAAAAAATCAGCTAAATGAAAGCAAAAACTAAAAGGAATAGAAAGGATACATAAAAAGGATATAAAGATGAAGATAGATCCAAAATAACAACAAAAGAAAATTTAAACACTCTTCGCAGATTATGTGTGGCGAATTGCAATAGTGGAATCAGAATATGAAATATGCGAACATATGCGAACAAATAGTTGTTTTATGCTCTACAATTCCTGCATTGCTCAAAACATAATAAGAAATCTTTTGGATATTTGATGATACTGAAATTTGCAGAGTTCATTAAGCTTAACAATTATTGAAGCTTGAAAAAAAATTATTGCAGTAATCATAAAAGGTCTGAAAATATCAAGTTTTTGATTAACGATTTCTAGAAATTTATTTACGTGGAATTATCGGTATGATTTGCAAAGAAATTTCAGATTAGTAAGCCAAGAATATATGTTTTTTATCAAAAGTCTGCAAGCCATACCATGTTGCTCAGATATAAAAGATGAATCAATCAGCGAAGCTCTTTTCTCGAGAAATTATTGTTGAAGTTCTGATATTTTTTGATTTTTATTTTCTGTCTAGATTTGATTTAAAATGAGGGTAACTTAATATTCAGTGAAACTTTTATAAAGTTTCTGTTTGTTTTTTGTATAATGCTCAGCTGATAATCCCTGTCAAAGATCACGGAATAATAAACACTTATCGAATTCTGGATTGAGAGTAATCATGCATTGCTTAACTTTCTAGTTTGTTTATAGTTGGAAAAGCATTAACTCGGATTCAACTATTTTCTTTATTGGAATTATCGAAATGTTGCGTTGTCGTCCAATTATCTTTATAGTTTTTACATCTTGATGAAAAATTCTTCATGATGTATTTCATAACTTAAACATTTTTGATAACTTACGTATGTCTAATTGCTGGAATTTGTTCTGTTAATTCACTGTAGAAGTAATATTCAAAAGAATGTGTAATGTTTTAGTTTTTAGAATTCTCATTTGCCATATTTCTTAGGAATTGTTTTTGTGAAAGAATATCTGTGATACCAAGTATATCTGTCATATTCTTCACATTCCCGTGATATTTTTTTATTTTCTTTCATTCATGAGATCCAGTAAAGGTGATATTTTTATTTATTAAGTATCAGCATTTCATACATTCTATAATTTATTTCGTTTGAAACTGAGAAATTTCCATTTTTTACAAGTAATTTATAATATTTCTCTTATCTTTTATATTCACGCAATTAATGTTTGCGGGAGTTGTGACATTGATTGAATTAGTTGTAATCCTATGTTGCAGTAAATAATTGATGACATATATATCTAATTAGAATGTAAAGAAGAGTATCTGTAGGCCGAAATAAAGGAAAAATGAAATAAATATACAGAGAAGGAAATCGAAATTTTAGCATTATTTTAGTGTTGCTTTTAGTCAAGATAGCTCAGAGGATCAGCTATTTCAATCACATAAATATTTTTACTATGAAGTTTTATTATTGTACAGTGAGATCAATCAATGGCTATCGTTCTTCATTAATATAATGCACAGCTATTTAACAAATATTATGCAACGTTTCAAATTTCCCTCTACCATTATTGAAATAAACAATTCAGTCCAGTCTGGATTGAATCTGCGCTAGCTCATCGGCTAAGCAAATTAGAATAGATGATTTTCGTTTGATTGCAAGTAAACTTCTAATCTAATGTCTAAATAATAATAATGCAATAAGAATGTGATATTTAAACAATTAGATTAAGGACTGAAAGTGGACAACACTTCCGAGATTTTTGATCTGTGCTTAAAGTTTAGAAGTCAAGCACTGCGGTCATTCTATAACCATATTCCAGATATACAATAGGAATGAAAGTGATTGTTTTATGATAGTGAAATAATAAAATTTTAAAATAAAAACTGGCGGTTTAGCAACGTTTTTGACCATATCTGCAATGATTTCAGTGAAAGTTATATTGTTGATATATTTTTTTTTAAATAAATATAAAAATGGGATAAATAAGCATAATTTTTAGCAGGTAAAACATTCTTATAATCCGTGTATTCTTTTGCCATTTCTATCTTAATTATTTGACCATCCAATTAATCAATCAACTAATTAATCAATCCCATCAATCATTGTATTAGCGAATGATCATATAGCTTACTAATTACTTATTCATAAAATTCGTTTCGAATTATTTGCTGGAAATCTTTTTTCTTTTGTTAATTTTTTCCGACTTCAAAATAGTAATGACAATTTAGTAATTATCTCTAACCATCAATCAATTTAGTAAGCCGGACACCAAATCCCATGTGGTCTAGTGGCAAGGATTCGTGGCTTTCACCCACGCGGACCGGGTTCGATTCCCGGCATGGGAACCCTTTTCCACTGAAGAATAATTTCGAATTTTCCTTTATTGCCAATGATTTCTCCTTACTCTTCAAATTCTTCATTGAAAATTTTCCATTTTTCTACTGTTCGTAGGTGATGCATATATGAGTAAATATTTTAGCATGTTTTTTTTTCATTGAGAAACAAAATTCATAATCTATCTTTCCTGATTTCAATGAACTAAGTTTTGGAAATGATGATGCGAAAGAGAAGAGAAGGTTGAAAGAAAAACTAGGTATGCGATATGATGTATAGGTACCATGGAATGAAAGAATTTTATTCTGTTCTTGTACTTTGAAATTTGTCACCTTTTTTCTACTCTATAATATACATTAAACACTCATCCAAACAAGGCTTTTAAGTTTTTAAATAGGTATAACTTATCAAATATGAATTTAATCATTAAAATAGGTACATGATAACAAGCAGATTTCCTTGTATTTCATGAGATACAATAATAACAAATTTATACCCATAATGAATATTGATTACGATTATTGAATGATGCATTATTATTTAATATATTTAATGGATAATATTATATAAACAAACATATGCGACATATCAGCATGCACTTGTGGTTTTTTTTTATACAATTTTTATTTTAATCCTTTTCTTTGTAGAAAAAAAATATAAATAATGAATTATCGATAATGGATAATTTAGAATAAGCAGAAGATAATTGAAATCATCAGGAAGTGATTGGAATGTGATTTAAAACGTTCATCAATTTTCCATATTTAAATTGTTAACTAATTTTGTTTACTTAATCAATTTATTGTTTAAATTATTTCCAATTAATTCATTGAAACCGCTTATTTCCTCTTCCCTTAACTGTCTCAGATTTTCAGAATCAAAATAATTAATTAAGCAGTTATCAGATGCCTCGTGTAGCTTCAATCTTATTCGGGAATTTCTCATCTATGCTATCATTATTACATCCTTAATTACTTACTATATGAATACCTGATAGTGGATTTTTAAATTTTCCTTTTCATGCCAAATGCCAAAAAAATTAATCAAAAATTTGGCAAAGAAGTAGTTAATTACAAATTAATAAACACACATAATAATAAAAAGCGGCAAAATAGGAAGAGAAAGACAAGAAAATTTTCTGTTATTACTTTTTTTTAATCAAAAAATAGCGTATGAAATGAAATAATCTGATACATTTATCGATTATCATAACAACTGATTTCTTCACAATCGATCTTCATAGTATCACATTTGATCTTTTTCGTTTCTTCAAATCGAAATATTAATAATACACAAAAAAATTGTCACATTTAACAATTTCACCATTTTCTTCGTTCATTATATTTTAACAAGTTGGAATGTGAAAATTGAAGGTAAACGAAAGAATGAAGTGGAGTAAGACATTCTCGACTAAATGATTTCGATCTTTCTAAAATGAAAAAAGTCATTAACTTTCATTTGGCTTAGTTCGTTTTTTGGTTAAATCGAGCGCTTTCAATTCATCGTTCTCATTTATCCATCGTTCATCATAGATTTTCTTCGATACATTTGTCGGATCACATTTCATTTCGCGTGATATCTTCTTTGATATGCGAACATGGCTCATGTCTTATTTTCCTAAATTAAATCTCACCATCATCATTATCAAAAAATCTTATCTTACATAATGTCTTAATTTTTACTTAAAAATTTTAACTTTAAATGAAACTGATAGTTTCGAAGAAGAACATTGTAGTCGATTAATCAAACACTTCAATCAAGTACAAATATCATGGATTAGTCACTATTGGTTTACTCACCCGTTATTAATGGCATTTTGGGCAGCATTACTAGCATCGTTACTTTTCAATTTCTTGTATTCCGATATTGTATTTCGATTGCTTTCCATATTATTGATTGAATTTTCAGTTGAAGTACCATTAAATGCACTATATAGCGATGAAGCATGTAATAATAGCTCTACATATGCTATAATGTACATTTCTTCTAGGAGTTAGATTTTCAGTTAATTTAATCAATCTGCTACTGTAAGACAAAAAGATTAAATTAACTGAAAGGATGAAGAGAGGAAAATTAGACAATTGATAAAATTATATAAATTATCCATTTATTAGAACAAAAAAACATTGTATTGTATAATCCTTTATTAATAGTTATCTATTACTTACACTGCATAAGACTTGGAAGTTCCGGAATTTGATTACTATTACTGATAACAGTGTTGATATCGTTTTGCGTGTAAGCTAACTTTTCACCAGTAAGTGGATTGACACGGACTGTTTCACTGTCATGTGTTTCTATACAATTATTTTGTAATCGCATAGTATTATAATCTTGAAAAATTACTGTTTTCCTAAAAAAGTAATAAATGTTGAAGTTATGATGAGAATTGGGCAAAAAAAAGCGAACTTATTGAAATAAGAAGAATTCCTTCAACAAATACTTTTTTTTTGTTTTAAAAATGAAAATGAAAGAAAAGAAAATTATTAATTACTCATAATGCATCTTCGAAATTTAAGTAAAAAGGAAATTAATAATTTTAATTCCCATAATTGCAAAGTACTTTAACGGGGTAGCAATGGCTAAATTGTCACCATTATTCTTACTGTCAAAAACTTGAAGTTGGACAATGCGATCATAACGTTTTAGAAATGATTCATCCATTAATATTTCAGCGATTCCCTGTTTGAAATCTTTGATCTGTTCTGAAGAGAGCGATCCCATCAATGGTTTATTGTTGCTCTCTCTAAACTTATCAAAAATGATTTATTTCACTTTTTTTTCCCTTTCAGATTTCACCTATATCTCCTTGCTATAAATTTTCGTAAATTTTCATTAAAAATGAATGATAGAAGGATTGTTTAAAAAAATTTAAAATATTTTTTTTAGTCCTATCAGAGCGTAATCTAGCTATTATCATCAGCTAATTCATCTTGCTCCATTATTATCATCTAAAAATTACGTTTGAAATATTCAACTAAACGTCTGGATATGATTGAATACAACAGCAATAAAATAAATTACACTTAGCTTACCTATTGAGATTTGTAAATGCGAATGAAATATAGCCAGCGTTTTCGTCGCAAAATCGCAAATATATCGCTTTTGTCAGGGTTCCGCATTTTTTATCACTTTCCTCAGTTGCTTTGAAAACTTTCGCCACATTTTGCTTGCTTGTTAAAGTTAAAATTCTGGAAATTAATCATGATTTAAAATTAATTAGTCCATGCACTGAACAAAATTAAACAGATTAGATTACCTGTTGTTATATAAAGTTAACATAGATTGATATTCAGCCATTGAAACTGTTGCCTTTTTTGTTTTAGCAGCTATAAATTTAATTAAGAGAAAATTTTTTAAACCAATGAGAAATATCATTCAATATAATTTACTTCATTCAGAGATAGAAATATTCAACAATATTTTATTATACGATCATTTCTAAAAAAGCATATTGCATCATAACATCAGCTATGCCATCAATTGAATTGAATAAGCAAAATCAAAGTTAACTTTAATTAATAAATTCTAAATAATTGTTGCAGCAAACTTGTGATATTACAAAACAGAAATAAAAAAGAAATGCAATTCACTGGATTTTTGAACTATCTCAATTAATCAAAATATCATAATGCTTTATTGCCTAATGCAGCAAGTCAATAGAATAATCATGATAAGATTATTAAATTAAGTTATATTATCACTACTCGATTTTTGCGCACACATTAAGACTTAAATATGAATTTCCTACATTTTTTATCAATACTAAATATTGCTGGACAAAATTTGTGACCAACATCGATAATTATCTCCGTTATACGATACAACCATTGCCACAAACTATGTTGCAATTCGGTGGTGTCATCCACGAGGCTAATACATTTGTTCTATAAATTTATCATATTATCATATAACTATCATTTACTTGATTGGAATTTAAGATATTATCAAATTTGCAGCAAGTTGTTTACTTAAATATATGTAATATAATTGATTTTATTAGAAATTTCATCCCGTCTATTTCATTTATATAGATTTTATTTCATAATCATTACCAACGAACAATTTAAAAACTTACTGCCATAAGTTCATTTTTAGTAACTAACACATCATCGACTACCATTTCTGTTAATAATCTGTGCTTAAGTTTAATCACATTATTTCCTTTACTGATATTCTTGATATCACCAAAAAAATATTTTTCCAGTTGTTCACATTCCTGTTCGTTGGTTTTCCGAACTCTCAAATATTCAATAATAAAATATTCAATAATTTGTTTTTCTGTTAATCAATCCATAATCATCCAATTCCTTTTTAGTGTTTAAAATATTCTTGGATAGACTGTCAATAATTTAATCATAGATTGCAAGTTTAAAATTAACCTGGAACTTTTGCCTACCTGGGATAGAATAACATACACTGGACATGCAATAATTCATCAATATCCAAAGCACGTGCTGAGCTTAATTGTGCTTTAACGAAATATTTTAATGCTTTTTTCAAAATACCCCATGGCACTTTTTGCTTATTACTACTCGACATGACATCTTCGTGATCACCTGTCTGCTGCTCTCTCTAAAATTTGAAATATTTTCGAAAATGCTAAAGGAAATTTCAGACTAATTCGTTTAATGAATTACAATATAATATTACTGCTTAAAATAAAAATTAATATTTACTTTTTGAAATTTAAGTAATTTTTTGATTTTTTATTTTTGAACTTCGAAATTTTTAAAAGTATTGCTAAAGCTATTTGTCAATACAGAAATAAAAATTGAAGTATCTGCTGACAAACTGTTCTCGATCAAGCAATCGTGGCCAATAGATGAAATTTAACAGAGATTCAGTTTGATCATTGGTGATTGCAATTAGGAATTCATGTGATAGGACAATCTATAATATTCGATCATAAGGTATCCATTGCTAAGCTTATCTTCTTCTTTCGCTAATTTCAATCAACATTTCTATATATTTGGAATATAACTTACGTGTTTTACGATTAATTTATTTTCAATGTTCAACGCAACATCCATTTGAATTGCATAACGTGTCGATAGCTGACGTCGATCGATCATCGAATTTAAAGTTACGCCCTGTAAAAAAAGTATCTTTATCATAGCTAAAGAAATATATACTTTTATCATTTTTTTAAATCAATCGATTGGATCGATAGCTTAAAGCGATGAGGTCTCGTAAAATTAGCGTCTCTAGATACCAATTCCGGAAATACTGCACATAGCGTTCCATGTTCGTATTTAAAATCAGTTCTTTTCACGCTTTCACCATACTGTTGCGACAATATACTGGTAGTGCATTCAGACGATGCTTGACTTATCAATAGTTTTCCGTTCATATTTACTACAGCACCATGTTGATCGTGATATTTCGTCGCTGATATACCTTCGCGTTGGGTCAGGATTAATCGGCCAGCTGTTTGTCTATAACTTTGCCAAAATTATTGGCTTATATTATTGTTTCCTTAATGCATATAATTAATGATTATAAAAATACATGCTTGTCACAACGCCAAAATCATGAATGCCAAAAAATTATCGAGAACGATACCTTTCGCCTGGATCACCCGATAATTTGACTAGTGTGGCACGAAAAAATGCTTCTATTACATGTGGATTCGATTTATCCGAATTTGGCTCGGCTATTGCGCAAACTCTAAATATTCTTCAAAGACAAATGAATTGGAAGCACAGACAAATAATTTCAAAGACAAATAATTTATCAAATGTTACTGATTTTTAGAAATTATCAAAAATTTATTTGAATGGAATTTAGCATAGAAAGGATGTTACAATGTAAAGTAACTTCATCGTTATTCCTAAGATAATGTGATGGGTAATAATAAAAAGCAATGATATTGGATAAAACCTGAATCTCGATCACGAAAACCGTACCGTACTCTCATCGTTGGATGTGATGTGCGACATTTGACGACATTCCGAGCGCGATGTATTAACGGAGCAAAATCTAATTCCATTCCAATTAGACTGTTGTCACCATCAGGACATTTTTCATGAAGTATCTTTGGCCATTCAATTATAATAGACCTGAGAAAAAGGTGGCTATCTTAAGTGAAAAAGAAAAAATTTTTTTTCTTATAAATAAACTTACTAATGTATTTTCACTGAAAGAATTCAATTATCGTACAAGTACATTTTAATTCACATTTCCTACATTTTTAATGTTACGAAATTATAATCATTGGAATTAGAACCGTTAGATAAGAAGCCTTTGTTAACTTTTTGTCATATAGAAGACTGCAAAAAAATGATTCATTTATCTGTTTTAGTAAATAAGCTTGATCATCTGAAACATTATCAGCATTTTCGTAGTTTTTATAACAATTTTTTGGGCATATGGTAAACAGGTAGGTTATCCTTGAATATAGCTTTCTCAAACATTAGATTTTATTTTTAGCAGACTGATGAGTACATATTTCGGTTTTAAAATTAGTAATATTCTTACTCTTGAATGATCTGTTCGATGAGCGCCAATTGTGCCTGATGTTGATCATCAGGTAATTGAGCTGCTGATACGCTACTTAATAACGGTGCGAATATGAAACATGAGATTAAATGAAATACTAAGAAATACAAGAAGAGCAATAAGCTCAATATTCGCAGATCAAAGATTAGTATAAAATCAACATAATCAATTTGAATTGTGCTGAATTTTGTCTAAAATTAGAAACTATAAGAGATATTCGTCTTTCTGTTGATGAGAAAAATTTTCTTCAATCACTTCTTTTCTGAAGATTCCTAATATTCTGTTAAAAAAATGAAAATACAACTGAATTTCCAGTTTCAATCAAAAGTTTAGTAATTTTCCAATAATTTGATATTAAAAACCTTGACATCACTTTCAGTTCATCCGTTTTGCAAGGCTTAACCAACAAACTTGCCTTTCTTTGACAATTCAACCACTGAAAATTTAAGAAAAATGCAAGATTATATTTCGAGTTATTTCTATACTCTTAAATTTCATCAAAATATTTTAAATTTAAGGGATTTACTGATTTATTCAAATGAATTAATTATAAATGAGGATTAATATATTATTTTAGTAATAATTAGTAAATACTGATTTATAATTCAATTTTTTCTTTATCGCTAATTTTATAGGACCTTCTGTTTTTCACCCATTAGTGTTGCAAGTTTTCTTCTGCTATGATATAAATTTGCAATACTTTTTTGAAATGCACTATCGTAGTCGTTTTTCAATTTGGAACTATTGCCGTATAGAGGTGAATTCATACCTGCAAACGTTGTTCACGGGAAATATTTTTGCTCAATAAACTTCTCAATGATGTTTGATATTAAAATGATAGAAATGATAAAGAAGAATAATTTAAATGTTAAAAATTGAGCAACATTTAATTGAATCTTTCTTGTTGCATATTGACGTTAAAATTTTGATAAAAATAATTGGTATATTTTTCATCAAAAGATTTTCTACGATATGATCGGCGTTGTTGTAAGCGATACCAGACGATATCATATGCTATACTAAATATATTATTATCGATCGACATGTCTTTTTTTTAATCCCAGAATTGAGTCTTAAGCAACGAGTAAATGATGTTAAAACAGGAGAATTTTTTTTTGCCATTTTTTGGTTCAGAGAATGTTTAATGATTTAGCAACTCACAGTATGAAATTCTCTAAAAAATGATACGACATAGATATGGTACATATAAATTCAGTTGTAGACTAAATATATATTTTGATGTCTTAAAATCAAAAATGAATAGGACGATTATCAATGATAATGATTCGAAGTTGATAAAAAGGAAAAAACCAGAGGAGGAAAAGGAAGAAGCAAGCGTTGAACTTTTTGATAACGTCCTAACAGTGAACACATTTATACAATCTATCCAAATGTTTGTATGCTAGCTGATAGGCTCCGTTCAATTTCATGAAAGCAATGATATGATAAGAGATGTTCCACTAATTATTCACCATAACATATCAGACAGATTTTTGAGCAAATAGTACAGAAGTTAAACGCTTTTTATTTACTTTATAATTTGATATACTTTCAGCAGAAACGAGAAAAAATGATCAATTGTTCTGATAAATTCGACAATCAAAATTTCCTGTTATTTCAGCATTGTCATAAATGAAGCATTAGTGATTTCTTTTTTTATGAACCAGATAAAGAAAGAGAGAGGAATGTTAGAAGATTCACATGGAAAAAATATGAAGTATTTTTCGATTTAATTTCAACAAATAACTCAAAAAATCAATCTTTCAAATATTTAGTCATAAAAATTTAATAATATTACTTGAATATTGCATATTTATCTGTACTTGTCCGATTTTTTAGTCCTCTACGCGAATTTCAAATTTTTTGGTATCGCATTCTCATTTCATAAAAATTACTTGAAAAATTGATTCCTAAGTTAATTTATTATTGTGATTAAATAATGATTATAGTTGCAATAATATGGAATATCTCTCTTTCTATTTTTAATCTGTTTAAATCAAGTTAATAGAAGTTGGATTATTAAGTTGAGCATTTCACTGATAAAGAAATGGTACAAAAGATAAAAGAAATTGATATTATAGTGTATTTCTCGCAGATGGCGGACGATCACATGCTGCATTTTATCAGAATTACTTGTGGAACAAATAGTGATAGAGATATGATATAAGACAAGCATAAGTAACTTCTATCATTCTTTCTTTCAGTCACTTCTTCCTGTATTTTATGTCTACCGTTCCAACATTTTTATTGTTTACATACCAAAATTATCTTTCTTCTTATCGTCTTGGCAACATATATTTTGGCCAACATTCCTATCATTTGTTATTTATTCTTATTTCCTTTGCAAATAAGATATTATCAAATTATCAGGACATCCTGGTAATGTCTGATGTCATTCTATAACATTTTATCATTGCTATTTTAAATATTTCCTCCTTTTTGAACAAATTTTTCTTTTAAAAAATTTTTTTTTTTAGTAAAAATGACTAATATAATTGTTGTACTAATCAAAATCAATTTAATATCCTTCTACAATGATTAATCATTATTATTAGTATTGTTATCATTACATATAATATTATATTTTATCATACGTTACATTTAACACTATTGGCCATGAAAATATAACTGCATCAAAATATATGAATAAATGAAAATAAATGATATGTGTTTTTTCTTTAGAAAGTTTAAATCGGAATTTAGTAAATTTAAGTATAAAGTGGCAGAAGGAAATTTTCTTGATCGACAAATTTTTAAACTTACTTTCACTTCCCATAATACTATTTATTTATTGAATATTTACGTCTCATATATGATTTCATTTTTGTCTTTTTGAAGATGCAAATAATTTTAGCATACAAAATATCAAATCTTTAATTATTCCATTTATAATAGAATGCTTTGATTACTTAACAAAATAATTACGCTAGAAAAACACCATTTCCAATTAATTATCAAATATGACCAGAAATTATTGCTTTGTAACCGGGCAATTTACATTTACAATACGAACCATCCTATTCAATTTAGATATCGTTAAATTGTTCATATCGAATTGTTATGTATTGAGATGTATTTCTATTAATATTTAAAACGATTACTAGGTTATCGGAATATTTCAAATTTTCGGTCTTGTTCAGTTTACAAGAGAAGTATTATAGTGAACAAATTTCTCATTCTTTCTTTCTTCTCTCTTATAATTTGAATATTGGGACGAATTTGAATACAAAAATACGAAAAATATTATTTAGAAGCCAGTGTCATTGACAATTATCAGATCAAGTGCAGGTATAAATGAATGAATGGATGGATTCATCGTATTCATCGTTTTTGAAATTTTCATTGTCGTGCTGCAATTCATCCATTACAGTTTTCAGTCCTTTGTTAAATACAACCTTCTTTGCCTAATCATCTGAAATAAAACCATTCGTGTCACAGAAGTCTGGCAGTTCTATTAATATTTACCAATTTTCTTGTTGTTAATTATTTTCATTAAAATTTTCTTTTTTACCAATTTAGAGGTTGTTATAAATTTTTTTCATCTAAAAAAAAAGTTAATTTATAAATTGTCGTTAATTTAATTTTTTCTTAATTTTTTTTCTTTTTAGTTTCAAACCACTAACCTATTGAACGTCTCAAAATGATTTTTTTTAAATAAACTTTAATTTAGCTTAATTTCATTTAATTGATATAGTTTTGCTAAATTCCTCTTCAATTTTTAAAATATCTGTCGACGATTTTTGAGCATTTAATAAATGCTTAGATTCTGTGGATATTTATGATCCCTTAAAATTAGAGCCCTATAGTGCAAGAGTAGAAAATAGGCTAAGTTTTATTTTATTACCATATAATAATTATGGAGGATATTGCTTAAACAAGGTTAATTCAGCTGTTTCTTTTAAAATGTTAAATCAATGAATTATTACAAGTCTACAGCAAGCTTAATCATTTATTAGGCTAATTGGATAACTAATTGATTGAATAATGTACAAGCATAAAAATATTGAATTTTAAAATTAAAGATTTCTTTCTGTAGAAAGAAAACAATTCTCATACTTCATGTAAATGTTTAATTCAAGATATCAAAGTGTGTTTCATTCGATTGAACCAAAATATCGTTGAGGTAAGTCATACTAAACATTTATCTGTTATGAATTCGATTTTTATTTATCAAAGATTCAATCCATCAAAATTCGCATAAAAAAGGAGAGGAAGAATGGGAAATAATAATAGGAATTTTGGAAAATTGAATCATTGTTGAAGAGAATTATTAACAGATAATAAATAAATGCGACAGAAGATTGGAAGATGAACAGTGATATCCAATTATTAGATAACAGTTTTTTCTTCATAACAGTAGTGTATACTACTAAAGAATAATTTAAATGAAATTAATATTTTAAAAATTTCCGACTTATTTACTTTTTTCAAATTATCTATAATTCTGAAATCAACGATGTTATCCATTTTTTATCAGTCCGTTAGGTATGTATAAAATGGCTATTCTTCGGAAATTTCGATATAATACAATAATATACTAAGCCTATTTTGTACTTCAAAGTTGACACTTATTTAATATATTATTTCATTTTAAAATTTTTATAGAATTGAAATTAACAAAAAGATCAGCAATTATTGAATATATTCAATTTTATTCGATACGGCATGTTATGGAATATTCAGAGATATATTTTAGCTATTACATCAATTATACAGATATTTTCATATTCAGTTTCATGTTTGCGCTTTAGACCAATACCATTTTGGCGCTGTATTCCAACTTGCTTTCAAGGTTGGATATATTTTTCATTAATTATGCAAAAGGAAATGAAATAAACTGAAGTAATGTAAAATAGAATGAAATGAGATGAAGTAAAAGAAGTGATAAGAAATAAGATTAAAACAATATCAAATAGACACTGAGAATTGATCATATACTTTGAATATGAATGAATTTTATAAAAACTTTCAGTTCCTATTGTAAAACAATCAGAAATATTACTATCGCTATCATTTTTGGGTCAGATAACAGCTTTAATTAAAATGACGGAAACTATATCCATCATCCATCATCTATGCAATACATTTCAGGTGACAGTTATCGAAAGTACTACAGTTTGTTAAGCGATTCTCGTCGATTCAATAATAGAAACTTCCCACGTCAACAACAACCATATGAACAAAGAGAGTTATGGCAGCCTGATCAATACATTTATGAACCAACCATATATATCAGTGAAAGTAAAATTTCGAATAGTTTTACAAGTGAAAATATGATTCAATGATTTTAAAAATAATAGATTTTTATTCAGTTATCAGAAGGATCATAATATTAAAAAAAACTCAATGATAAGAAGAGTTGGAAATTATTAATTTATAGTCTAAACACTTTCAACTATATTTGATTTCCAAAATTTGGTATCACATTGCCGATCTATTTTGTTAATTTAAAGAAATAATTGAAATCAAATTAAAATACTATTAAAAGAATTAATTTAATAGTTTATTCATATATCGAATAATAATTGCAATCAATATAATTAACTACAGTAAACACAAAAATGAATTGAATTTAAGTCAAAAGTAATAATCAAAAATGAATTTAAGCAACACCATATCCATATGACGGACAACTTGATGCATCAAAATTGATACTGAGACAATCTCAACCTGCATCGATGTTTTATCAGTATGATACAGATTACTTGCTGGAAACAGTAAATGAACTATCAAATCAAACAACTTCCGCGTATCTTCCACCGTTACCAGCCATTCATGAAACTTTAGCAAGTAAATCGATTTGAGCTTTTCATTTTTGCTCTTGACTATATTAGATCAAAAGTATTTCGATATTAATGCATACAAACTAAAATTTTGCAATACGTATTTAGTATTACAATCGTGTACTGCGGTATTATAATTCATCTGATACTAAAATCATGACAACTACGGTACATCACCATCTATAGAATAGTATATCACCAACTATAGAATACTATATAGAAGTAAGTTACAGTATTATACCATACTTCCTAGTGTGCCATGGTAGTAGAAAGCAACATTTTCTTGTTTGTTATTGAAAATGATATTACCTGTGGATATGTCTGTAGCGAAGCAAAAGTCAGTGTCACCACAGATTCTGACACGAAATCATTTGGACAGAACACTTCCTTTGAGGATCGAAAAATTATTCAGTCTTCAAACAGAGTGTAAGTTTGCATTATTTATTTAACCTTCACGAAATTTTGATCAAAATTTCATTCAAAACTTGCTGAAGTAAAATTTTCTGCATTTTTTATTTGATTGGAAACGATTTTAGATCCAAGAGAAAAATTACAACGGTCAACATATAACATACTAAAAGAACATATCTATTCGACCAAGAATACGGCAAGTTGCGATAATTTGCTATCTTCTTAAAGATTTAATTTATTGCTGACTTTACATTGTAATAATTTACTTTATAAATAGATGGATTTTAAGATTTATCTCAAATTCGAAGTTTCATTTGAGTTTTAAATTTAAAAAACAATAATTAATATTGTCGAAATTTTAGCTCCGACGACATTATCCTGCGCGAGTTGCATTTCCATCGGCTGTATGCAATAGTAGAAAGCTAAGAAAAGTTATGCTACAGGTAAGTAACCATTTTCTAACATTTGAAATCAATTGGTTAATATAATATATCTTACCTTCAGTCCCGAGAAATTTATGGAGTAAGGCTCATCATAGTGAACAGATAATCAAAGGCTTAATAATAGTATGAATGTGCATTAAAATATTTCGGGAACTATAGCCTGAGAGACTGATTGCAACAGTGCTACGATCAAGAATCTTGACTTCAATCAAAAAAGTTCACACATGACTGTAACTGTAAGTCAGTATGTTGTTTTTTACTGTTCATTTCACTTGTCCTAATGCATAATCTATCAATTAAAATGCAAATTATAGGACCAATCCTAATGAAGGATATTTTGCAATATGAAATTTATTTATAGGCAATAACTACTGATGTATTAGAATCGAAACGAAGCATTATGGAAGCAGCTGAATATGCTTTTCATGGGATCAAATTTGATGTAGTTTGCACTCAAGGTGATTTCAGCTATATCATCCATGCAAAGAAATACTGTGAAATTATCAAAGAGAATATTACTTGTTTTGCATTCCGATAAAAACATCCGAATTATCACTATATCTGTTGTCGTATATGCATAAGATATCATATGATACCGCAAAAATCATTTTTTCGCAATGGTTGCTTTCATCTACCTGTCGCTTAGACAGACCTTCCATACTTTGTCCTACTGTCAATAAGTTTTGATGAAGAGAATTATGCTTAAGATGTGGAGTATTCACACCTGAGAAGTTGGTCGTTCATCTAATTGCCACTTGGGAAAGGTAAAGGAATAGTGAGCTATTTTGCAGAGTCTGAAAATGCAAATTGCAAAAAAGTTTTGACAACAGCCAATAGATGGCAGATGACAGCATTAAGCGAGTATTAAGCGGCCGATACTAACTTGATTGTTTATGTATTTATAATATTACTTTTACTCTAAATATCCAGATATTATTACTCGTCACTCTTGTACTTCATCTGTTCAACTCATTTACCTGTTAATCAAGCAGATTTGAAAGTTGAATTGAAGATCGAAGATAAGAAAATACTAGGATAGTCTGAAGAGGAGCTTGATCTGCTACCATTTGCAAAATATCATGCAAGACTTAATAGATATAGATGCAGTAATTGAAAGTAAAAAAAGATACTAAACGGATTGAGGAGACGATAGGATTGATAAGTAATTTTGAGAAATAATAGTATAATGGATTGAGAAATATATAAAGAATTACGAGATTCGGTTGTAATAGTGATTGAAAGTACTGTTTTGTTAGAGAAGAAGAGAAGGATGTTTTTTCTCTCTCATTGTTGAGCATATTTCCCGTGAATGATGACAATAGTCAAGAAGAAAAGTTGGTTCATTGAAATTTCATTGGGGTTTAAATCAGTTGATTGTTCATTGCCTTATCAACAGAATTATCACTATGTTAGGAGAATTGAATCGTTTATGATAATGCTGATGAGAATTTCTATTAAATTTTCTCCTCATTTTTTTCCAATAGCCGTAATGATATAGCCATTTCTCTTCAGGTGTTTTTAATTATAATGAACATCAAATGACGTTTCCAATCGAAATGGCCCTCTTGAAAGCATTTCAAAAACAATCAGAGAAGAAATCTTGTCCTATATGTGGTCATCTTGTTACACGAGGATTGTATCGATCACATTTGAATGATTGCAAATTACAGCCTGGTGATGATGATTGCCAAGTATGTTATTAGAGCTTTTTATTAAAAGCTAGTTTAAATTTGTTGATTACTGGAATATTATTTCAAACCTTATCATATCATTTATTAACCTGTAGAGATATTTTTATGAAGGAAAGAAAAATAAGGTGAAAAGATTTGGAGATGAGATAAAATGAAGTAAATTGGAAATTGAAATATAAATATTGATGCTTTCTTCTATCAACAAAATAAAAATTGCTGTTTCGGTCTCCTCTACAAATTTTTTGGTTATGAATCATTGGAAATTGTTTATTCCTTTTTTTTATTAACATTTTTCTGTATGTTAAAACCCAATTTATGGTGTTATTACTTCAAGGACATCACATTTTTATTATTGCTAGTTGGTCACGTGTCATTTATGAATATTATCGACAGCTATTACTTCTAATCTATGAATTATCTAATAGAATCTATGAGTAATTGAAAAGTCAGTAAAGCTAGTAAAATAGAATTGCCATTAGGATTGATGAAACTGTGAATATTTTTAGATTTTAAACTGTATTAAAAATTGATATGGCTTTTATGAAAGTTAGAATTTATTGTATTAAATTTAAGATCGTCACCGAAGTCTGTGCTAAGAATGGAAAACGAAAAGCTGATTGAGAGTTTAAATAGTTCGAACGGCAGCGATGATTTGTTCGACAATCTGAATAATAAGCAGGCAGCAGAGGAACCAGATTCTAAAAGCAAAAATTCCGAAGGTCTTCTTCCGGATATTTCTAATAGTGACAAGACTTCAACTGACACGAAAGAACGGAAGAAAATGGCCGAAATTTTTGTGGAAGAAGGAATGAAAGGAGAAATTCTGGTTGAAACAATTAGTGAAATACCTAGCAGTTTAGCTAAAAAATGCTCGAAAAAGGTTATTAAATCTTTTCTAAAGGGATATATATTTAAGCATATTCAGTCACAGTAGAAATTGCACTATATGAAGTAACTAAATAATCAATGATAAGGAAGTTTTTATTTAATGCATAAACTATTCTTCGACAATTTAGATTTTTCGCTCTGAATCAGAAGAAATGATAAAAGTAGCCCAGGAAGTTGATTCGCATTTCCTTATGTTAACAGAAAGCACAAGTAAAATTTCACGACCAAGCAAAGAAGTGATTTCAATGGCATTAGAAAAATGTTCTGAGAATGAAAGAATACAGGACAACGAAAATGACACAAAGTATTTCCGTTCAACTCTTTATCTCAACTGTTATTTTGTCTGTTTGATTAAAAATAATTTGAAAAAATACTAAGCATCATTTCATTCGTCGCTACATTGAGTTTATGGGTTCTTAAAAAAATTGGTAACGTTTATGTAATTTGTAATTTGTGCTGAAAAACTGAAGGAAATTTTTTTTCCATTACATAAAAAAAATTTTTTTTTCTCAATCGATTGATATTGAGAAGTGGGACAACAAATATATATATATATATAACTAGTAAGCTCTCTCTTTAGAAATATTTTTCACTGCGAAGCCACGACCAGTCATGATATTAAAGCGAAACAAAGTTTATTTCATATTATGGAAAACATTAAATCTTATCTTGACGTTTGTGATTACAATCTCGTGAGGAATAGTCAAATTCTCCCAAATCATGAAAATTCTGCAATTGAAGCTACACAAATTAGTTCACCTTATTATCTTACGCTATTCCATAAAATAATGAAACGGGTTTGTTTTTTCTTCTCCAGATTGTAAAGTTTTTTTCATGTAATCGGGAGAATTTTTAGAATAAACTTTCTGTATTAATTCAAAATAATATAAATCCAATACAGTTAATTTATTTATAATTCTTTAGTTTCGATAAAAAATAATATAATGTGTGACGTTGAATCCCATAAGTATTTGAGAATTCTTTGCTTTTGAAATATTCTTGGTTATAGTTGATATTAAGACACTTAGTAAAGTAAAAGAAAATGGTTAATTGTTATTGAAATGATGAAGCGATATAAAGTAAACAAATCATTCTTTCGCTTTCAGAAGCTTTAAAAAGTAAACAAAGCTTTTTGATTTAGTAGTTTTAGCTCATAGACATTATTGCTTCGGCATGCGAAAGCGACCTCCAGCTATACACATTTCTGTTAAAGGGACATTCATCAGATCCTTAATTTTATAATTAAAATTATTTTGCAGGTTTTTTGTAATGGAGATCAATATAGTGAAGTTCGATTTTGGGGTGAACATTTGCATTTGCTGAAAAATTTTATAACGCTGTCAGGTGTTTTTACTAACTGAATTTGTAGGACAGAATTTATTTTGATCTCTTTCCATCTTTTTGGTATCTAATCCGACTCCAATTTTGTTTTATAGATGAGAGTAAACAACTGTTAATTCGATTATTTCTTCGCAAAAGAAAATGGCTGATAGCCGATAAACTATCGTATGTTGCTTTGTATTTTTTTATTATTCCTTTTTTTTTGTATACGAATATTTTTTGATTTGTCTCACTTTTTTAATTAGAAAAAAGTAAATATGCAAATGAAAATTATTCATTTTTAGATACACCAGTATCTCTTTATCGTTGAAGTCATTATTTGAAGAGTTACTGCATGCTGAATTTGTTGATTCAAGTTAGTAAATTTCAATATTTGGAAATAATTTAGTTATTTTTTTTCACCAAAAGATTCTTTTTTTCTTTTATTTTTTCTTTGATCCATATCATAGTTTTTCGTGAAAAAATTAAATTTATAATATATTTTTCATTGGTACTATGTCGCTGAAATTTTATGTTGCTGAGAAGTGTATTTTAGGTTATTCATCATTACTTGAAATTGAAGAAGCAGTACATCTTTTACATCTCTCGTCATTAAAAGCAATTGCAAAGCATTTCAAATTAAATTTTAATAAAGGGAAACTGGAGATTTGTCGTTCATTATTGAAATTTGCCACACAAAAAAATGTTTTCGGAATCACTATGGAAAAGAGAGTGCTTCATAAGTAAGTCATTTTAAAATTGGAGTTTGATTCAGTCTGTCGATCCTGAAATTGAATAGGAGAACGTTGATAAGGACTGTTCCCATGTATAGTTTAGCAAAGAATCAAAACTATTAAGATTTTCTCACTGTTCAGTACTTGATTATCGATATTTCTGGATCTGTTTTTATTATCTTAGCTTGTGCTAGTTTCCTAGCCTTCAAATTTGCTTGTCTAGTGAGATTTATCAATTTTAAATTCCCTTATTTATTTGATGGAAAATAATAGAGTCAAAGAGGAACTAGGCCCATGTTTTCGTCTACGCAAGGAGATCGTAAACATTTTTTCGGCGATTTTCACAATTTATTCACCGATGGATATGAGTACTTCATTGCTTTTCGACCAGCCTTCTACTAATCTCTCTTCGCAGTTACTGTAAGTTTGATTTCCTTGTCATTTGAAAAATTAAAGTATATTTCAATTTTATTATCATCATAACTGTTTTGAACTCAGGATTAGATTTTTATATTCCATATTATTATTTGCTTTTTAGATTTATTTTGCTGCAAGTCGGGACAGATAAACTTCGTTTTCCTGCTCCTTATAATCCTCGGATGATAAATATTTATACAGACGCCGAAAAACTTTTCAGGTGACACAAGTTATTTATTCATAGCTCCGTAATATTTAATCATTTATTTAATTCTGAGAGATAATTTTAAATTTGGAAGCAATTTGCCTTTCAGATATGTCAGAGCAAAAGAATTAGAAACTGAAATAGCTGATCTGATGCAGCGTGGAAAATGGATAGAAATAATTAATTGCGCTAAGAAAGCCCGTACTGAATTTCAAGCTGCATATGCAGTACAGCGGTAAACAGTATTCAGAGACAATTTATCATAACAATGTGATTATTAGAACTTTCCATCATTCCGCATATGGAGCCTGATGGCAATGCTTTATGGTTAAAAGAAGGCATGATCTTTGAAAACGATCCACAATATTTGTGGTTTTTGAACATTTCTTTTTTTGCTTAGTTAATTTATGCCTAACTGAATGATTTATTTATTAATCTGGCAAGATTTTGTGAAATTTGCAAGATTACATTATTCACTTTATTAATATGGAAATGAATGCTAGTTGTTCGGTTAAATTGTTAAGTAAGTATGATTCTTTTTGTTGTAGGCAATTCTATGAGTCTTTGGTTGGCAATCTTCGGCGATTTACCGATCTTCACGTATATGCTAGGTTTATCTTTTAATCTTTTTAATGAAATTTTTTGATATTGTTTCATTCTAAATTGATTTATTTAAAATTTATTACTTCAAAATTTACTATTTTTAAAGTATTCTGCTCTTATAAAATATTGGAAGTTTGATAGTTGGTCTCATTTTACACAGACTTCTTTCTTCCAGGTGTATATCACGTGGTGTTGAAGCGTTAGAAAGAGTCAGAGATTATATGGAAGCTGTTGCTTGGTTGGAATATATGTTATATGCTATGGGTACATTAATATCATTTTTCCTTTTTATTTAAGTAGTATTAGTTTTTAACTAAAAAAAAACCCTTTATCTATATGACTTCCATGAATCCTATTTTTTCAGTCGTATTCCCACACATGCTATCTAATTTGTTCTTATAAATTGCAAGAAAAAAAAATACTCTTTTAACAGACGATATATTTCATTCTAATCTGTTGTGTTTAGAGAACCTTTATATTAAGAATAATAAATTTAATTATATTTTAAAGTAAGAATTTTTATAAATATAACGGTAATATTTTTCAAATTTAATTTAGCAGTATGTAAAATGGTGCTGAGATTCTTCTGTTTCAAAATGTTCTATTTATTTCTCACTCTACGTGTTTTTTTCTAATTTTTCCTTTTTTCTTTTTCAATAAACTTATAACAAAGTTTGCCTTGTGTAACTGTAAATCAACATTATGTTGAATACAGCTAATATTAGTTTTTTTTTAGAATTCAAACTTATACTTGCGAATGCTCGAGGTGGATGGTGGGACCGACTAGCACTAAATTTAGATGCACATCTGAAGGATAAAGATAGAGCAATGAAAGCTGTTATTGCTGGTTTGGAGGATCCGGTTTTGGGTGATAAAGATCGTTTGTCGCTGCAAGTTTGTTCATTTTCTGAGGCTCAGAGTTTTGCTTATCATTTGTGTAATTAGTGTTTATTATTTATGTCCCATTTCTCGCATTTTTTTAATTTCTTCAATTTTGTTTGATTTTTTTGGTGGTTTCAATGATTTTGTAGAGGATTGAGTTATTTATATTACAGGATAGAGGCCGAAAACTTTGTTCAGAATGGAAGGGACCTTTGGAAGAGATATACCCTGAAAGAATCAATATAAAAGGCCGTGTTGTGGGTAAAAATCTTGGCGAGGCTCGAATAAACAGATTCGTTATTAACAAGTATACTTTTTTGTTGTACAATTAACGAAAAATTGAATGATTTATCAGTTATAAAAATTTATATTTGCAAATACCTGATGCTATTTTCAGAAATGGAGTATCTTATGAATGCAGTGTTGAAGAGGTGGCATTGGATCATTATTTGAGAAAAAAAGGTTTCAAAGAAGGTTTGCGGTCATAATTTTTATTAATTTATATAAGAGTTGTCTCTATTGTTAGAATTAAATAATAACTAAGTATAGTACCAATATATAAACTCCAAATATTTCAAACAGATGTAGAAGACACGTTGATCTATTAACGGATTGATTTCAGAGTAACTAACTGATGCCGAAAAATGTAACGAATAAGTAGAAAATGGAGGATGGATTAGCTAGTAAGAATGATGAACGTATAAATAAGTAATTCTTTGTTTTATCCAGTGTTTTTGTAGCGTATATTTGTAAATTAATATCATCATTTATGTAGGAGTGCATGCAGAAGGTTCACTTTGGCATACCATATTTGGGCTTTTATTTTACGATATCATTTTTGATCCAACTATTGAGAATGTGTGGTTCAGTGAAACACAGGTATTTATAATTTTTTTTATTGAATTTCAGTTTTCTTGTTTTAAAATTTAAACCTGTTTCAGTTTCGAGCAAAAGGTGATATTTTCTCATTCAACAAATAATTGGTAGGATTGGATGCCCTTTCATAGAACTCTTACGCTGTAGCATAGAATGTTTCTGCAACTGAAAGCAAATACTTGATAGTAGCTATCATTAATAAAATTGGAGATTCATATTTATTAAATGATAAACTTGAAATTAGATGATGATTAAAGATTATTCAACATATTTTTAGACGAATCCAGCGGATTTGAATAGCCGAACTTTCTATACCAATCGACAAGATCTCTTTGAGTTGCGTTTCAAGGAGATTGAAGAAACAGATTTTGATAATTTGTTACTGGAAATGGAGAAAACCTACACTGATTATTATGGAGTAACCAATTCAGAGATTTCATGGAATTGTTTCGCTGATTTTGAACAAGTTAAAGTTAGTATGTTGTTTTTTAATTAGTCATTCAAAAGGTCTTATGTAAAAAGTCCTCATGATTTAATCTTTTCATGATTTAATTTAATCGGTTTTTTTTTAGAAGTTTTAACATGTGTTTAAACTCTTATAAAGAAAATTTTTTCTGATGATAATTAACTTGTACAGATTCTTTCTATATTTGTCTCTATTCTTTTCAAAGTATTTAAGAATAAGAAAAAACTAGTATATACTAAGTTATGTTAAAATAGAAATTAAGACTTTTTCCTAGCAACAGCTTGCATATTTGCACAAGTAATATTAAATTTTTTTAGCGCTTTATGATTTGTTGTCCGATAACTGCCCTTTGCGCTAGTATTCGTCGTCTCATTAGCGATTATAGAAATTGTCGAAGTGGATTTCCCGATCTAACTGTTTGGAATGATGAAAAGAAACTTTTGGCCGTATGTTTATTGCTAATTTTGATAGCTTTTATCACATCTATAATTCTCTTTCAGAAGATGAAGTTCATTTATCCTATGTCTTAGTAATCACATTTTTGAACCGAATGCATTTCTTTCATTGCAGTATCCTAAATACATATCAAAAGAAAATATTCCAGGCTTTAATCTTTTTATCACTTTTGAGAATTTCAAATCCTATTGCAGGTTGTCGAAGTTAAAGGTCCTGGAGATAAATTGTCGACCAAACAACGTTTATGGCTCGATTTTTTTAGAAGTCAAAATATAACTGCTCATGTATGCCATGTTTCTGGTAATTAATTCAATTACTTTTTTTCTATATTGTGAGATCTTTGTCTTATAAGAAAATCAGTGTTATCAATTGTGATTCAAAGAATGATACTACCGTTGAGCTTTCACGCTGGGAATTTCTATCTAATATTTCTTTCTGCATATACTTATTTTTGTATTCATTGTATTTAGACTTTTGAGTCTCTGTGTTATACCATGTTAATCTGTTCCATACCATTCTTTTTTGCAGCTCGAAATCCAAGGAAACTTGACGGATAGCATTATATCTTAATCTTATTGCTCATCAATGAGGAAGCGTATTAAACAGATTATTACAAGATAACAAGCATATTAACAATCAGATAATTATACAGTGTGAAATAAATGTTTAGAAATGCCCGTAAATATTTGAGCCAGTGATAGGTTCTTTTAATATTTTATACGTTGTTTTACTAATTTTTGATCTAATTTTTCATGATCTTATTTTCTTGTTTTTTTATCGCTGCGATTAGTTAACAAAGGATTGTTAATAATAATTCATCATACTTTAATCCTTTATGATTTGTGATTTTTATTCCTTTTCATGATTTTTATGTAAATTATCAGTACTTAACCTTGGAGAAATGCTAATTTGCATGAAGAATTTCGTTCATGGAATATTAAAAAATATTGAAAATAAAGCTTATTTTTTGATTCTTCAGAAATAAGTCGATAAATTTTGAGAACTTGTGAAAGTATTGGATACGAAGGCGTGTACATTTTCCCATTTTATACATTTTCTTAAACTCATGCGCCATTTGCAAATATCTAGAAGATATTTCATTACTTTTATTTTACATATATATTATAAAAAAACATTGTAAAATTATAGAGATATTGAGACAAATTTTTATTCATTTTAAATGTATGTACTATGGATGATTGTGATGTTTTTTTTTTTTTGTTTATGCAACGGAATATATCCATTATCGTTAATTATATTCGAAATGCTGACAGCGATAATGGAAAGTTAAGAGACAAAGGATTTAGTGATGAAATTACGAAATATGACAATAGTAGTACGCATGATCATAAAAATATCGATTATGGTGATACCCCCTATCAAAAATAAATGAATCTAAAAAAAAGTCAGTCAGACAGGATATGTTCATATTGAAAGAATCAGATGAATTTAAAGTCTCCTATCCACCGGCCGAATATCGATACCACAAATCATTGCTTAATAAGGGACCCTGTTATCGTTATACTTTGGAATGCATTTATGTAAGTTTATCTGTCGAATTTATTGGAAGCTGTAGATCAAAATTTTTGCTAGAAAATTTGATAAAATATCCTGAAGTGATAATAAGCATTACCTAAAACTTGACTGATATCAAATTAAAGAAGAAAGAAGTGATATAATTAAAATATCTTGATCACGAATGCTATGAATGTTTTCCAACAATTAGTATTAAGAACATTCGGAGTGAATCATCGATGTAAGTTAAGCAACGATTCCAATTTCTGCAGTACCGATATTCGCGTGGCAAATTATCATTTGATTGGAAAACTGGCAAAAGATATAATCCGTACCATCGATTCGTCGAACGATGTTTTGGAATTTCCGAATACGACTATAAAGTCATCAAGAAATTCAGGAGCTTAACAGATTATTAATTTGATACAAGTGACATGGGTGTAATGAACAAGATTATTTGAACAATGACTTTAATCATATCGGGGTCAAATCCCTATGCCAAATGTAATTCGTTAATGTTGAACTTATCTTTAACAGTTCTTGCACGATAATATTATAAAGAATCATTTACTGATAACATTCTCAGTTTCTGTTCTATTTTTCAAACTTCTTCCTAAATATACGTTCACATTATTTGAATTTTTTTGCGAACCGTTCATACGACGTTCGATAAATTATTGTATTATAAAAAATAAGCTAAACCTGGGCAAACTAAAAAAGGCTAAGCTACATTCCTTTCTAACGAAGCACACTGATCATCAGTTAAGTAACACATCACTTCAAATGATGAAAAAATTGGTACTATAAAAGAAATTACAATTGCCGTCTTTTTTAGTGGCTTTTATTTGCTGATATTGCAAATCGATAATCTTCATATCTTATCACTTTATTTTTCTGCATCATTTGATAAATGAAATTTTTTTGAATTTCCATTTCTGATAAAGTCCCTGAGCTTTCCGTACATTGTGAAGCATAACTTTTATTGCTTCACAGATATAAGAATCGAGTATAGCTATATCAACTTCCGCAATAAATCAATGGAATCAATCTTAGTGTTACAATATCATTTAGCGAAATTTCTGTTCCACTTCTATAAAAATAATATCAAAATGTAGTAAACTATCAGTCAAATTCAACGTTAATTCAGCATCTTATAAGATTATTATTTGTGATGATGAAGTTTTCGATAATAATGATAAGAAGCAGTTTAACACATTATTATATTTGAAAAAACACCGACGAAAATAGAATTTATAACATGAAAACAAAATTAATTGAGAAATTTCAAATAACATTTTCCTTGGAAACGAATCCTCAAAACGCATCTTAAATTAGAAAAAAAAAATTTTCTCAAAATATTATTTCCTCACTTTTCCTTCCACTTCATCTTTCTCACTTGATATAATTGTACAGTGTTTTAAACGATGTTTATATTAACTATCCTTTACTCTTTATTATATATATTATTACATATTTTCTTATTGCATTGCATATCTGAGAAAGGTATATAAGCATAATGCGTGTAAATAAATCACTCATAAGCATTCGATAGTTTAACATAAAATCAACAAAATGAATTATAAATAAAATGAAACATAGGGATAGAATATCCCATATCACAGTGAGTGCTATGAAATAATAATTAAATTTGCAACAATTTTATAGTAAGAAAGTGAAAGATTTGAAATTTAATAAAGAATTTATATCTCTCAATTCTGTTTTCATAAAAGTGTGAATTACATAGTGAAGATATGAAGCACTTTTAAAATTTAATATTATTCACACTTGAAAATCAAAAAGAATACATATATGCTTCATGTTTGAAAATTAAGATATATACGAGGTTTACTAGAAATGTTTCTGAAGTAATTTTTTGCGGCAAGATATACGTCCAATCAAAACCAATTAAAAAATTAGAAGCTTATCAAGCTGAAACATAAGAATAATAATCTGTTTCTAAATAACTGAAACTATGTAGCATTTTACAATAAAATCATATTTTCAGCTATCTCGAAACAGATTATTCATCCCAACACAATTATGTTTAAATGACAAAATACGAAAATAGAGAATACGAGGATATAGAATGATATCTACATCAGATCTAATTTTAGACTTTTACATTCATTAGTACGTAAAATCATTATCCCAGCTAAATTATGAAGTTTTAATGAAAATGCAGATTAAAAGTGAAATTCGAATGACCCATCCAAAATTTATTTGGACAAACTTTCCAAATTTATTTTATTTTTCAATGATTTCATGAATATTTCTAAATTTCGAACCAAATAAACAAAGAAGAACTGGAAAACAATTATTTATCAGCATTTTGATACATTGTTTTATTATAAAATGTGAGGCTCCTTTATTATATAAACTTATTTGCGATGTAGATAGTAATAATGATAAATATTTAATATCAGTAAACTGGAAAAAATAGATGGGAATAAATTGCGAAAAGGGAAATTACAGTAGAAACAGCCGAATGTCAGACGTTTAATAGGATAATCGTAATGTCAGCGAAGGACGTAAAACAACTCGTTTGTGTTTTTGGCCAGATTTTTGAATAATAATACCACAGAGCAATGTATATACTCCAGCCAATTCGTCTTTTGATTAGATGAATCATTAAAAACCGATATTAATGATACCTTTTCCCAAAACTCTTATGCAATGTACAGGCTAGTATGTATTTTTCAATCACATGAATATTAAAAATTAGATTGAATCAATGACCATGATCAGCAAGATGTATAGTGCATACTTAATATTACATAATGAATTGACTATTGTAATTACGGAATATCATGATTTCATAAAAGAACAGATAGAATCAAGTAATTAAAAAACGATCGTTATTAAACAAAATTTGGTGTCACGAGTTCGGACGATAATAATATCTGCAATGTGATAATTATTTTTCTATCCTTGTATATTTGAAAATCAAAAAATCCTTTTTGAAATAAGACCATTTACAATTTTCAACATCAAATAGTTGATTAAAAATTTGTAAATACATTTATTTTCCCAATTTAAAAAATACTTCAATATTTCACAACTTTTCCAGTACTTTCAGTTTATAGTTTAGTGAGCGATTCAGTTCGATATTTTTGATTCTTATTCAGATAATTAGCCAGATAATCATCTTGGATGTTCAACTGATGACATCCGTCCAATACTTTTTTTTCGATCAAAAACAGATGCTCATCGTTAATATGTGGTGCCATTCGATGTATACATTCTGCTAATCGTAGAACATATTCAATGTTCGTTCCACTGGGACCACGAGCTTTAAGTATCTTAAAAATGAATTCAAGTGGCAAATAAATTTCACAAATGCATAAAATTAATTACTCAATTTATATCTTAGATGATGATAAAATTCATTGAAGCAAGCTTGAAACTGAAAAAGAAAAATAGAAAATCTAAATATTATATTCAAAAAGATAAAAATTAGGACTTCAGAAAAAAAAAAACAAAAATCTTATTTTGTACCTACTTTTCCGATTTCCATTTCTAATTCATAATCTGTTTGAAAAGCTAAAAGATTATACCTTAAGAAGAAAGCAAAATGACTTACGGTATGCACAATGCTTTTCTCATCGGTAGGACCCGTAAAGTAAGGATTTTGCTCTTCAGCAGCCAAATAAACATTTATTGGAAAGAATGGACTACCATTGTCTGGATAGAACATCATTTCTTTCCTCTGAAAATGATAAGACTCAATCAGTGGAAATACTGAAATGGAAATGTATATTCGCAAATCAAAAAATCCAATATATTCTGAATGACAAATAAAGATAAAAATTTTTTAACTTTAGAAAAATTTAACTTCACTAAATAATAAACTCACCAAATAACCAGCCTTTTCTCGCACATCCAAATATTTGATTGTATCCGACGCTTGCTCATCAGCAACTTCATAAGCTAGACCCCAGCAAGAACCGTTTTCATCTGCTACCAATGTTACAGTACGACCAGGCTGCAAATGTCTCGCTTTATTACGAGAAAAGTTTGTAAAAAAAAGACAGATTCAATAAAATTGTCGTCCTATTCAAACAATTTTATAAGCTCAGTTCTTTGATAAGAATGAACATTTGAAACTTTTTCGTCCAATAAAATACAGCATTCGACCAATTAGCATCACTGCGACAGTAGCGCATCTCTTTATGTCACAAGGACATAATGTGATACTATTTCTTACTTACATGTCGTGGAAAAAGAACCAACACTGCTCGTTGTGCCTCTATGATCGGGACTAAGCTGCCAAAAACGACGTGAATAACCACGTACAATACCGGGAATGACACTTCGATATGGGAAATCTGTGTACCATAATAGCGAACCATAACCAAATATCCACATTTTCTGAACATATACAAAAGTTTTTCAGAAATGGTTCTTCAATATCTCCCGTGTATCAAATACCTCATCCCACACACGACACACCTCAACAAAGAACTCTCATTAAACATGTCATGACATAGCTAGAATAATTCCAAACACAGCCAACTTCGAATCGCCCGCCTTAATCTCCATATTATTGTTCCTGATTTTTGAGATTACAATAATATTTCATAAATGCAAGTCGTTCACTGCCTTAGATTTTTCTGCCTCTTTATTATTTCGCCAACAATGGACCGATTAATTCATAAAATTCTAAATATGTAAATTTCAAATAATATACAAAACGATAGTGATTCACAATCTTTACTCTAGAAAGCAAATTAAAAATTCAAACATCTAGCTTGACTTTCTCCTGAGTTAAAAAGACATAAGCAAACAAATCATGTAAAGCCACCATAAAAACAACATTCCAAACTTCCTCGAGGAATTCAAAAAGCAGAAATCCAATCCAAAATTGAAAAGGAAAACCCAGTAAAAAGAACTTCGAGATATTTTAAAAATAAATAAGATAAAGAATGCAACAAATTTTCTAATTTGCAACTAAAATTGAATTATGGTCAGATGAAACAACTCCAAGCACTTCTAAACACTAGTTGCGTCCAAAAATTTCCACAGTTAAATAATACTTTGATATAAAAAAAAAATGAAGATTCTGTAACTAATTATTCTTTGAAATGTTACTCCGTGTTGGAAATGATGACGTATCATAACATAAATAAAGGCTCTCTAAATATTCCTTATACTGGCATTCCTTGTTGGAAACAGTGAGGTGTCATAAAAATAGTACATGGCTTTCTAAAATAAGACCGATGGAATCGCTGTCAAACTATTCATTGCAACTGACAAAAACACAAAAAACAGGAAAAGAATTTGAAATCTTTGTAAATTGTACAATATGAAGCAAATAAGCAAATTTATTCGACAATCAATAATGAAACGATATTACACTGACAAGCATAGAAGCGTGAAAGAAAGAGAAAGAGAAAACAAAAAGTTACGCTGATGAATTATCAGAATAAACAGCGAAACGATTTTTCACTTCACTGGCGACTATTGATGCCACCATTTGCACAGTTGCCATAGCCCCTAAGCCGGTATCACCACACATTAATTCCTTCTCAATTGGTGGTATTTCCTAAAAAAGAACTTCCGATTAATTAATTTAAGCGTTAAACGAAAAGTCGAGAATGACTAAGAAATGGTTCATGAACTGATCTACTTTTTAAGGATTCAAAAACATCAAACAATTAGAGATAACTAATTTTTTCTAAAAGCCTCCCTTAAATCTTGGATTAATTTCACATTTTTTAAATGAAGCTTATGAACAAGGAACATTATGTGGCTTTTAATGAAAATTTACCATCTGCAATTAGAACTATTAAGAAACATTCAACCTTATATCGTAACAATTCCTTCAAAACTTTACGATGCTGATACGTTAGCGGATTTTCCCACATAGCAACATTCATCGCTGGTGCATAGTATAAAGGTTTTCGTGGATCCCAAGCGCGTACAATGGATAGCAAAATGTTATCGCATATGCCATTCGCTATTTTAGCCATTGAATTTGCATCAAGTGGTGCAATTAACATCGCGTCCGACCATTTTCTTAGTTCTAAAATACTCAGATTATCTTAAATTTGCATATTTCGATAAATTTTTGGCTAGCAAATCATTAAAACTATAATTTTAAATAGATATGCAGTCAAATTATCACAACAGAATTCTTATTAATGTATGTGATCAACAATAAATGAATGAAGGCATACTCAAAAGCTTGCAATAGCTATTTGCTGGGCAATAAACAATATATAGTTAAAATCAATGGTAATTAAGTCAAAAATGATGCACGTCCAGATCTTCTACCAATCATCAATAATTTTTATAGTCTAAATATATTCTAAGAACTAACCAATATGTAGAACTGGATCACCACGTGTCTTCCACATACTCCATTCATCTAAATCATTATAAATGGGCACATCGAAAGCTGATTCGTCAATAAATGTTCGTGCAGCATCAGTTGCAACTATTCGAATAACCTTAAGAAATGAGCATAAACTAACAGTAAAATTTTGGAGATAGTTTATATTTCGTTATTTTTGAAAATTCAAAGATTCCTACATAAAATACTGTGTGGAATATACCAATTTATCCTCAGGACTGTTCTTATGAAGTTCTGTGATAAGCTCAGGAAGTTTGACTGATGCGACTGACCCAGTAATACCAATCAAAAGATGAAATTTGCCGCCTTGCCGGACGAATGAATGATCCGGTCCATAAGGCGTTCTTGTCTTTATATTTTGAGTCTGGAACTAAAAAATCAGTAATATATAAAATTAATCGACAAAAATCTATTATTTGTTTTATTCGTAAGGAAATTATCAAAGCCATTTGATGCTATAAGATCTGGATGTGACAAGAACACAATTCTTTGAAGTTCAACTTTTATATGAGAAAAGCTGTTTCCACGGCCGACTATGATCTTGTTTGTCATCGCTACCACAACTATTATGATCCCCACTTGTTTTTAATTGAACCGAACCTGTATAGACGGAATATTAAATTCATTAAAATCCAAAATTTACGGGAAAATTAACTTACATCAACCGTTGTTACATCAATCGGTGCATAGCTGGAATCCGAATCATCATCAACTCGAGCTTTTTTCAGCATAACGGGTGATTGACCGTCTGGCATTTCTTCCTGTTCTTCAAAAATACTGCTTTCAACAACTTGATTTCTGCTCAATTCTGGTTTCGTTCTGCGTAAAATACGTCCTCCAAACGCTGATGCTTCCTGTTCGGTAACGTATAAAGATGCTGGTCGTGGATGGATGTACTACAAAACAAGTTCAACTTAATTAGATAAAGTATGATTTCATCATACTCAAAAATAAAAACTATGAAAAATTAAGAATAATGCTTTTTACTAGTTGAAAGCAGTACTGCCTAGTGTGTATTAAATATTTCGAGCAACTTTTGCATTTTTTAATAATTAATTCCTACAAACATGTGAAATAGTATTCTTCTCAAGAAAATGTCAAGCCTAAAAAAGATTAATGCACAGTGCTTCAAAAATTGTAAGTACTTCAAAATTTTATCTGTCTTTAAAATAAATAGAAAAAATCAGGCAGTTTCTGGAAACAAAAGATGTCGAACATAATTCAATTAAAACAAATCACAAATCGTGCCACCGAAAAACAGAACAGACCAAGTATCTTGAAGATTGAACAGATAATGTCAAATTCATAAAACGATGGTCAAATAAAGTAAGGATACGATCACATTAATGTAATCGTTGATCACATCGCATAGCAATTCTAACATATTTTCTCGACTATATACCTATTTTCAGATGTAATGAAGATGAATTGCAGATAATGCATATGAACATACCGTGATAAATGAAGCAAATTTAAATTTCAAATGTAAATAATAATTCTAAAACTTCTACTAACCAAACTATTCCGCGCTAACTTCTGTCGGAATGATTTCATCACGTTCCTCACCTGCTCTTTGTTACGTAATCTGCGTGGCGTAACTCGTGAACTGCTCGAGCACTGATCATAAATACTTTGCTCCGTTAATCGATCATAAATCTAACGATAGATATATTTTGAAGTTTGGAGAAAGTCGAGACTTTTATTTTTAAACTTTTTGAGAATCCTGATACAAATTTAATTTCTAACAGGAATTTTTAATTTTCGGATATTCAGTTTCGGCTTATTAACAAAACTAAAAATAACAACATTAACATTACAACCTTATCAGAATTTGGTTATAATTTTCTTTTTTGAACAAAAGGCATGACAAATTATTATAAGTAGTTCTTTGATTTTCCCTGTTCGCATGACAAATAATATGTAACAAGAGGAAGAAACCGACTGTTTAACTATTTCCTAAAAATTTCATACTCAAAATGATGAATTATAAGATAGATATGACAGAACAATACGAACTTTTTATTGTGCTAGAGTAAAATCCAAGAAATATGACTTTTCATAATTCCGATAAATAGTATTATCACAAAAAGATCCTCCTCGGTTACAATTTTCAAATTTACCTCAACTGCATTGTTGTTCATAATACTTTGTTCTTTTACTTCTTGCAATATAATTGGTAACGTTCGAAGAAATGGCTGATTGGTTCGTTTGGCATTTCCATGCGGGGCATTATCGGATACTTGTGCTGCAATAACGTGGTCCCCAATGTAATGGAAAAGTACCAAGCCACATGGCTCTCGCGAATATTCGCAACGTCTGCAAATTTTGGTTAATCTAAAATTCCTTTATTTTCCTGAAATCTCAATCAAGTCAGATGATTCAATTTAAAAAAAAAAAAGTCTCAACAACAGCTTAGCACATTATAACTGATTTTAACTCTAGATTAATTTGAACTTAAGTTTTTCTACGAATTGTTTTCAAAACAGTTTTCTGAAGGAATATTGTTTTGGATTAAAGAAATAACTTCATGAAATTTTTTTGTTTGAGAAAGATGATGTACAAAATAGAAGAAAATAAAAAAGGAAGGCAACAAATATATATATATATATACACGAAATCCTTTTTCAAACAAAAGAACAAACTGGATTCAGATACTGAATATATATCTTATCCACCATGTGTTAAGATGAAACAGACTCGTATTCGTAAAAAAAGTTATTAGGGCAACAAATAAATCGTCAGCATAATAATGCATCAGCTGAAGTTTGAATGGGACAGATGAAGCCTACCGCTGAAAGTTATTCCTTATGAATTATTATCACATCAAGCCCATTCATTGCAGAAAATTTTTCAACTGCTGAAGGAGCTACATAACAGAAGTCTTTTAATCCACTGATATCTGGTTAAGATGCTTTTAGCATAACAATGATAAATCAAAGAAATATAAGAATCGCAACTCACATAAATCTATCATCTCCATGGGGATCATTTTTGCAATAAAGTAAATTGTAACGTTTTTGTAATCCATTGCTCAAATTATGAACACCTTTGGAATTTCCCCATCGATATCCATCAACACGAAATGTTCGCCGAACTTGGTCATCATTTAGGGTACCACGTGGATATAAAGTACAATCATATACCACAATGGTACCGCCATCTGGTCGATACATTGGTCCATTGGTACATACCAAATTTCGATTTTTTTCAACTTTATCTGCAACGATGGATGGCTACGTGAAAAATGAAAACACAAAGCATTACTCAAGAGATATTTAATCCTGTAACCATTCTCTCTTTAAAACTATCACGATTACCAGATGCCGCAATTCTTGAAAGCCAAAACAAACACAAAAAAAAAACACACACACACATATTATGCCAAAAGAACGGAATATCCAAAGGATCAACAAAGTTTCAAAGAAAAAATCCTCATCACTTAGATTCATATTCCCGGAATTTTAATCACATTATCGAGTCTGCTAAATATTTACAGTTATTTCGCTTAAATTTACATCTATCAGTAGCCCCAATTCAATTTTTAATGGATTTTATTGAACAATTATTCAATAATTCGAACTGCGTCCAAAAGATGTCTGTTCCTTTGAACAACAATGAGTTCTAACAATATTTTAGAAATCTCTTCCTTACACAATTATAATAAGGTTCCCACATTAATTTTTTGTGTTTTCTTGTCCAAGATATTGACGAAGTGAGCACAATGGTTCAACAATTTGAATCATAAATTTAATCAGAAATTGGCATTTTATTATCACTTATAACATGTCAATTTATATGAATGAGTGGACTGTTTTGATAAATCAGCATTGAAATTTATTTTGGATATTGTTGCTTCCATGCTTTGCTATTAAGAATTTCGGTTAGGTGCTTTAGCAACTCAAGTTGTTAACTTCTGCCGTGCATATGTTTAATACACATTTCGGACTTGGCGACCTCGTCCCATGACCTCAAATAATCTGAGGAACTTTTCGCATGCATCTTCTAATTGGTTATCACTCACAGCTGCCGCTAGGGCATTTTCTTCGGTAAAAAACGGCATCAACCAGCCAAAGACTACTTCAGCACGGTGCGAACCAAATCTTTTAAGCGGACGAAGGTAAAATGTGGACTTACCCGATGGGTAAAACGTGGACTTACCAAGTACAGCGCTGTACTGATCGAGCGTCAAAGGGTTGGGCACGCCGGTCCGGTAAACTATCCGTGGCTTGCGGAGATAAGGCTCGTCCATTTCACGTTTTCCAATCTGTTAGGTTCAACTGATTTAGTTTAGTCACTTTTTATCTTTGAAATTCCTTAAAACCAAAAACAGCCTGTTGACGTGATGACCCCTGGCCTAACGCCACTGCCACGTAATGAAACATTCCCCCAACCGTTTTACCCACGTATAAGTTTCATAGAAATTCCATTTACGAGACAGATTGTGAGAAATCGCCGCAAGAGCCAATCATCATATTACAGCTAAAAACTATTTTAATATATCTGTCTATGGGGCTAATAGTATCTGGTTTTTTTTACGAGGCTAGGACTTGACCTTGGATTAACATTCTTTATCCATTCGCTTGTTTTCTAGATTTTTTCCCTTACGCAATTTAAGAAGTAATATTGAGGTTTATCTTTGCATGCTTTTGTAGCAGTAATAGTATCAATATAGCAGTAACAATAATAATATTGCAGTCTATCTTCTTGGTTCTTAAAATGACATTAGTTAGAGTCATTTGGGAAGTCAGAA
Source organism: Dirofilaria repens (assembly GCA_008729115.1). Lineage (NCBI taxonomy): Eukaryota > Metazoa > Nematoda > Chromadorea > Rhabditida > Onchocercidae > Dirofilaria > Dirofilaria repens. The sequence continues at coordinate 131,225 of SNRZ01000074.1, forward strand.
CGTAAAATATTGTACCATTGCAGGAATTTTACTAATTAATGAGGTACTAATGCGGTCATGACCAAACGTATAATTTCATTCACGCGCAATGTTAAGCATGCCAACTGTTGATAGTTATTTCAAATGACTTTTTTAAAAAAATTATTTTTCTTAAAAATATTATGCATCTTTATATTAATATTTTCTACCTAATTTTTCTCTCGCCCACGTTTGTTAAAATTCCATAATCGTAAATTTCTCTACTTTGTGTTTTAATTTTCATGTATTGACATCATATGAAGACTTATCAACCTAATTTTTATGAATATCAGTCCTTTGATAGACGTTTTTCACATGTTTTAGTTAACGATTTAATTGCCTGGAAAAGTTATGCATTCAGTGCCTGAGAGACGACAGCATATTGAAAGAGTGATCTGCACATCAGCTTTATATGATGAAGGACGTTCGGAAAAATAGTTGATGAGCATGGGAACTAAATTTTCGGAATATTTCCATTTGTTTGAAAATTTTGCCATATTAAAGAAATTTAATGATCGTTGCCGTCTAAGGCATATAATCTTTCAATGGTCAGATATTTAATCAAATGTAATTTGATTAAATAATTTTTAAAATCTAAAAATAAATTTGTCTTGGTGGTTTCTCGAAATGTTTTGCTATTGATCAGTTGGTCGGATGATTAGAATATTATACATTTCCGACATTTATTGTCTTGCAAAGAGGAATATCTTCCTCTGCGAAAAATATTTACTCTTCAATTTTCTGTTTAGTCGATTGCAGCATACATTTAATAATGTACGATAATTTAAAGATGGATCTTTCGTAGAAATGATATAAATACTGATATACTTGCCAACAACAATTCTTTCCTGTTATCTGGTTCCAAAAAAAAAATTTCATTTTTGTGCCATCTTTATGTTGCTTACTTTTATGTGCAAATTCCACATATACAATCTTCATACTGCATCACTTCTTAAGTAAAATTTTAAGAGTTTAATTGAATGGATAACAGGTTATCCGATCAATTATTGAGCGTTTCAAAATGTATTTTAAATTTATTGAAGTTTTTTCGTTATTTTTTCGTGCTTTATTTGATTTCAAAATGATGAACTTAGAAGACAACAATTGGTTATATGGAAGTATCCAGACAGATATTTAGCATTGTAACTCAAAGAAAGATAAATTCGGAGTTTACCCTTTCCTTTTTTAGTTTATATGAGTTAACATAAATTAAAAATAAAATTTAAGTTGACATTCATCTTATGTTACCGTATCTCCTTCCACCTTACTGGTCATTTATTCATTTGTTTGATCGGTAGTGTGAATATTGGAAACCTGTTTTGATAGCAATGTCAACACAAAACAGAAATTACAAATAGTTCCAACGTTTTGTTGTCTGCTGTCTTTCATAATGTCAGCTCAATTCTTCAGTCAGTCAATATTGAATGTTTCTAATTTGTTCAGTTTAAGGAAAACATGGATTGTTTCAATGGAATATTTTTTTTTCAATTTCTTAAAGCAAGAAATTTTTGGAATCCTCAAGAAGTGATTAAGTTATCATTGATGCTGGTTTAAATAATCATTCAGATAATCAACACAGTAAATAATTTCAAACACTAGGTTCTTTTAATTAAAGTTATCGTGATTACACAAATTTTTGTAGTTTTATTTAAAAACCAATTTAATTAAAATTGAACGTAAGCTAACAAAATTAAATGATGAATTCATGCATTGATAATGGGTCATGGAATATGACTTTCGATAATAAATGCTGTTAATAGCTATTTATAATTCTCTTTTCATATAGAATTATTTTTATTAATTTCCATTTTCATTCAAACAACTTTTAAGGAATATGATACATTTTTAGTTTTTTCTACAAAATCCAGTCTAGTCAATTCATCGAATACACTCAGCAGGATTCCATTAGTCTTAAATACATCACATATATTGATCGGCATAACCGATGGATCGAAAGCTGATAACCTATCAAAACTAGATATACGATCTTGAAATATCTTGTATTAAATGTATTACATTGTGTGCAAATGATGCTTACTAGTTTCTATGTTACGATCACATAATTTTTTAACGCTGTCACTGACCACGTTTTGATGTACAATAACATTGTTCGAATAGTTTCACTTTCAAATAATCATGTTTTAATATGCGATTTTGTTGTTTTGCTTCTATAACTTATTTTTAGTTCTTCGAAAATGATATATTCTATTTTGAATGGCAGGAAACAGTTTCAGCCATTTGTAAATAGATCTAATGAGTAAGGTATGTGATGCTTACATCTTTGATTAATTGATTAAAATTTTGATTGTTCAAGCCAAATGAAATAGAGCAGAGAGAAGAACGAAAATACAAAGATTTGCTTCTTTTTTTTGGAAGAGTTAATCAGTCTTATCTATTCCTGCTATTTATTCTTATCGATGTTTCATCTATGTAATGAAATGTTTTTTGTAAATATTGAAAATTATTCGTTGACAAAAATTCACATCACAAATAACACAATCTCTCGATATTCAGATTATTATATACGTACTAGTAATACTATCTATGTTTCGTTTTTTATCATTTCATTTTTTATGACTATCTGTTTTTGGGATTAGTTTAACTTATTTTACAAATATTAGTGAAATTATATTTATTCATCTTACTTTAAATTCAATGTAATAATATTACATATCGATTCATTTAACACGTCATCCATCATACCATCTTTAATGTAATAATATTTTATTACAGTCGACAAGGAATTATCGAAAAGATGAATAGTTTAAAAGGCGAGCAGAAAGTCACAAAACAAAAAAAGTTCGATGAATCATCTTATGTCAGTTTGAATCCGTTAAAGCGCTCATTATTGGTATTTTTTCTTTTTTTTTTTGACATAATTGCTTGTTTCATCAAAATTTTTGTTTTTCAGTCATCACGTTTACTTTTTATTTCATATGTTTATTTGTGGATAATTTTATCAACTAGTTTATTACTTCAAACATTTTTATATACGACAGATGTTTGTTTAATGGCCACTAAATACATTGATAAAAATAATTGCTTCGAAAGATTTCTTGTGCTCCAGAATTTTAATTTTTGTGAAAAAGATTTGTGTAGGGATTATCCTTTTCTATTGTGTAATCTTCATAAGTTTTCCAGAAAAAATCATCAAGTAATAGCTCTTCATTAGAAGAAAAGCATGTTATACTGCAGAATTTAGAGCAGGTATTATTTATAAAATATTGAAATTCAAAATATTTACAAGTTTTGAAACCTGTAGATCTTTATTTACTATTATTAAAGAGGAAAAATAAGTCTTTGTCATCTGAACCGAGTTGATACTGTTTGGTGAATGATTTTACAACTCTGCATTGATTTTTTTTTAACCATCGTTGGTATTTCGAAAATTATTTCATCTTTTAATTTTTTTTTATCACGATTTGTTTATTGCAACGATTTAAACTGTCGTTGCTCTATTTGGGATTGCTTAAGCTTCGTATCACATTCTAGTTCATTCTACACCATAATGATGAGCCGCGTATTCAGAAGAAAATAAAAAAAATGGAGTACATATAGAACAACTTTTTTATTTTGTTTAATATCTATGTCTTGAGTTGTTGAAGAGATCCTATATTTGTGTTATATCCAGGATGAAGCATTAACGAATGTCATAGAATTGAAATCAACGCGAAAAGCGCAAGCATTTGCTAATTCACCAATCGGTTATACATTAAGGTTACATTAAAAATTTTAGAAGACGCAGTCAAAAAGGGAAAGAGAGAGAGAGAAAAAATAGAGCTTACCTAGTCTGATGTCAATATTGATGTATAAAATTGAACAGGCTTTCATGAATTCAAAAATTTTCAATTTAAGTTTGCTTGGTGCGAATTTGCATGGTTGTTCCCAGCTATTAACACCTATCAGTTTGGTAGACGATTCGTTGGATATTACGATTTATTGGGCTGATGAAGGAGGTCGATTTTTTCTTTCCAGTTTCTTGCATTAATTGTTTTACTTGCAATATTTTTGGCAGGAAAAAGAAGAAAAAAAAGTCAAATTGTATTTGGTAACGGATTAGAGGAAAGGTGATCGAATTTTCGAGTTGGAATAAGAACATAAGTTGGTGGAAGAAGTAAGAAATGTTAAGATTTTGGGATTTTATATGGATTGTTTTATTAGACAATACTTTTACATAATACGAAGTTTTCTCTTTAAGTTTCAAGAAGCACTAGTTGTATCGTTTCTGCTGTTTATTATTTTTATTTTGAATGCACTCTATTTTCTATATCTCATGGTCGGTACTCTTCTTAATTCATATTGATGATCCGTGCTGAATTGTTGAATTTTTAATTGCTGTTTGCTATAAAATTTAGCATTTAGTGTTTGCACGTTTCCTTTTTGTCATTACTTCCTATATTTCTTTTTTTTTGACAGAGTGAAAAATCTTTTAGATTAAAAATTACTTGGTAATTTTGAACTTGGGTTTGTAATTATTTGTTACTTTGTAAAGGTGTCATAGTTTTTGTACAATTTCAGAAATGTCTTAGTAAATATTTCATCGGTTTTTTCTATGGGTTTTGTTTAATTTTCTCTCATGTTTTGTTTAACCTCTCTGAATCAATCATGATTTAGAAATTTTTTTATCATAGGTCTCAAATTTTCCGTAGTTGGTGGCAAATTGGCAACAGCATCAAGCTTGCTGTTGTTGCTTTCTGATCATCTGGATGTCGTTGCTGAAGTTTTTAAACAAGTATGCGCTCTGTGGATGGTATCAAACTTGTTGGGTGTGTTAGAACATATTTATTAAGCTATATTTCCTTTTGCTTAATGATGATTTTTTTATATCTCGAACTTTAAAATTTTTGCAGAAGTGCAGTTGAAACCTCATCACAATCCATATGAGATCCGGAAAAACTGGATGCAATTTTTGCAGAGATTTACGAATGCTGAAAGTGGTGAATCTGATGAACCACTTCTTATATTGAAAAGAAATGTGCAGCTTTCCGTTCAACGAGAGCGTGAAGTGCGTAAAGCCTAGCTTATCTCTAATAATGTTTAAACCACATCGGCAGTATTAACAAATTAAATCATCTTTTGATGTGAAAATGCCATAAAAATGTTGGAAATTAGTAAAACGTGTAACAGAGAAATATAAAATTAATTTAGAATTGGAATTTCAATCGAAGATCGCCACTGTGTCGTTCTATTCTTTTTATGGTAAATTAATGTATAAAGTTTTCAGTTGGAGGAAGATTACGCAAATGAAATATTAACGGAAATATTGTATAGAAGTGCAAAGCAAGAAGTTCTAGATGGTCGATATATATGTGATATTGATTTAAGTATAAAATTAGCCGCCTTACAAATGATCATCGAATTGGAAACGAGTGAGGACGTGGATATGCTGGATATGTTTGCGTATGTGATTTTTTTTTTTGAAATTTTCAGATTCTCGAAGAAATACATTCATTTCGTGGACTTTCAAAGTAGTACTATTTTCGATTCCGATCAAAAATTTCTGATCAGTTTGGTGGTGAATTTATCGTGGTCATAGTAAAGAGAAAAAATTTTGTAGAGAGAAGATAGAGATGTTTTTTCCGGCAAATATAGACATAGTGTCAAAACATTTCATTTATTTGGTATTCCAATTATTGGTTGCAAAGGTTTGGAAACAAGAGTTCTTCAAGAATGTCGAAATATTAAGCTTCATTTTGAGAACAAACACAGCTGCAGAAAAGCGTATCTCAATATCATTCGTCAGACACCTTTTTATGGGTGAGCTTCTATTTTTCTTTTTTTTATTTCTATTTTTATTTTCTGTTGCATGCTGGAAATTTCTCAAAATTGATTCTGATTTTATCAATCTTTTTGAGAGGAGATTAGTACAGAAATGAATAATATTTGGTGGTTAGTTATTAAGTTAAAAAACGAATCCTTATCTTTCTTTCTGATTTACAAGTTGAATAATACTCGAAGTGATTGATAAAATATTAGACAGAAAAGAAAAGAGAAAAAAAAAAAATAATACGCGCAACCAATTTGCTCACATTCATTCTATATTTTAATTATCTTCCAGAGCTGCATTTTTCCATGGATACGTTGAACGATCAACAGGGGGACCACTGAAAGGAATTAGGAAAATGATACTTTCGGTGGCGTCACCAGATATTCCGGTGACGTTTGCATTTAATGCTTTTAGTTTTATTTTTGGTTTCCTTCGAAATTTTTATTTTTTATTTTTTTTTGATATGAACTTGAATTTCTATCATTTTATTACTTCTTGAAATTAACTGAATTAAGCATTAGTAATCGAATGCACAATAACGAATTGTATGATATTTCTAAAATCATGCGCAAATTTGTTATTATTTTATATTTTCCTAAATGTCTATTGTTTCACTTCAGGTTCTTGTTGGAATCAGTTATGGATATGTTACATTGTCTGATGAAGCAAAACAAGAAGTGTTGCTGGTACAGCGACTTTGTGATTGTGATTGCCGCTATGTCGATGAGTTAGTCTTAGATCCTTTAATTATTTTTGAAGATTAGGAGCACCATTAGCACAATACAAATATGCTGAGAATACCTTTTTTTTTGATTAAAGTATAATAGGTTAAATTTTTTGTAATCGCTTCTCACTGCTCAGTTTTAGGATTTGTTCCTTGATATTGTGAATAAAATTTATTTCCAAATATATCACAATATTTTCTTCTTTCGATCATTCTCGCATACTTCTGTTGTTGTTCATTGCTGTCATCATACTATGATTCTGATTACGAATTAATTCCGAACTTTTTTAATTTTTATATTGCATATACTAACTATTTTCGCAACGCAGTTTCATTCTATTCCAAACATAATTTTCAGTCGTTTCGAAGTTGCGGGATCAGCTACCGTTTTATCTGATTGCCCGTCTTTCCTTCTGACTTTTCCGGATACTTCATTTGTAATTGATCGTAGTCTAGATTCTGAGGCTGAAATGTTGAAATTTTCAGAAAAAATGAAAGTGCTTCAGGTATACCATTTATATAACAGTGAATGTTTATAATATTTTTCAACTTTTTTATGGCTTTTTTTTTGTTTACCTGATTTTTAAGAACTAATTCTGTAAGGTAATTCTTCCATGATTTTTGAATTTGGATGACCTCTTTGCTAAATTAATTCTTTCGTAAACACAGTGGAAAATATTATCAGTTTTATTAATTACTTTTTCGCTTTCATAAAGTATTTTTGACTTTCCAGGTATTCAGTAAACAAGGCATCATGGTTGAAGCGCTCATGAATTCTTTATCCAAACTTTTGGAACAAATTGGCGATGAAGTAATGCTAAACATGAAGTATAATGGCTGCCCAAAAATGAAGATATTACAAGGCCAGTCATCGGATCTCGAGAAAACAGTGTCACGTATTAACAATTTGAATAATAAGAGCGCATGTGTAACAAATATTTTAGTAAGTTAAATTTATAATTTTTTTTTTTTGTCCAAAAAAATATAGTTGAAATAATAAAATGTACAACATTGAACAGTTCAAAAGTGAATTAAACTATAAAATTTTTTTTAAGTGGAAAACTGTACACTAAGTGCCATACTACTATATGGGAATTGTCGAAGCAGTTGTGAGGATTATCTTTCTGAGATACAATTTGTTGGTCTCTAAATTCTGTTTCTGAGATACAATTTGTTGGTCTCTAAATTCTGACAAAACTTTATAAGACTTAATATACAAGCCATAGGTGTTTTATATGATTTAGTTACATTTCATTACTTCATACAAGAAATTTTTCAAAAATTCAAAGTATAATCCGTATATATCTGATATAATGTACTGAATTCATAATTTCATTAAAACTATTTTGTCTTATCTCCCAAATAATGAGCTCTGTGTGGCTCCCAGTTTCACAATTTTCTTAAACTTTTAAGTATATATTTGAATTGAAGTTGTATGCACTTATAATTTTACTTTTATAATATTTTAAAGGTAAATGGACACAATCTCCAGCAAATTCGTACTTGTGGTTTGGAAGTTATTGATAATCAGAATTCAGTCAGTTCATCTAAAACAGATGAACAAACAAGAGAAAATAGTAGCAATTACCGAAATATGACAGATGTCTATATTTTACCAAATTCATTTATCAGCAGTCCTAATAAACTGTGCTTGGCTACACTTGATGCTGATGGTCACTGTTTGGAAGCGCAAGGTTCATTAAAAATTTTACTTGAAGTAATGTAATTTTGTGATTTTTCAGAATTTATTTTATTGACGAATGCAATATTTTCGTTTTCTCTTGTAAATAAATCATCTTTGATTTCTCCTGAAATGTCTTTCTTCTGATTATTCTGTATATATTTTTTAATTATGGAAATTAATGTTTTTGTGTTATTTGTTTTGCGATTTCTTTGTTATATGTTCTTGTTCAGAAATATGAAAGAAATTTTGGTCTAGCTGCAAGTTATATCATAAGCAAGTAGTTCTGTTAATTGTTGATATAGTGATTAGCGTATTGCAATGAACCTTAAATTGGAAAGAGAGAGAAGTGACAAGGATTAATCTACTCCTTTTCCTTTATTAGTTTTACAATTTTTTTGATATCCAAAAAATTTTGTTCGTGAAAAACATAAAATAGTGATAATGTATTTAAAGAAATTTTTTTCTTATCAAAATATAAATTGTCAATTGGGATTATAATATTTGCGAAAATATTTTATTAGAAGAATTAATGAGTGCAGTTTGCTTTTATGGTCTGAAAATATGCCGACCAAAATAAAAAGTTTTCAACCTTATGTTAGTATTAGAAATTTTTCATTTTATCTACGTCGTACAAAGATGAGAAATGTTGTCCAGTTCCATAGGTTAGGTCGATCCATAAGTCATAATTATGATTATAATAAGTCGTAATTATAATTCATTTTATTCTTTTAAGATAAAAAGTATTTGCTATTGCTTTTCTGTAATGTGGTTTTATTTCAAAAGAATATATACTGTTTTTGAGGTTTTACTTGTTTGAGATTTTACTAGCATCTTTTTGTTTAATTTGTTTTATGTATCGTGATAACATCGAAAGACCTTATGATTATCTTAAATTAAGTGTACTTCATAAACTGTTATTCTTTTGCCATAATTAACAAATATATTTTGTTATTGGCACATAAATTATATGGTTGCAATAACCTGCGTTTGTTTTCTGTGACATTGTAGGCGTAAAATGAGAAATTGGATCATAATGGCATTGGCTATCTATATCGAATAATTATCATCTAGTTGCGAAGTTAAGATTAGCACATAGTTGTGGTTTATCTGTCTATATGCTGAATGGCTATTTCTGTTTCCTTGAATTTTTCATAATTCTTACTTCTTCCTAATTAAGAGTTTCTGTTCATATAAAAAAGTCCATTGAGCTACATTTATAAGTTTTAATGTGATTGATTCTGATTTGTCCACAAAACATAACAGATAAATATGAAATACACGATAGTCGTGTGATAATTTCTCTCTGATTCAGAATATTGTGTATAATGATCAGTGATATGAGTAATGTAAATCATTCATATGACGTAGCATGTCGAGTATGGTGCGTACAATGGAATCATACCGGGACGACGCTTGCAAGTTGTGGTGATGATAAGACGATTAAATTATGGAAGTATACTGATGGTAATTTTTGGTCTTTTGTCGTTTTCAAATTTTTTTATTTGTATTTTTATATTTTTGTTAAGAAGATACTCATGAGTTAATTATGAAAGATTTTAAGAAATTTTGGAGAATTTCATCTCTTCTTTAGTCCTAAAATTAAATCCCGTTAATTAATTATTATTGAAGACCTTGCCGTATTTTATTTTGATTTCGTATTATGTTTAGGCTAACATGGAGTTTCCAAATTTTTGAGGCAAGAAATGCAGAGATGGAAAGAGTTTAGGAATACTTTTTGCAAATCATTTTTAAATCGCATGGACTAGAAATGAGAAATTATTTTGATCATTTATAAAAGAATTCACTATGCATTTCTAAATGTATGGTTTGAATATGAGAATAGAAAGGTTCGGAATTTTTTTTACACATGTTGATCGATTGCTGTAATGCAGTCATGCATTTATTTATGAAGATATTCGTAAAGATGTTTGTTAAATCAAATTTGGAATTATCCGGATAAATAGTGAGCAGTTATAAACATTATCTCGATTAATTTTCCAATATAGATCCATAGAACTTTTATCCAGAAAATTTAGAAAAAAGTTTAGATGCGCCGTACTTGGTGTATTCTGGAACAATAAAAGGATCTCATAGTAGAGCTATTCGACATGTTGCATTTTCACCAAATGATAAATTCTTGGCTTCGACTGGTTTTGACGCCGCTATCGTCGTGCATCAATTATGCAAGTAAGTATCAGATTATTGTCAAGCAGAAATTATTTAAATTTCAAATTTCGTTTGAATTTTTTGAAAATAAAGTTGAAAGTATTGTTATGATAGATGGTTGTGATTATAATAAATTGATAATTATTTCTTCTGTTGAAACTGGTATGTCATCCCCTTTGTTCAAATTGGTGTCCAGAAAAGAATGTGAATCTGAGAACTACTCTAGAATATTTTTAGCACTAATTGAAATCTACAAGAGAAACTAAATTGAGTGCTAATATTTCTAATAAAAAGATTCTCATAGTCATCACAAATGTAAAACTTAAAAATTCGTTTACTAAAAAAAAGGCGATATGATTTTGTATCAAAATTTTCCGCTATAGTAATGATTACGAAGAAATAAATCGTTTGGAAGGACATGAGAATGAAGTGAAATGTTGTGCGTTTTCACCATCTGGTGAATATTTGGCAACTTGTAGTCGCGACAAATCGGTTTGGTTTTGGCAGTGTAAGTAATTGATATTTAAATCAAAAAATGGCAGTATTATTTTCACGTTTTTGAATTTTTCTTTCCTTAAATAAATGAATTTCAGTAGACGAAGGCGAAGATTTCGAAGTTGCATCAATTTTACAATCTCACGCGCAAGATGTCAAATTTGTGGTGTGGCATCCAATTGATGAGGTATTAAATTGGACATATTAAAATATAAAATCATGACAAATTAGAAGCAGTGCTTTAACATCGTTTATCGTAAACATGTTCAAATTCTTGCAAAATTATTTGTTCTATTATTGTTAGATGTTAATCAATATTGTATTTGGTTATATTTAAAAAAGTATCTCTTTATTAATTAATCCCATAAAAGTGCAGTTTAGTTGTTGGTATCATGCAGCTATGATTGTTCCATTCGATTTTATCGCTTTGATGGTGAGGACTGGATAACGCAACAAAAAATCGATAATGCGCATGAATCGACCGTATGGTCAGCTGATTTCTCATATGATGGTAACTCTCTTGTAACTGTGGGAGCTGATTTCAATATCAATGTGAGGTTTTTTTCTGCGGAAGTTAATTTTTTTTTCATTGAAAATATGTCGTATTTTGCACTATGATGAATTTTTTTTTTTCGTGCTAAATCCTTGCAATTTTATTATACATTTCTCAGAAAAGTTTGTGCTTGTGGAGTTCAGTATCGTTGCAGTGAGGCATAGTTTATACGAGTTTATACGATAAGTTTCTGTCGATCCATCAAATCAAAATTTCTAATGTCATTACGGGAATCCTGGAATATAAATGGAGATATATATATTATGTAACATCTGAATTCCGAACTTAATGTGGATAGAATGAGCGAAACAGTATATTTTCTGAACTAAGGAATTAAAATGCAAATTAAAGGAACATGCAATCGATGGAATGAATCATCCTATGACTCTTTCATTAGTTCTATAATTAAATCTTTCCATTATTTAGTGATAAAAAAATTATTCATTTCTGGAATTTTGTTCGTGGAGTAATCTGCTCATATTCATATCTTTAGATTTGGATGATGCAAGAAACAAATTTAGCAGCACCAAAAAGTAAGTGGAATAAGGTAACGAGTATATGCTTGAATACAAAATGGCCATTATATTCAGTTTCATGGAATAAGTTACATGGAATTATTGCTGTCGGTGGAGGAGATAATAAAATAAGGTTTGCAATTTGCGGAAAGTTTGGTTTAAACGTATATTGAATCTTTCGTTATTTTCTTTCGAGTAATTTGTTGTTAGCAACATTCTTTTATATTTTCAAATGGGAATGCTTCATTGTTGTCTCTATCTTCCCTACCAGTCATGGAATTACACCATGTAAGCATCATATTTCCAAAGAGATCTCTGAATCAATCTTACCAGATGATCCTGTTTAAAGTTATTGGATTCTTAAACTTACATATTGAAGTCAAACACGCTGGATGTTGATAGGTCATGAATTAATGATAATGTGTGACGTTTTCTTTACTCTGTTTTCAGATTGTATCGTTTAAGTAATTCGACAGGCAGCCCAATTCTGGAAGAATGTTTTGGAATTAAACTTTCTTCAGAAATCAATTGTTTGAGTTGGAATCCTCTTGAAAATAGGCTACTTACTTGTGCTACGGATGACGGTGAAATTTATGTGCTTCGAATAAATTTGTGACTAATTACTTATAGATGAAAATTGCCATCCAGTACATCTCTTCTCTTGTTGAATAGATTCCCAGTGTTATTATTTCTTGTTATGCTTATTCATGATTATATCGTATGCTTTGATTTCGATAAAGATTTTAAAGAGAGTCTAGTCTTTAGTATTTTTCAAGCACGATAAGAATCCGGATGAATGAATTACTTTTACATTCTTAATATTAGTAGATCCGTGTAGAAAAAATATAATGTCGAACTGTGCAAAAAAAGTTAAATATTTAGAATATGTGTGAAGTCACTTAATGAAATTTGCTTCAGAGATTCAGCATAATAATTATGTCACATTTCAGAAAACTTCGTAGGTAATTGTACTGCATAACTTTGAAAACGAATTTTTCTTTAACTTCATTTTTAACAGACTATTCATTTTTAAAAGGAAAAAAACGGATTTCTTCACTAATTTCAGATCGACAATGGCAGTGCACAGAAAGATTGACGAAATAAATGGAATTAAAGGATGGGTAGAACCATTGCATGTGAGCATTGTCTTGCTCTCTCAGGATTTTGAACTGATTACACAGTTGAAAAATATTATACCTGTAAGCTTTTTGAGATTTCATAATAAAATTTGAGTCGAATGAATCGATACAGTCTATCGACAGTATAAATTGATAATTTGTGAAGCCGAATGGATTTGATAATTTAAATTTTGAGATGAATACTATGATATAGCAAATTCTGTTTTGCTTTTAGTGCTTAGTAATGCTCATTATTCTAGAAAAAGAAATATTTGTGATTCTGGCAAATCCTTCCACCATACTTCTCGCAATAGATATGATAGGGAAGCAATTTTATTATATAGACATCTTCAATCATTATTGTAGAAAATTGGAATATCTGAAAAGAATCTAATAGTTGGACGTGATATTATCGAACATCGAGTTGAAATACACGATTATGGAAGTCCATGGATTGAACTTCGGGTTGATGTGGGTTTTCCTTTTTGTTTCAGAAATTTTGAAAGAGAAATTTTTTTTTTTTTAATTTCTAAATCTTTCATTATTTTCCTCTTCTTTTATACTTTCTTTTCAAAATTTTTATTTCTTTCCTTTTCATTATTTACAATGTATATTTTCTTCACTAGTTTTTGTTATTTAATTAGCCTTTTTTTAACTTTTCATTTCTTTTCAACGAGGAGTGGAAATAGTATATTTTTTAAATAGTTTTGTTTCCGATTTTGACCTTTTTGTCCTTTAATTATGTTTTAAATTTTGGTTATGATTTATAATTATATATAAATTTTAAAAGCGTTCGTTCGAGCTAAAATATTAATAATATTTTAGAGTTAGAATTGAGTTTTTTAATTCATAAATTTTGTGTTCTTATCAATAAATCTAAAATATACCCTCATATACAATTTTTATTCTTTAGTCATTAAGTAAAATCGATTTAACTAAGCTTATTTTTCTTTTCGTCATTACACCTTAATTCAGTTTTTTAATAGGTTATGTCCTCTTTCTGGAGCGAACATTTCTCAAAATGGCTTCAATGTTTCAAACTTTAACTAGTGAATTTTCTGGAAAGCATGCACCTACACTTCAGGCGACAGAGCGTGGTTTTTTCATGGAAGATTGCATGTTTGTTTTATTTTAATTCAAATCGTAAAAGTTCCTCGAAAAAAAAATGACATCTAGAAATAGATTTTGAGTTAGGCAAATTCATAAAATTTTGCATCTAAAAGACAATTTTTGCGCTAAACTTCATTTGATTATTTGCAATACTTTACTAGTTAAAGTTTTTTGGTGTCATTTTTAATTTTTTTTTTCTTTATCCTTTTCAAAAATTAAAATCTGAGCAAATCAGACAATTTCTAAATTCATTCTAATATTAATATATTACTGTCACAATTCATTGTCTTCGAAAATTTCACTGCCTCATCATTTACTTTCATTTAGATTGTTATAGATTTTCTGCTACTATTCATCGATTAACCTTATTTTTTTAGTTTAGAATAACTTGTTTAATATTTATGTCCCTGAGAATATATCGCTTTCCATTTTTCCTCAGTATTAATCTTTCAGCAATTTTATTCTCAAAAAGTCTTATAGTTTTCTTGCTCTCTATAAATCATAATATTCTTTGTATATTAATTCTCAGTCATTATTAGAATGTATTGAGTAGCTGAGCTTAGTCTCTCATTTCGATCTTAGTCCCTCATTTTGCTTTTAAAAGTTTCTGTCGGAGCTATTTTTCGTCGCTGTTGTCAATTAAAAGTATTACAAGTTCAGAAACTTTTTCTTGAAAATATTTTATCAGATCAGCAGAACTTCAAGTTGGTGTGCACTCTATTCATCATGGTAATTTACTCGATTCCGGAACATTTTACTCGCATTTCACTCGAGAAATGCCGAAAGATGAAACGAAATTAGTAACAAAAAAAATCGAACTGTTAGCAAAGTTATCATCCCATGATGTGCGCACTCCGATGTATGTTGATTTTGAACACGACCAAAATATATTTACTGTACGATTTCCTGTTTTAGATGGTTTGTTTTTTTTGTACCTTTGCTGAAATCAAATTGAAGTGTTGCGAGGTAGATTTAATTAATTAGAGTGATCAAGAGATGAAGGCAATAAAGGTTCTCAGTTTTCCATTTCCGGTCTTGTTAGAATTGTGGCGGTTTTCTGATTACCTGATGAATTTGAATCAAAAGAAAAATAGGGCATTATATTATCTACCATATTTATGTTTTGGATGATGACAGAAAATGACAATTTGGTTTCTTCCTTATTCGAACGAAAGCGAAGGTAGGAAGAATAAATTTATTTTCACTAAAATTAAGTTGGCATAATTGGTTGTTATAGACTACACTGTGAGCAATCGAAGATTGATAGAATCTATTGACATTTAGTGTGTTTTAGGTGTTGTATTTTAAGATTGACAAATTAATCATCTATTATGTCCCTGTTTTATGAAGGTATAGTATAGTTTAAAATGTTTTATTTCCCATTCTATTACCTTGTAGTGCAGATCTAACTACTTAAGGAAGGTTTTCATAAGATGCTTGGCTGAACTGTTAGCAATGAAATCTACTGAATATGAAAACTTCTTTTACAAATTCTTTTGTAGATAATATTTCGCAAAAGACTGGTTATAAAATTCGAGAGATGTGCAACACGAACAATGAAAATCTTGTGGAGGGGTCAATGTTCGCTCTAAAAGTAAGATATTTATTAATGATAACTTTCGATTTATTGTTTTTATGATAGCTCTCATTATTATTTTCACTGCTTATTTATAAATTCGTGTTTTTCTTTTTTAAAATTTAACTTTAAATTCCTTCGTTTTATTATGTTTATCTTAAATACAATATTAATGGAAATAATTAAATGACAAAATAGCAATTTATTTTCGTGGGATTTCCATTTATTGATAATATATATATAGCCTATCGTCATATTCTAGTTTTGATTCTCAAAATCTGGCTGACTAGGAATCTAACTATGTACGATTGGTAATTTTGACGGTATGGAATAGTTGTATAATGCTGTATAATTTTTCATATTTATTTTGAATAGTTTATTTTGCTCAATGTTCGATTCTTTATGAACGAGTAATGCAAAATTACTAATGAATTATTCATAAGTAATAAATAAAAAAAATTATTTTACAGTAATTATTATTAAAGAGCCGTAAATATTTTCAGGTTCGTTATTCTTCTTTACGTCGCATTTTAGTCGACACAAAAGTTCGCCACTGTGGAACTTATGTGACTCGAATTTATTTCCATCTGAATTACCCTCCTGAAATACGCAGATTTCGCCAAAAAATGAATCCGTTGCGAAGAATGAAAGTAGAAGTAATAAGTGATCGATTCAGGTTAGTGATGAACTTTGCTACTCTGTAATCTGGAAAAAGAGGAATCGAAATCATATTCGTTATTTCTGTGATATAGACGAAATGTGAAATTAGCGTAATTTTTTCCTTTTTTGCTGAAAATAAGTGCTATTTTAAAATCTAGAGGCGGAGATCAAATTTTAGAACGATTAGGATTTATTTGCAGATATTATCCGGAAAGAGATCATGAAAAAAGAGATAATGGTTCCGCAATTATGGCTATTAATGATAGCCCCGTATTTTGTTTGCAGTTTACGGAAATGATGGATGTAAGAATAGTTTCGATACCTCTATTTTTATACTACTTTTATTACTAGGATAGGTGCATTTTTTTTATTTGTTATCATATCATATTTATAATTTTACTTTTATATTAAAATTTTATTCCTTATCTTTTAGGATAATCTATTGTATAGATTATTGAGCAGATTACGCGCACGTGTGGATCTTCCAATTGAGTTTGCCAATGTGCAACATTCATATTTTTCCGTGGATAAGTAAGCAATATGAATTTGTCTTTCAATAAATAAAAAACTCTGTCACTTCCAACCTTTATGACTGATAAAATTTTATTAGAGTCTATGTTAATTAACCATCAAAATGTATGTTTTCTCAGGAATTAGAATTATCATATGATGTTAAAAAATATATATGGAATGGAGACAATTTATTACAATTCCATTATCAAGTGCTCTTCAGTTTTAGTTAGCTTCCACTTTCAGTTAGCAAATAATCGTTATCTTCTTTTAGTTAGTAAATAATCATTCTCTTAAATGTATTTATCAAATTTGAGTAAAGCATGTATAAATATGTGCGTTGTGCAGATCACTTAATTAATTTTAGCTATGCGGCACTGCCAGTTCGGATGATTGGTTGTGACTATCGAAAATGTGCTAAAGAAGAGGAAGTTCTAGAAAACAACCTATCATATCTGCCTGTGGAACCAAAAGTTGATAAGTATTGGTCGGAGATATTACAATCATTTTCTTTTGCACTGGAATATTTAGTTGCAGCATTATTGTCACGTGGCGCTGTTGTAAAAGATCAGTTGCTGGTAAGCACATAATTATTTATAAACTTTGCAGCTTTTTCAAAATTTTCGATAATTTCAATTTGTAAATTTTAAAACCACTTGATTTATCCGAACCATTTGTTAATCTTTTGCTTCATAATTACCACGTCTTACTTACTTCATTGCACTTATATATCTGTTTTTGAGCTCTTTTATCAAGATTTCTCTATTTTTATTTCTTAAAAAAAAGTAATCAGCAAATAAAGTTATAGATTGAAGTTGATAGAACGTATATAACTCTTAGTATGATGTGCGGAAGTATATTTAATCACAGTCAGTTTCTGATTTAATTTCTTACCAGGCAACTGATGAGTTAAGAAATGATTTTCTAACACATGTAGTGAAGAACTACGAACAAGACGAACCTGTAGGTTTTTTTTTTATTTTCATTATGATTACGTCTGTTTTTATCTTCAGTTACAAAAAAATGTTTAAAGTTTGCTTTGATTTTATTGGAAAAAAATACAGACCGAAAAACGACCGAACTTTTCTCTGCCATCATTGTAGAACTTTTATTATAATTACTTGTGTTTCTGTAGTCTTAAGTATTATGTTGAAGTAAATTCAGTGATAACAGTTACCATTTCTTGTTTTAAAATAAAAGTTGATGAAAATAATTAACTCTTACGGCTTTAATTGTTTATTGTATTAAAGATAACACTAGAAGTGTTAGAACGTTTAATTAATATGGTCGATGAAATGAAAAACATACCACCATTGATAAGTGCATTCGATTGCATATATAACAGTATTTTTGGAAAGAAGGATTTGCTTGCTGAGATTCAGGAAAGAAGTGCTGACGAAGGATTTCAACGTGTTCGAAAGGTCTTGAAATTTTTCTTAATGTTTGTTTCTAACTTCTTCATATTTCAGAGGAAAAAAACGAACTGGTGAACTGATAATAGGTTTTAAAAAATATCGCTAAATAAAAATATATCTGGCTCGGAATGCTTTATTGAAGTATAAACCAATATATATTGTTGGTTTGCATGATTTATCAGTGGCAGTCATTAGGCTATAATAACACCAACTCGAATGCTGCTCGTGGTTCCGGAATTGCTGATGGGAAATCGCGTATTGCGTGAATTTGATGAAAGTGGTGATGGTGCATTACGAATTCAATTTCGTGATGATGATGGTACACATTTGAGACGTAGCAGTGCTGGATTATATGTCATTGAAACAACTGTTCATAATTGCTTACTACATGGAGTTTACATATCAAGTAAAATATTTTCATAAGTGTGAAGGAATGTAGTATTTTTAAGTTTAAGATATGAACTCATAAATTTGATAAGCATTTTCTTTGCTGAGTGTGGAAGCAATAGTTAACGGTGACTATTATTACTGCAATGTTTGACAAAGAGAACACTAATGAAAACGTATTCGTACATCAGATTCATCAACTGAAAATGCACCAAGAAATTATTGCTTTAGTAATCTGCCAAACATCACTCGTCATGGATATTTTTGTCTCATGATTTTTTTTTTAGATTATTGTCTCATATTTACTTCTTTTTCAATATCCATATTTTTTTCTCCGGTGATGAGAAATTGAAATTCATTTTTTTGTTTAATTTTTCTAATTCATTGAGAAACTATCATCAGTTTGTTGCATTTGATTATTTTAGCTGGAAAAGTATTATTTTTTTTATTTTACAAGTTGCAATTTAATATTTTTTAGTACTTTATGGTTCATGCTGAGTTTAATTAAAATATGTAACTTTTTTTTTCAGATTGTCATTTTGTTTACTTAGCTTCATCAAATTCCCAGATGCGTGACAATGGATGCTATTTTTTTAATGATGGTAATGACAATAAAGTGAAAACCATTCGTGACAAACTTGGAAAATTTGATCGTACTAATATTCCCAAATTAATGTCTCGAATGGGGCAGTGCTTCACACAATCGAAGGTAGTTTTGCGTGTTCATAAAATTTAATACTGATAATAGATTATTTGTTATATTAAGTAGTTTTTTGGTCTCAGCTGTGCTTAATTTCTCCTTAATTTCTGACGATATTTGCAATCCGTTTCTTTTTTTCTTCAATTCGAATGACGGGTAATTATTTTTTCTTTCTTTCTTTAAGACAATTGTTTTAAGTCCCTACATTTGACGATTCTTCCAATTTTTTCTCGTATTTTTCATTTCAGGAAAGTGATGTTATTTTGAGGCGTAAAAAATATAATAAAACTTACGATATAATAGGTGGCAAAGATTCTTGTGGTGAACCATTCATTTTCTCAGATGGTGTCGGGAAATTATCAGAAGATTTTGCCGAACAAATTGCTGAAGATTTAGGTTTAGGCAAATGTGTGCCTAGTTGCTTTCAAGTAAGGATGATTACTATTAATAAGACAAATTGAATAGCCATTATAACGTAAAGCTGGAGTTGAATTTTTACGATTAAATTATATGTGTTTTTTCACTCATACTTATATCACGCATATACATTTTGCCTGAAAAGCTTCAGTACGTATTTGAAAAGAAACTATTAAGATTGTCATATCTATCCGTTAGGTATCACTATATGTTTTATGAGATCGCGGTATTCCAAGTTCATTAGCATTACCGGTCGAAAGCAATTTACGGTTCTAACTATTAAATTGTTCCTTTAAAGCATGAGATAGTGATAGTCGAAATATGAATAAATAATGAAGAAAGCTGAGATCAATGAAAGCTAGATTTTTAAAAATAAGTTTAGGTTCTGAAAATCTCAATATTTTTGCAAAATCACTCGTGCAATTCTTTTCGGTTATATCAAGTATTTATTAATACTAAATAAGATACTAATATTAATAATTCCGGTTAAAGTTCAGATATCGAGGATTAAAAGGTGTGCTGTCTGTTGATCCAGCATTACGGCAACGTCGATTATGGGCCGAACAAAATGGTTTGAAGGACAAACATGGAATAACGGGAAAAGTGAATGATTTAGATATATTATTTAGACCATCTCAGGTATAATTCAGTTTTCATTTACTGACGTATAATTGGTAAATCTTTTCACACAGACTAAAAGTTGACGAAAATTGATGAATGGAAATGTTTTTTTTCTTTTCAAATCCAAAGAAACTTTATCTGATTATATGAAGTACAAATTTGGTGATTATGTTTTGCCTGTTTAAAACATTTTATCATTTCTATACTTAGTTTTTTAAGAAAATGTATTTTGGTTTGGTTTACCAGTGTTATTGAAAAAAGTTTTCCTGTCTTAGGATAAGTTTCTTGCACCAAGGAAAGGAGTAATAGAAATTGTGAAGTATTCCAGTCCAACACCAGTCTGTCTGAATAGACCGCTTATTAATATTCTTGACCAGGTTAATGTTTTTTCCATTTTCTTTAATTTTCTTTAAAATATCTGAACTGCAATCAATTCAAAACATATGTAACTTGTGCAAATATTCATTTGTCAATTAATTCTGTCGTGATTAAGATTATCAGGCTTAATTTGAAGTCACTGATTTTTTCTTATCGATTTTTTAATTATAGGTAAGTGATATGCAAGGATTTGATGTACACAGTCGCATAATCCATCGCATTCATAGTCTACTTGATCGCCAGTTATTTCATCTCTCTGATACGCTGATGAGTGAAAACAGGTTATCATTCCTTAGTTTAATCGATTTTCAATTTTTCTTATATCATCTCTTACTAAATTCAAAGTTTTTTAGATTTTAAACGGAATTACCGTGTTTGTAGGTGCCGTGAAAAACTAGCAGAATTTCCGAGACGGATTAATGTGGAATATTTATCATTAGCACGAGGTTTCAGTCTTACGCAGGAGCCATTTTTCCATAGCTTGTTAATTGCAAGTGTTCGATTTACATTGCGTAAATTCTGCATTCCATTTTTTTCGTTTAAGTGTATTATATAGAAATTGCTCACGTGATCTAACTTGTGAGAATTAACTTTTTTGATTTTAAAACTGTAATAAAATTTTTTAAATTTAGTTATCTCCAAATTGGAAATTTGTCCAACTTATTTTAAATATTGTAGTTTTTAGTAATTTACAACATGTGAATTTGTTTCTGAATTTTTTGGAGTTTGAAGTCTTTCGCTTTCTTGAGTAATTATCCCAAACTATTTTCATTCTTTGTAAATGTTGTGGCGGGATGCAATGGAAATAGTAGTGAGGTTCTTAGCCAGTGATAAGTTTTAATTCATTATTCTTGCAGTGTTAATTGAATTATAATTTTGAAAACCGAAAGCTATTACATAACTTTTTATTTTCACTCAGTAATTTTAAAGTTGGCGTTTTATTTTAGAGAAACAATTATTCAAGGAACAAATTCAAATACCAACAAATCTTGGTCGAAGTATGTTTGGTATTTTAGATGAAACTGGTTTACTTCAATATGGACAAGTATTTGTGCAATTTACTAATAACATTTCTTTGAAAACACCGTCCAAAGCTGCAGCAAAAACAATACTTAAAGGTTCACTTCGATGTTAGAATAAAAAATTTCTATTTTTAGAAAAATCAATTTTTTTTATTTAGTACGCATCAGGTAGTATTATAATAAAATTCGTGTGGGTGTTGCAGTATTAACATTCTAATACATTGAATTCATTAAGAATTCTTCATTGTCGTTTGTATTTCCATTCCAAACGAATTCTTATCGTAACTTTCCTTTTATGATAGCAATTTGATTTGACGATTTCATTTTCAGTACTGGTTTTGTGTTAATGTTTCCATCGTTTTGGAACTTTTTTCTTATCAAGACTATCCACACAATTTGCATAATATGTTTGTTGATCCTAACCTGCTATACGTAGAGTGAATTAATTTATGTATCTAAACAAAAATGATAAACACAGAAGATTTATTGGCATTGATGATAATAAGACATAGCGGGTATTTATACGATCCAGATAAAATAGTAAATCAGGAAAAGATAAATACTCTAATAGAAGCAGCTCGTCTTTCTCCTTCATATTTTGGTGAAGAACTTTGGAGATATGTAATATGTAATAAAGTAATCAAAATTCATGCGGGAAATTGCTGAGTTGTCTTGATAAATCCAATCAAAAAAAGTGCATAAGTATTGATTATATCATTAATAGTCATGAATGATACAACATTTTCAGTCTAATTATAGAAATTAAAAAATATCAAAGGTATTTGGTATTATAAATTAATCTGAAGTTTTTGTATTAAATTAAACTGAATTCTTTTTTTTTATTGTAGGTCCAGTATTAATGACGAAAAATCCATCAATAGTTGCTGGCGACGTAAGAGTTTTTGAAGCTGTTGATTTACCCGAATTACGGCATTTAGTTGATGTGGTTGTTTTTCCGCAGCATGGCCCGCGACCACATACGGATGAAATGGCTGGTTAATTATATTTTAGATTTCTAGGAATTTTTAAATAAAATTTGATGGGACAGTGAAATTCATCTCTATAATAACACTGACTATCCTGTATTTTTCAGTTGTTTGGACTTGAAATTTCGTGTGATTTTGTATGATTTTACGATTAAATAATCACAGTGTATTGTTTTTAAAAGTCTATAGCGTCATTTATTGGATCGCAGATACCCAGTATGCAGTCCGCTATCGGCATCCAGCGATTCTGACTTTTCTGATTTATAAGTTGCAAATATTTATTTTTTATGAATTTGTCTTCATTTTTAAGGATCTGATTTGGATGGTGATGAATATAGTGTCATATGGGATGATCAAATGTTATTTGATCATAACGAAGAGGCAATGAATTTCAGTAAGCTTGTTCGAGCTCCTGATAATCTCAGAGAAGATGATGATGTTGTTAGTTTCTTTTAAAACTCTCTCGCCATTCATTCCTTTCAAATATCGTCAGTAGATATTTTAGAAACTGCATGTTATACTAATTTATTTCCTCTTTTTCTGCCTTCAACAATACAAATTTTCTCTTTTACTTTTATTTTATGTACATCATTGTTACCGTAGAATATAATACAACTGAAAACAAAAATATTACTGCTTGCTAAAAATTTTTTACATCGATGAATGCGAACACTGATCAGTAATGTGGTTTCATTTACATTATTTGAGATCGTTCTTTTCAGCGTAAAGTAGCACATTATTTCGTTCCGTAGTATTTTATGCTGTAGAATTCCAACACCTGGAGTGCTTATTTCCAGGTTTTCTGATTTTCATTAATAAAATAAGTAATTGCTCCGGCAGTAATTATCCTGACAAACCTTCCAAAGTTCTGCTTATTATTCTGCCACCTTTGTCACTGTTTTAGGTGCGTGAAATGCGGCGTTTTTATGTTGAATACATCAAGCAAGATTCGATTGGCGCTATAGCGAATGCGTTTCTCGTAAATTCTGATATCTTTGGAATCACCAGTGATGTCAGTCTCTTTTTTTTGATTTTATAAAAAATATTTATTTTTCCGACACATAAAAGACATCCTTTTACAGTTATAGTGATGATTGAGTAAATCAAATAGTCCGATAGAACAAATATCTTAAAAGCTTAAGTACGTTGAAAATATTTTTATATTATTACAAATGTTTAGTTGCGCCACCGTTAAGTAATTCTTTGCTGTATGATGGAATAGTGCGAATGATTTTTAGTTTATTATTTTTGTTACTAATCAGTTATGTAAGTATATCATTTTACATGTATGTCATGCGTGATCCAGTAAGTTGTCATTTAATAATTATTCACATAGTGCTGTCACTGTTACTGTTGCCTGGAATTCTTCAGGTCTGCATAAATATAGCAGAAAAGCATTCTCAGTCTGTGGATTTTCCAAAAACAGGACGGCCACCAAAACCACTTGTTAGAGAGTGGAGCAAGGAATCGGATGGGAAAATGATGCCACCTGAACGTCCAGAACGTTGGCCTGATTTCATGGGCAAAACTCATGAGCCTTCATATGTTTCAACTCGCCTTGTGGGACAGTTATTTAGGTATTTATTAACTTTTTTCATTGTTTTTAGAAATCCCCAAAATTGATGGAATAATAATTGGAATTTGACTAAAACCTTATTACCACGGAAATACTTTTCAAAAAAAAAAAAAAAAAAACGATATAATCGGTAAGAATTATATTGTAGACAAGACATAGTTTTCCGTTCTTTCTAGCTTTTCAAAATTTCTTTTTCAGGCGTATCCGATTAGTCCATGATGTTCTCATAATGACTAACATTTGCGAAGAATATTCACAAATAGAGGTGGATCGCTTTCTAAAATACGATGGTTGGGAGAGTTATGAGAATGATGCGAAATTAAATTTGCTTGCGTACTCCGCTCACGTTAAAGTATATTCTTCCTCATATTTCTACGATGTTATTTGAGTCATATCTTTGCAAAAGTTCCTTCAGAAGTTGTTCTTTATCTCATGTATTTCTTTTATATTATTGTTTTTCAGGCTCTTATGGATAATTATGGAATACAAGATGAAGGTCAATTATTTTCTGGTTGTTTTAGCAAAATTCGTAACCGAATCAGTGATCGGGATACAGATGATATGTCTCAGTTTAATACCAATTTTGTTATTGAACGAAAACTTACAAACATATTTATGAGGTAAATGATTTTGTGTAGAAAATGCCTAAGTCTGAATTTTATTCGTTAATTTTTTTATAGTCTACTAAATTTATGAAAAATATTTCATAATCGGTTTTTGTATTTTGTTCCAGTTTCCGACACAATTTTTTCGCTGAGTTTGGTGGTTTCATGTCCTGTACTCAATCAGATGATGATTTTCGTAATAAGGATGTGATTGAACGGAGATATTGTAGATGTCCAACTGTAGAGATGAAAAAGAAAGCATCCGCATATTACATTGTTTGTTATCGTAAGTTACATTGAAATATCAAACTGTTTTTATACATGAATATTTAACATATTAAATATTCCAAAATTATTTTCTGTATAAGTGGATGTCAAAAAAGATTTCGATATCGAATCGACAAGAAAGCAATCTTAATCTGTTTTACGAATCCTTTGCTTGATTGTGCTTATTCCAGTTAAGTATCTGCAATAAAATAGTATTGCTTTTCAATTTTTTATCATGTAATTTCCATTAAAGAAAAAAAATGTCTTTCGAATCGAACTTCCTCTTTTGCTGGAAATTTTTTAGGGATATTTCATTTAAGATGTAAATTCTAAATACGATTTCTTTGATGAATTTGTCCGTTTTTGATTAGTTGTCCCCTTAGTTGTGGATGATTCACTTTCATCAGTCTTACAAGAAGTATTTGAAATATAACAGATTTTCAGGTAAAGCTCTGAATGCAAATGAAAGGTTGTTATCATTTCCGTGGATCGCATGGGATGTACTTGCTGAGATAAAAAAAGAAAATTGCATACAAGCATCACAAAATATTTTAGTCATCGATCCTCTTTATGACCATATATCAAATGTCACTTTTTTGTTTTATTCTTTCAAATTTCTAACTTTTTAATCATATTACTTAGTTCTAGTTAACTAAATTTGTCTAGGATTCATAACTCTTTTTCTTCGAACATATAAACAAGCAGCGCAATTTAAACTGACAATTTTTTGTCCCTAGTTTTTATAAACTGCAAACTGACGTTCAAATATGCTTAAAATTACAGGAATTTTCTTTGCACAACCAGTCTTGTACTGATAATGTCTATTTTCTTGAGTTCTTTCGCTGTAGCTCTCAACATTAATGTCTGTTTTCATGATGAAATTTTTCTCAAAATAAAAACACGAAAATTGGTAATTTTCAGACTGTAACATGTTTTTGTGACAACAGTAAAGAAGATTTTGATGGTACTCTAGGACGTTTAACGGAAGGCGCATCTGGCCTTCATGCCATCAAGCGATATTGCAGGAAATATAAAGATATGAATTAAATTTTTTATTGCAGCTACTGTAGTATTAATTACAACCGAATTTCTATATATTCAACAAATGGCTGTTTTATCGATATTCCATTTTTATGTGGAAAGAAGTATCTTCTGTACAATTATGAAATTCTATCATTTCATTTTAGGATTGGACAAATTGTTTTATGTATTGTGCAAGTGGGGCGAGCAGCAACGATTATTTTGAAGGACGGCTGAAACGAGAGCATTTATGTTTATTGTTGATACAATATGGTTTAGGATATATAGGTGGTGAAAACATACGCAGCTATGTTTTTCTTGAACAGGTCATCTAAAGATTCGTAGTTCTATCTGCATAAGTGCACTGCACTAATTATTTGTATCTTTTTTTATTTTGGGAAATGCTGCTTGCATGTTTTATTAGTTTGCTTGATTCTCGCTTGATTAAAATAATTTGGAGTATTTCGGACAATGAATATATAGATTTATTGGTGGGATATTTATTTCACAAAATTTCGGAAGTTTGAATTTTTATTGTTTTTTTTATTTCTGATAAGTCAATTAAATGCTTAATAATAATTTTTTCAGACCGATGAAATCCTTGCAGAAAATTCAAAAGAAATTCAAGATTTGAATCATCTAATTGGTGGCGTCGGGAAATGTTTTTTGCGATTTCTTCAGTATTTGAGTTCACGATCATTTGAGACCATGAAAAATTTCAATTTTATGCGACCAAATCTTGGATATCAATCAGTATTGATGCGTGGCCAGTGGTTTGATTTGCATCAGGTCACATTTCTCATTTTGTGCCGTTATCATTAACCTTTAGCAAAATGTGCTTTTTTTTTTAACATAAGCGGTATTTATTATTCCTTTATTGGAATGGATTCAACTGCATCCTTTTGTAAAAATGGAAAAATTTAGATTGCGAATTTTTTTAAGCATCTTGACTTTTATGTCTTTAGCTAAATTTTTTCAGACAGCTGTTAAGACTTTTTATCGAATAGTCCTTACTAGCCGTTTTGACGAATTGTCAATATTTGAGCGGAAACAGATATCAGTAAGTAATTCATCTATCAATTTTATTCATAAATTTGATTTTATAACTTTGATCCTTCAACGATAAGAGTAATGAGTAATACGATAGCAGCTGGATTATTACTTTGATGATGATGGCGCAATCTTACAGTGAAGATTGTGAATAAGAGTAACATTTGTATAGCGTTTAGCATTTGAGTTTGCAGGCGATATACGTCTTTCAAAGTTTCAGTTCCGTAATTTCATTGAAGCCGAACCTTTTACTATCGAATTACCAGAAGATTTGCGTTTTGATGATGAGAATTTAAGAAATAAAATGGTACGATATTCGGGCGTGCGTCATTTGTATTTGAGAAGAATTCCTGATAGAAAAAGTTGGTTTCTGATTGAATTTATTTTCATTTCTTCATTTATCGAATTTAATGATAATTAGTGACTTACTTCTACTATTGATCTGAACCGCTTTAATAATTCAAATATCCTAAGTTTAGTTTAATAAGATTTCGTTAGATTTCTAGTTTTTCAATGGAATCAGTGTCTTACTATTACTTTCATAAAAAGATTTCCAGATCGAGTTGTAGTGTCAGCATTCGGTACGTTGGAATCATTGCATCGGCTACGTGACATACTTTCTGTAAAACCGACTTCAAATATACAAGTGGACAGTGAGGCACGTAGTAATATGATGCTTCGATTGGTCTATGAGCGAATTCAAGAATTAACTTAAAAGTTTTTCTATGCAATGGTATTTGCTTTCATCTCATGATATCTCAGGAAACAATTAAAAATTCGGTTATGGCAAAAATTATTTGAGTTTTTAAACTATACTTTAAACAGAATTTACTGAAATATTAGCTACGATAAATATTTCTTTCGAATTAATTCTATCAGTTTTGTTGACACGACAGTTTTATTTTTTCACTCTTGGATTCAATGATATAGTTATCAATATCACGCTTAAATTGGCATTATTCAAGTTCCTAATGATTGATTGTGATCAAAAGTCTTAAATAATTATTTGTTGATAGATATTTTGAACAAAACTGACTGAACAATTTTTTCTTAAACTTTTGGCTTATTTTTTTGCTTTTTAAACTTATTCCATGCTCATTTTTAAAGCAGTCATTGTTTGGACTTTATTTATAAGATTTCGAGTTAATTATCTATATGCTATCATTCCAGTTGCTATTGAGTATTTCGAAAAACATCCAAAAAAATGAACAATGAAAAAATCACTGTTTAAGACTTACGGTGGATAATAATCACGAAATATTTATGGTGATAAGTTCATTTGTTAATGTTGTTTACATGGTCATTTTGTAAAATATTTTCAGATTTATGTTTATGTTGTAATAGTTTATTCTTTTGTGGGCGCTAAAAAAAAATTTGGAAATTTTCGATAGTGATTTTCAGTCACTCTGACTATTAGTGATTTTAATATCTAGAAAATTTTAATATCTAGAAAAATTTTCTACTTCCCAGATTCCTTTTCGAAATTAAGAGTAATAAGGTTTACAAATTATTACTGCTAGTGATGTATTTCCATTGTCTTCCTCATTTTCAAATACCTTTTGTGTTTTAGATACTCATATTGCATCTCATTAGATTTTACATTTTGTTTATTTGCTAGAAAAAAATAATTTTGCACAATAATTTTGTAATGTTTTTTGACAAGTTTCTGTTTCTTGGCTTGCCGGCAGAAGCGTCTGATTAAATTTTGAGGTTATTACTTTTTCTACTAGAATTATCTTTTTCACGCTTCTGAAGCCAGTTTTTTTCAGTTTTATTATTTGAAATTTGCATATTATCACTCATTTCAATATTAAACTGAAACGAAAATGACTGCTTTTATAAAAGGCATAATGCGATACGATCACATCTAAATACTTATACATACTCTCATCTCTGCATACTTGATATGAGCTCGAGATAGCATGAAAGTTGCTATATTTTTAAATACTGTAGTATTTTATCTCCAGCGTATTCATTTTATTCACGCTTCATGAAATAGTATGACGTAATTTAGTACAAACTGTTAGAAATTGCTAAACTTTATTTCCAGAAGAACGTATGTGATTACGAGCAGCGGATGGATTTGCTTTATCATTTAAAATGCATCATAGCGGAGTTCGTTTAGAAAGAAGAGTTGCAGCAATAAGTATTCTAAATTTCATGGCAATTTGAAATTTTTATATTTGGAATTTATTTGCCGTATTTTAAAGATCAGACAATTTGATATAGAAAAGATCATTTCAGCAATTCAGAAACTTTCGTTTCTTCAAACTACGGAATTACTTTTTCTTGGACGGATGATTTTTCCATATATAATCAGTTTATATCAGTGTAAAAGCTTAATTCGATGATTCGCTTTTCCATTTTTAGTGAATCATATATATTTGTTATTATGTTATCGAAATTTTGGATTCTCTTTCTATTTAGTTCATTATTATATTCATTACCATATATATTCGATTGTTATGCTTACTATGCAAATTATGCTCTCAGTTCTAATTACTATGTGCTATTTTGTTGAAATATTAATAATGATAAATTATTGTGAATAATTTTTAGATTTTTTGTTGCATATACAAATTAAACAACTTATTCCACAATTAAATGATTATTTCTTTCATACGACCAATCATTTATTGGAGCAATATTTTAAGTAGTTGAAAAAAAATGGTCATTTTAGAGTTTCTTTAGAGCAATATAATAATCATTTTTTTATCACGAATTTCTTTTTACAAATTAATTAAAAGTAGAATTTGCTAAAAATGTTTTAACGATTTCTGAATTTGTAATTTTTTTAATTAATAAATGATGCTATGCTGTAAACAGCGACAAATTTTTTATAAAACAATCTTGAATAGGATAGCTTATGATATGCAACACTGAGAAGAAACAAAATCTTGCTAAGATAGTAATTTATCATCAAATGAAGCATTTAGATACGATAATGGCATCAGTAATCGTTGTATAATATGATATGATATGATCAATATCTGATTTATTTCATAAAATATAGTTGATAACCGTAATTTAATTACAATAAAACAAGTATGCGATTTTTTTGCTTGTTTATTACTACAGTAACCAATTTTTAACAATTTTTTTTTCAACAACTGTACGGAAAATGATTGTTTTCAACAACTCTAAGGAAAGTGTTTGGGAAATTTTTTCTTATGTCTGTTTTATATAATTTTGAAAAAATAAAATAAACGAAAATTATTATTTTCCGATTTTAGGTATCAATTACTTCCTGTTTCTCGAAATTTTTATGAAATATTAAAAGCGATGTGTGAATTAGACAGATTTGGTTTTATACACATAAGCTATTGGTGTGGAAATAAAATGTTTAAATAATATGAAATTTGAAGATAATATTTGAAAGGAGAAAAACCATTGATGCATGCATATACATGCATTTAGCATATTATCGTCGCAACAATGATTACTACTATTATCAAAATCTTGATCAATGAATAAAATAATTAGATAAAGTACTGAATGTTTGCTTTTCATCTTTATTGATTTAAATTTATCACTGATGCGTTATTTTTGCTAATTCTAATGATTTAAATTATAACTGATGGTTAATTTCTGTTATTTAATTCTTCCTAGAATTTGAATCTCTGCTTAATTTTTAACAAAATTTACATTTTATGAATTGCTTATGTACATTTCAAACGATTTGAACAGCAATTGGTCATGTGGATTATGAATAAATACACATTATATCAAATAGATATATCATCGAAAAAGTTATTGATTTTTTAGTTAATGAAAATTTCAATAAATTCAATCAGTAGAAGGAATATTGCGTGTCGAAATAATTAAGACTAAATATTTGTTATGGATCAATTCAGAATGAATAAAAGTAAATTAAAATGACAATTTTTCAAACAAATTTTTATCCCAAGTTGAATGCATTAACTATCAAAATGAGAAGCTAAAGAAAATGTTTAATTTATTAACTTTCACACGAAAAAAGTGACGAAAGGAAGATTTTTTTTATTATTGTGACAATTTTCCTTCTATTTCGAATTCAGATTTTTACTAAAATTAAAAAATATGTCAAAATCGAGCATTACTTGTCAGTCTTCCATACATCCTGCTGATTGATATTATTCCTTTACTACACTTTATGCATTTGCAAATAAATATGCAAAGAAATGCTGCAATGCGATTACTGCGATGTAAATGATAATCAGAGTGATACTGATAATAGTAATATTTCTAATACATTCACTATCTTATCTTCTTCTTTTTTATTTTAATGAAAGAAAATATTATGAATTCAATAAAAAAAGATAGAGAAATTAAGCAAAAGATTGGGATTAAGCCAATATTTATTGTTTCCTTAAGATTTCCAAGCATTTTTCCATCCAAATGATAGTAAAACTAATATATAACAAAGTTTACAAACATGATAAAGCCGTGTTCAATCAACGATTGATTAAATGGAAAGTATGAAGGGTAAAATTTATCGTCATGCTTCTTAAGCAATCATCATTAAAGGATACAATGAATTGCATATCTCGGCTACTCTTATTATCATTATTATT
Source organism: Dirofilaria repens (assembly GCA_008729115.1). Lineage (NCBI taxonomy): Eukaryota > Metazoa > Nematoda > Chromadorea > Rhabditida > Onchocercidae > Dirofilaria > Dirofilaria repens. The sequence continues at coordinate 163,118 of SNRZ01000074.1, forward strand.
ATGAACATCTCTTATACTTCACTTCAGTAATCATCTCATCGAACAATTATTGTTTGTTTGATATCGCTAATGGTCACTTATGCTCTGAACAATCCTTGTAATATTCATAAAAAAATCTAGGTTATTCACATAACTTATTGTTAGGCCTCAAAACATAGAATCTTTTGAATTCCCTTTAATTACGTCTTTAATTACATTTTATTCTTTTTAATTCCACATGCAACTAATTGCAATAGTATACAAAATTAAACTGAGAAGAAAATGAAGCAAAATTATCAATAATGACTTAAATGCCTCACTGATAACGTTTTTCGATATCTTTAGACTTCCTTATCACCTTCAACTAATTTCTTATTTCATAATAATTTTCATAGTATGAGTGATTAGAAGAATGGATTGAAACTTAAGCATTTATGATACTTATTCTGATTTCTCTTTATACCAAATCTTGCTGATAATTATGAGATAATTATTTCAAGGAAGCTTGAAAAATAGAATAAAAGTAATAAATTTTAATGAAATGTTGTTCATTAGCATAAAAATTGAAAGATATTGCGTTTCAAAGGTATCCTTTCTTCAAACCTATTATACTTATTCTCTTAGTCGTTGATAAATAATTAATGATATTGTCTACTTATACTAATTATGAAAATATATTTGAGAAGAATAAATTTGCATAAACTGCAGAGATGTAGTTACTAAAGTGTACAACAAAGTTGTTTAAAAAGTAACAAATTAACAAAATTGTGAATTCAAACCAATGCATTCGATTCATCCATAATCTCGAGAATGCTTTCGTATTTACACAGTTGTTCAGTAATTTACGGTAGAAATTTTATGAATTTGTCCATTAAATAAGACTTCAAAATAGGTGCTGTGTAGTAATTCTTAAATATCATTAAAAATTGAGCAAGAGTTCCATCAGTTATGAAAATAGTAAAAATATTGCATTTTAAAATTTTATTCTTATTTAACGATATTCGCCAGTATTTCATAGACTGAACTATCTTAGAAAATATTATAAGTTTTATATGTATTAAATCAAACAATTTACAATTTAAAATTTATACTAGACAATTATTATTTTTTATAACAATTACGCAAAGCTTTATTTCTTACTATTTTATGCATTTTGCAAAGAGAAATATAAAAAATTTTAAAAAAATTTGGTTAATTTTGTGAGTTTAAATCAAATATAGCATTTATATATTTGTAACTTTAAAGTGGCAAACATTTTTTTTCTCTTGTTTCAAAAGACTCTATAATTTACGTCAGTTGGATGCATATATGCCTATATGTGTGCATTTGTGTATGTGTGTGTGAATGTTCTTCTGAATCGAAAATTCAAAATTTATTGGTGTCGTTTGAATATATTAAAAGATTCTGTCATTCATAATTGCGTAATTTCTGAATATCATTGCTTATCAATAATAAATTCAAATTTATAAAAGTTTTTCCTAAAACAATAATTCTAATATCGCTTTTAATCTTTCGCTTTATTGGAATTACGAATAATTTTTCCATATACCAAGAGCAGACTGTTTTTTGACGCCGTTATCCAATTCTATTTTTAATCATTCAGTTAATTCGAATTTATTGTTCCATGCCATTATTACAACAAAAAATATGCTAAATGTAAAAGTTCAAAGTTAAACAATAAAAATCATCAAAGAAAAAGTTTCTACGAAAAAGTCAAATGTTAATGAATAAATGATTAGTTTAAGCTACTGCTATTGAAATTGTTTGCTTCCATTGCTGAAAGATTATTCTTTTGATTTCAAGTTTAACAACATACTATACAGCCACCATATCAATACGTATTACATGGATTCAATGTAACGTAAGAACAGAATCTTTGCAATACTTCTTACACAGATGCAACATGTACAAGAATCGAAGTTCCCGAAATTTCCATTTTATAGTATCAGACAATTATATACTATCGATATGCATCGAATATACGCTGTCAGCAAATAACGATAACTTAATATCTGATGTGGTATACGTTGCAATCGTCTCTGATTACTTTTTCTTTTTTTTTCTTCCGTACCTTTTTCACTTTTATTAATTTACAGTTAGGAAAAAAGCAACATTGAAAAACACTTGAAAATTAAGGAATTCTGAAAATGTATTTGCAAGAAATTTTCTCAGCCACAAAATAAAAGCTTTCCCATAGGGTGAAACTGAAAGGTAAATGTTACATATCACCTAGGATGGAAACAAAAAATGGAAATGTAATTTCATGTGTTCTATTAAATATTTTATATAATTTTCATTTTTTTTTTTCAAACAAATTAGAAGAACTTAAATGCAATTATTTTAATTTTAATAAAAAATTAATCATTCCGAATTAGCCATATTCCAGAAACAAATTTTATCTTTTTTTTTTCTCGCATCTATCCCACAAATATATTCATTGATTAAGAAATTGAATTAAAATTACATCATATGAAGAATTTCATATTTAAACTTTGCACAAAGCACATGAAATTCAAAATATCAAAATTCTCCGGAATTGCGTTAATAATAATTTCAATTTTTGATTAGAATATTTTGAGAAATATATTATAAGCAAAAATTCGAGTGATATTTGTTCATTACATTATAAATAATTTCATGTTATTTGTTCATTGTATATAAGTAATTTCAAGTTTAAAAGATTTAAAGGATGCTATCAAATTTAAGGATAAATTTAAAACGAACTAACATTGATAAAATTTTGAACCAACTTTGATAATTTAAATGTGTAAATTAATAGTTAAAATTTTCCTATATCTGTAAAGCATTTTATCAATGAAAACAAATCAAATAAATAATTACTTCTATTTGTGATGTACAACTTATCATGAATTTCACTTTTCAAAATTATCATATTAAGTAAATGAAGGAAAACAAAGAATCAATTTTTTTAAAAGCTCTTCATCAAAACATTGCTACCCCAAAGAAAAAAATTACTAGCTTTTTTTAAAAATATAATTTTCATAGTCATTATTCGTTATCATCAACATCCATTTTCCACCATTAGAATTCACTTTTAACCATCAATGTTCATTCTTCACTATCAGAATTCATTCTTCAATAATCGCTATTCTTGTCATATAAATCTGTCCTCTTTTCTCGGTCATTCCTTATTTCTTTTTATGCTTTTGACATATATACTAGCAGAACATATAAGCATATATATTATATGTAACTTAAAATTTTAAAATTATCCAGTACGTTCTCATTTTAAATGAGCCATTGATGTGGTTATATGTTGTCACGAAATCCAGCAGATTCTTCAATACTTCAAATTAAGTGTTTTGATAAAAGTTAGAAGTTAATAGAATCGCGTGTATTTATCGCTAAAATCACAAGCAATTTGTAATAATTATAAATATCATATTTTTCGCTTCTTTTATTCACAGTTTTATCAATTTTTACTTCTTCTTACCAATTCAGTTATGTGTAATATAACGAAGATTCGTTATGAATTATAATACAACAAGAAAATTATTCGTTATGATTCATAAGTACAATTTCTTTGTTCTAAGCGTGATATATGTATAGGTTGGAAGTGAGCAGAATATCTAACGCAATTATAATTTAGATGAAATCAAGCTAAAAAAATCTGACACAGTTTTATCTAACTTATTCTTTCAGTCCTTCCAGTTATGATCATCAGAAAATAGTTATTGCTCTTCAAATTGCGCAAAAATTTTATGAATTTTGGATCTTCTATTACTTCTTAATTTATAGTAACCTAAATTCTAATATAAAAATTAAATGTCAATACTGTAATTAATACAAAGGAAAACATATTTTTATTATAAAACTTGTGAAAGAAGAAATGTTCCTTACTATGCTAGAATTTATAAGATTTTAAAACTTAACAATTTCGTACTCTTTACTTTAACATTAGTTTACGGATTCTTCAAAAGCATTCTAAAAGAGCAAAAATGAGATGATGTTAAAAAAATTAATGACATTTTTTTCACGGTCTATCACAAATCCATTTTAGCTCATTCTTCTCCATTACTTCGAAAAAAAGCGTGTTAAATTATTTTTAGTTCTTTCGAATATGCAATGTATTTTTAATCAGATGTAAATATATCAATATATCAGCTTTTTAAATATCACTTTCAGCTTTCCGAATTTTTAAATTTCCAACTTCTCTCTTCTGCGAATTTCTCAAAAAAAAAAAAAAAAAAAAAAAATTCTCAAAATTAATGCTATTCCCACGGATAAATTGTAAACTTTCACTTTTGCTGTTTTCAAAAAAAAAGACGACATTGCATACCGATATGATATGGGATGCTAAGCTCTTATTCTCTTTACTATTTCAGTTTAAAATTCGAAAAACGGTTGACGATAAAAAGGGAAGTCAACTTCGGCTTGGAGAGTGTCGTAAAGAGCAAGACATAGAGTCTATAAATATGTGTGCATGAATCGGTCAGTCTTGAAAATAGATCGTATAAGTGTAATAGTATGTAATGAGCGACATCCAATGCGACGACATTCAACATCAACTACCAATGTCAATACGAGCAGAGACAGCAATAAGATTCTTGTTGTCTTATTTGTAATTATCATTCAATCAACAATCGTTGGTAAGTTTAATTATCATTATAGAATGAAGTTAAATTGAATGAAAAAATTGATGAAATGGTTAATTGAATTAAACATTTAATGAAATGAAATTTTCAGGTGTAATAAAATAGAAATATTTATAATTATTATATAATATAAGAAATATTTTAAGATTTTTCGATTGTTCAGTAAGTAATCAGTATGATGCTCTTACATTCATATTATAAATAAGTGATTTTCTAAAATTTTAAAATGCTATATTGTGATTTCTTATTTAAATTTTAAGATGCAATAGATATAGTTTGTCATCTCTTTTCTATCCCATCATATACGCTCTACCCATCATATATGCTCTACTTTCATTCTATATTGTTGCATGCAACATGAACGATATTATGTTACGATACATGTATAGATCGTATATCGGTTACACCAAATATAATCTTTACCTTCATTGTTCTTTTATTCTCACGTTTATCACATGTGTTCTCGCGATGTTATTCATAGCTTTTCCTTTTAATCCAAAATTTCTCTTTTAAAATCAGTTAGCACTTAAATTTGTAGTCATTTGTAATTTAACTCATAAATCAATTATATGGAAGAGGCTTCATTATTTACATTATACAATTTATCAGAAAGAGTGAAACCATCCTGACATTTCTTCTCGACATTTCATCAGATAATCAAAATAAATCGCTTTTATTTACTGCCAAACAATATTTGATGAGTTTTTAAACAATAATGATAGTTTATGAATAAACAATATTACCATCTTATTTATGAAATATCTTGTCAATTCGTATCTTTTATTTCACTGTTCGGTAATAATTCATATAAAAATTTTCAATAACAAAGGACTGAAAAATTTATTTCATATTCTTATTAGAATGAAAGTCTTTACTGTATATTTTTATCAGTTGGCAGGCATATTGTTTATCTTTATTGTTGTAGCAATACGTATTAGGTAAAATAAATACCATCGTTACGCTTTATATAATTGCTATGAATTAATCATAATGTTATTGTTGTAATAATACATATGCACATAGAAGCTAATTAAAGATAAATGCATAATTTTCAGCACAATGCAATCAATTCCGATTCTTCATATTCCAGTTTACACAACTTTGTTTTATTCTTTTATTTATAAACAAAAATTTATAGTAAAGAACGAAAAAATGAAAAATATTATTTCAAAAATTTCTGGATGATTAATAATTTTAGTTTTTGATTAAATTATATCTTCTCCAAATCTCTAATTACCTCTAAACAATCTCTTATCTCAATTTCCAACATTTAAAATATTAAATTCATCAATGTCTCTGAATACTTCTTCATCATTTTTGAATGGTATGGTATCATAGTTAACTTCAGATTTCTAGTTATAACAATACTTCACAATTTTTCTATTAAATTATTTTTTTTTAGAAGTTCAATTACACTAATTTAATTAGTTTAATATGTTGCAATAAGAAAGGATATTATAGTAAAAGATTGATCCAAAATAAGAATATAACGAAATATGAAATAATCAAAATAAACTGAAAACCTTTTAGAATTAAGTGATATGTCGTCATCCATCAACAGTATCAAAATCAGGGAAAAAATGATCAGTATGATTTGTGAAGCTAATTTACACTTTCTGTTATTATTTTGAGCAGCTGATCTTTTTTTTTTACTGCAAATTCAAATAAGCAATTATTGACTTATATATATATATTTATACTTCTGCTCAGTTGAAATTTAATTAAACATGCAAAAACATCAAAAGCGTTGTTTAAATTATTCAAGCATTTCAATTCCTATTGATTATCTTCTCCAACTTATGCCCCCATATTTGTCTAAAATGAAAAAAAAAAAATTTAAATTTCCTATTAAATATTTCGAATTTAGTATTACTATTAAATATAAAACAAAAATACTGTTTATGGTAAATAGAAATTTATTGATATGAGAGAAAATTTTTCATAATTGAATTGATTTTAAAATTTTTTCTCTGCTTTTTTACTAGTGCATTTGCTGATTATTGTTACAATTTTTTTTTCTATTTACATTAAATATTAATGCTTAGAAGAAGGGAAGATATTTATTTACTTCACACAGTCTGACTTTGCACATTCAATGGAAAGCGACTATGATAAAAATGATAAACAGAAAATAGATAAAATAATGAATAAAGTCCCATTAAAAAAATTATTTTCTACGGATTATATACAAATTGAAAATTGAATTTAATACAAAAATCTCTGATTCGCAAGAAAGACAAATTTTTTTGTTTTTCTCTCAAAAAAATAGGTAATATATTATTTTCTAGCTTTTATGCTTAAACAGGTCATTCATTTCATCTTATCTAATCTATCTTATCTTTTGAACATTTAAACACCTTATTTCAATCTTTTAAAATGCTAGGAAAAGAGGCGTAGATGAAAGAAAAGGAATATTGAAATGATAATAATCATGACACTACCAAGATAGGACATTTCTACTACTGTTATCATTCCATTATTTCTGTTAAAACAATCATAATTACCAAGTGAAACTATTTATGCTCTTTTTTTAAATTCTCCGAATCGTCTCTCTCTCTGAACTAAAGATCTATTCTACGTCTCATATCCTTTATAACTTCTCTTGCTAATAATTTCTAAGTAAAAAAAAGTTTATTTATGAGTATCTTCGACAGATATCTTCAGAGATTTTTAATGCAATCAAATGGATGTTATCTCATCTCAAAGGTATTTCATATTATCACAGATGGGTTTGTCGACAAATCTCGCACGCGTCAAGCTGATGTTGGCGTACGTGTAGAAAGCAGACGTATTTTGTTGGACAATATGATTTGAATGATTCGATGGACGTTTCTGGAAACATAATTAAACTGAGAAGGAATAATTGCTATGTAAGGATAATAGACTTTAACATGCTCACTGGATAGAAGTAGGATCGATATACATCGGGATATATCAATAAAATATTACCGCTCTTTTTTTCATTATTTTTTTATAAAAAAGGAAAGATCAATCTCATAGATTAGATCGAGATTTTCTCTGAAATTAAAACTTGCAACTAACATCATAGAAGTAGAGGTAATTATCTTATTAATGGGAAAATAGGAAAATGGCGAGAGGAAAACTCAAGACTGAATTTTTAGAGATACATTTTTGTGGGTTTATCCTTGAATGCACTTTGATAGTCTACTTTAAGTAGATCTATACGGAGCATAAGAAAGAACGATCGATTGAAACATTTGTCATATTATTTAAATTACTTAGTGGAAGAGTTTGAAAAACTGCAAATCGTGATTGTTTTAAAATTAATTTTATTCTCAGCAAATACTCTATTTTTTTTATAATCAGCCACATATCAAAGATAACGTCTCTGTTTATGTATATTGATATAAATCACAAAAATTGATCTTGAAAATCATAAAAAGAGTAAAGATGAAAATTTTTCTTAGTTTATAAATATAATTATAAATATAATTGAAAATATTGCACGTGATATTTAAACGGAATCGTATTTCTCACTACCTTAAGTAACTCATTATTTTTATTTAGAAATGATATATTAATCAATTATCTTTGCAAACATTATATTCCGTTGAAGATACGACAAAAAACTAGCTAATAGATAAACGACTGATATTTTAATACATTAATAAGAATTAAATTGAAATTCAAAACAAAATAAACTTAGAAATTTCTAGAAAAAGAAAGCTGAAAATAAATAATTCAAAAGTAAATTTCAATTAAAAATGAGAGATTTTCAGAATGTTTAGTTTGTTATGATGGTGCCGATTGTTTGCAAACGCATACCTGCAACGAATGTAACGGTGTAGGTTGTATACGAATGAAAAGTTATAACACTGAACATATTCACAGCATAGCCTTGACATGCTTACCGTATGCAACAAGGTTAAATTAAATTAACCATTCCAATTTCAGGAAATTGTCAAATAACATTTTTCAAATTTTAAATATTAAAAATCTTAATCAATTGTTTAATTTTTCAAAAAAAATTTTTTTTTACATTTGATATACGTTATTGGTACTATAGTCATATATCGTTCTAAAAAAACTAATTGATTGCCCTTAACTATATCATCATACATCATAGAATTATTCGATTTTATTTTATTTCGCTTCAATCGGAAATGAAATTTTCGTTAGGATAATTAATACCTCCTAAGAATTGTTTTTCATTTAAAATATTTGCAGTTTGATACACGAATGATTGAATTAATTAGTAATATATATAATTAGTTGATCCAATTCAATACTGTGTAGCGCATATACAGCTTGACTTTTTTACTTGAATCATTGCAAAACTTTGTGTTACCTATTACTGATAAAAATTTCTTCAGAACTTATCAATTGGAACCAGCTGGCTGTCGCATTTCGTTAACTGGTGACAGCGAACACTGTATATGCTATAATATTGATTATTGCAATCGTGCAACCGGTTCATCGTTATTTAGTGTTAAATCAATCCCCTTAGTTATTTTTGTTGCTTTTGTTATGATTTCATTTACTTTATCACACTTATAACAACAATAAATTTCTTTGAAATATTAAAATAATTAAGATTAATCGATATTTATACATTTCAAGATTTGAAGACTATCCATCCTCTCATATATAACAATAATGAGCCATTGTCATTAGACTGTTTCTGATAATTCATCAAAGGCAATACTTTATTTTTCATCTGACAGACAACATAATTTTCCAGTAAGTTTTCAAAGATTGCTCGAATTCATCCAAAAATCATCAATTTTTAGTGCCAATATTTATTTATAGCAATATAATAGAATTATTTGAGAATGAGAGTATAATTTCAAGTTAATATTTTCAACTTGTAATTTGCAAGGAAATGTTGTTGCTTTATTCACAATTAAATTTTCGAGATAGCTTCATGGTTTGCTATTGTTTTCTGTGATGATAAGATCATTTTTAAAAAAATTTCATTAAATTGTTACAAATCAATTGAGATTAATTTCGAACTAACTAACTGCCGTCGGCGCTTATCATATTTTCTTCTTCCTTTTTGATAATTAAAAAAACATTCATCATAAGGGAGAATTTCATTAGCGCAGAGAACTTAATAAATGAATTACTGATAATGCAAGATGTGGTGTGAAGAATTCATTAAACAGAATTCTGAAAGAATTCATTAAACAGAATTCCATCAACATTATTCTACCCTGACCACCCTGTTTATATGAGCCATACAGGTTCTCTTTTCTTCAGTTAACTTCACTCAGAAGTTATCCTTTCCATGTGCATCACTTATTTTACTTTTGTTCTTTACATTATATATGGCGACATTAAATGCGCAAAATTTTTCAGTGATTTTGCTAATTTAAATTGTATAACTATATTTGCAACGATTAAGAAACTTTCAGATCCAAATTAATTAAAATTATTTTTACTTCCAATTAAAACTAGTCGAAAATTTACAAATGATTTTGCCTGCAATAGAATTTCGAAGTAAAACTAGTTCAAAGCATATAAACAAACTATCTATAATTGAGATAATAACTTCTACCTAATGCTTTACTGTCCTTCCCTCTTACCAGCGTCATTTGTTCATGCTAAGAACTTATCAAAAAAAAAAATAATTAAAACCCACCTCCTTTTTCCTATTGTTTTTCTAATCACTAATAAACTAAAAAAAAGCAACTCTGAAGAATGAGAGTATACATTCTAGCTAATAAATTTTTCCTGCAAATTTGCGACGCAATCTCTCTTATTCTTATCTTGGTTTCACAAAATTCAATTCCACTATTTGGAATATCTTAATGAAGTCACTCGCTTAAACTATGAATGAAAAAGAAAGGGACTACAGAGACAAATAGACACAAATCAATTATATTGAAATAAACATAGTCGATTTCAGAGTTTATTGAATCGTGCATATCGCAATTTAAAGCTTTTGAAGGATAAGAAAGAAGGGAAGCAACGCTTACGCAAATATGAGAATAATTTTAAATGAATAATAAATCAATTTAATTTAAATTAAGAAAACATCGTATATATAATATACACAAAAACAATAATTTGCTGATTTAATTTGTTTTTCGAATTCCTATTTCTTAGAATATATTACATATATGATGCTTCTATATATATGCATAAAAATCATCATTCAGTCCAGCTTTTCACTCTTGATGGAATAGAAAATTATTCTTAATTTAAATTAAGTTGATTTATCATTTGCCGTTCTCTGCAGAATTTCTAACTTATTTTTAAGCCATAAAACAATAACGAATGAAAAATTCAAATAATATCCTGTTATGTTTTCCGGTCAATTCAAAAAGCCCAAACACTTAATTATATATAGCATTTCATACGTCAAATTAGAACCCATAAAAAATGATTTACCATACATAATCTTATCATTAATGTCAAGAATTTAGAGTTGGATTTGGATTCAACGAGACGCCATCATGGAGATCAGTATAAATACCGGAAAAATCAGCCAAAAGCAAGAAATCAGAAAGCCAATAACTGGCTCCAACTGATGTTCTTTTCACCGCTGAAAATAAAATGAATTTTTCTAAAGTATAATTTCGCATTTTTTTTATTTTTCCAAGAATATTAAATAGAAATACGATGTTAGTCATAATTTAATAGATCTACTTGCATATCCATAAAACAATTCACATATCAGTAAGCCATGGCCTGTGATTATTAAAATGAATTAAAATAAATCAAATTTCTTATTATTCCAGTAAGGTCTGAGCTTTTCCGGAACAGGAAGTTAATCTCTTAAATCTAACAAATTATTCATTTTAATTTTCTTAAACCTAAATGAAAGGAAATTCAATTACAATAAATATTAAAGCTTTATTAAGTATAAAAATTCTACGAAGTAAAACAGCATTATAAAAATCAAAATTTGAAAGACTAAATAGAATATTCATGATTAATTATTTTTGCTGACATGACCAAATTCTAATTGTAATATTACTTGAAAAATTTATAAAATATGAACTTAAATAATAAAGAAACATCATTCGAACAGGATAAATCAAATACCTAGAAAAGCAAAAAAAATATATGCAGAACTAAATCAATTAAATATCAGAGAATTTGGCCAGCAATTTATTTAATAATGACGAAACGTCTAAACAAAAAATATATTCTTACCATTGCAAAATAAATCCACATTATAATGAAAATCATTGAAAATTTTCAACAGTTTTAATATATTAAATGATTCCGCATCGCAGCGACGATATTTAGTAATCAATTCCAAACATTCATCCAATACATTCCATAATTTCATATGCTTCCCATCCAAAAGACAATGACGATACAATTTTTTCATAAATCGTCTAAAAATATGTAAGTATACTGCAATGAAAATACAGCATGGATTGAAGTCCAATTCCAGTCGATCTAATTTTTACAGAACTGTCTCAAGTTTTCTTGATGATAGAGACCTTACATTGAAACTCAAAACATTTAAAAACATTTGACAGAAACGAAGATTCTGAAATCCTTTATAAATTTTGAAATTCTTCAAGGAATCGCTCGCATAGCAGCTAAAGGACAAAATCGATAAAATACACTTACTTATGTAATTGGAAAGCTTCTTCAGTTGTCTTTATTCGGTCCAAATTTTTCTTAATAATAGATTTTAATACATGGATAAACAAATTATAGTGAAACAATTCATTTCTTATCATTTTTTAAATATATCGGTAAAAGCATGTTTCTGATACATTACACTATATTTCCTTCAGTAAGTTAGACTTGTCAAAAAATTTATTGAATTGATTTTTTGAATACAAAATTTCTTTTGCATATTAACTAAATTTAGTTAATATTTTTTTGGTTAAAGTATTGTTAAGTGATGCTCTAGCAACATTGTTAGCCTTTTTTTGATGCGTACCTTGAGAACGCTCACTCGATTAAGGAAACAGTAAGAAAACAAGGGGAAGTGGGGTAGGGGGAGGGAGGGAAAGGGGGAGGTCACAATTTTATAAACTTTTTTCTCACTTCAAAAACTTATTCCAGTAAATAAATTTAAAGATTTCAAATAAGAAACCTCATATTCATTCACAACAATACATATCTGTTCATGAAAAAAATAATGTATTGCTCGAACAAAATTCCACATTCGCATTTGAATCAGTGCAATGGTGTAATTACAAGCTTTTCCGATCATCATTCTCTGAAAGCTATGAGTTTTTTAATAAAAAAAATAAAGAATCAATTAAACTTTGTTTTTATGAGTTTAAAAAATAAAATTTACACCTCGCTTTTATTTAATAAAAGAAATAAGACAGAGTCATGTATCAAACTTTTTTTTTAAAAAATTGAATATTAATCGAGGATTACACACTGCAACTGGTCCTATGGCACTGCTTGTATTTATGACATTAATCATCAATCACATGATTTTTATCGCAAAAAAATTAAAAAAGCTGAAACTGTGAAAATCCAGCTCTTCGAAATTCTTTAAAAATAAAAAATGAACCTCCAAAGCTGTACATTCCACTGCAATCCTTAGTAACACATTCCAAATACGTTCATAATCCATCAAAATTGATGAATCAAAAATGATATTTAATGGAAATGGCGGTTTATAACGTAATTTCAAGTCATTTTTTTCACTAAACGGACCTTAAGCAAATAAATAATAAATTACACCAAGACTTGAATGCCAGTACATCATAAGAAAATTATTAAGGAATTGACAAAATTAAATAAATACTGGAAAATTTCACACTGTTCTTCTACAATGAATTCTTTCTTCAAGATTGGCTTCGAAGACAATAGCTTACTTGTTAATTGCAAAAATCCATGTACAAGAGTTGTAGGGTAATTCTTGCTCAGAAGATAATCCATCATTTCGTCTAACCAGAAATTCTGATAATTTCCAGGCTTAGAATTCAATTCCAAAGCGTTTCCTTCGTTAATTAAAACGCTTAAATGAAAAATAAAATCTTCTAGATAATTTTAGCTTTTAAAATTATATATGCCTTCTCCAAATACGCGTAAGATCATATCCAACACTTTTGGTCGGATTGCAGAAGTTCAAATTGGAAGTAAAGAAATTGGAAACTAGCTTCAGTAATTTATGCAATAAAAAAGACAGGATAAATACTTCATAGTAATTTCTGTTATATGCTCATCGTCACATAAATAAACATCTCGAAGAAGCTTCGCAGTTTGTTTGAAGTCGTCAATTATGCAACACCGTATGAATATGGAACGTTGCGAAAGATAAACTTTTCTAAATAAATCGAACGTTTGTCGACCAATATTTGAGAAATCTTTGCATTAAATAAGTATTCAAATAATAAAATTCGGAACTGAAAATCTTACCTATCAATATTTTCTTAAAAATCAACTAAATCACAATATCGTCCTAAATATTCAGTCAGACAACTGTAATAGTCAACCTTATATCAAATCTCAAACTCATGTCTAATCAATTGAACATTTTAAGTAAACATTTCGTTTAATCAATTAAACATCATTAAAGCTTATCTTTATATATGCTTACTGGAAATAAAAGTCCAAAAGTGATCCTACCGCACCCAAAAAATTTGAATTCAGCGCCTTTCGAATCTCTTCTTCCGATAATTCATTTATCAATTTATTCTGAAAAAAAGATTTTTAGCATTTCATCTATATTTGAAATTTTCTCAAAAAACATAGAAGTGAACCAGATTTACCAAATAGGTAAGAAAAATCCTCGTGTCATACTCCTATTAGGCTAAAAGTATTTTGAAAATGAATAAGAATGCAACATATATTAAAGGTTCGATTATTATCACATGTAAATCATTTTATTGTCACATGATATTCTAAAGGAACAACTGACAACAATAACATAGTTCGATTCCTCAAAAACCATTTCTTTCAAATTTGGGCAATAGAATACTAATTTCCGGAATTTTCCCTCAAATAACCATATGTCGAGAAGATTTTTCGCGATGAGCATTGATTCTTTTAAACCAATAGATTCATTTTTTCCAGAAACTAAAATACTGTGATCTTGAGGATTCAAACACCATAATTAATGCTATGTAGCTAAAGTTTACCCACCAGCAGTACAAAACTGAAATTTCAAAAAGCAAAGCAAATTAGCAAGTTCAAAAAAGTCAAATGTTACATACCTGTCTGTTGCATATCAGCATCTATTTCTAAAAAGAAAAAACACCATCGCGCGGATTCGCTTCACCTTTTATTAACCAAAGTAAAATGCACCTATAAAGCTTTAAAAAAATTAAGGAAAACTCTCACAAATCCAAAATTATGATATTTTGACTGTGTAAAATGACTTCAAAAATAATTATTTGCAAATTTGTGCTTTTCATTCCAACTTATATAGCTTATTTTTGAGAAAATTAAATTTCCACAAAAAAATGAAGTCACAAATCAACCACTCAGCATAATGTCGGAGAAGCGAGACAAGAACATCATCACAAAATTCTCTAACAGCTGGTATCACTCGTCCTTTCGTAATTTTCATGATATAAAAAATATTTAACAATTTATTCACCTGTAAGATTCAAAAAATAGTGCGATTTATTAAACAGATATTTACCTATTCATTTTAGTATCTTAGATCAGATTATCAATACATTAATAAATATTTGGCAACACAGATCAGAAGTTTCGAAAGGACAATCCCAGAAAATGCAAAAAGATGCGATTGTCTTTTGATAGTAATACAATAAAAGATTTTGAGTAAAATCATCGACTCTGCCGTTAATTTTCATGTCTTTAAAATCATTTGTCACCCAACGGATTTTAAAAACCAAGTGGGTTAAAAACATACATCTTGTGCATCAACAGTTTGTATGTGAAGAATTATATCGACGAAATGGCTGAAAACGCTGCACATACCATGAAGCTCTCGCAGTAATTTTCTCATATTTTCGTTTTCACATTCTTTATTGCCATCAACATAATGCCTAATTTTATCACTGAAAGGGAAGACAAATAGAAGGCAGCGGTCGTAAAGTATAAATATTCAAAATATAAAATTATGAATTAAAATCTGATGAAAATTTGGTTATATTTAGTCACTTCAAGCAGAGCAGTTTTGCGATTCATCATGTGCAAATAATCGTTAATAATTTTACTTACAGTACTGAAAACTATTTTACCCGGAATTTAATATTTGTTCTGTAGTTCTTATAGAAATTATCTGTTAAATTATTTCCAAATTCCAACCGAAACTTCCATAATTGTTCGGAAGCACATAACTTCAAATTCAACAATGCTTTTGTTGCTGCATTTTCTGGATTTTATAACATAATGTCGACGAATTTTCCATAAAACCGAAACCACAAAGGAATCGTTCCAAAGAAAGCAACCTTAATAACATTATTCTTTTTGCAAAAATATTTTCTTTGTGAATAAAATATTCCGATTTTTAATTGCATTTTTATTTTAAACTACTATTTAGTTTTTATATCAGAAAATGTAGTCACAACGTTTTGTATTCTTCACTCTTTCTATACTGGATTATGGTCGGTCTTCTGAAATAGAAAAAAAATAGAAAGCTTTATGATCATTTATTAAAGATGACAAAAATCGCATACTTGGTTATTTTGAAATTAAAGCAAATGAAATGTTACAAAATGACCTGTTAGCAAACTTCAAAAAGGGTAATGATAGTCGCTGCAACAAATTGATATCTTCTAATTCCAAAAATATCTTATTTTTTTTAGAAATACTGAAAAAACCATCCTGAAAAAGAAAGTATTGAATTCAAATATTGCATAAAGCAAAATTCGACAAAATCGAAAAAGAAATCGGTAATGCTATGAAGAAACAATTCGAAATGATGGAATCGGTTAGTTCTTTATGTTTAAAAAAATAAGCTTTTTTGATATCACAGAAAAAGGTACGATATTTAAACAGAAAATATAGTACTATAACAATCACAATTAACTTGCTAACTCTAGCATAGATCAGGAGCAAATAGCAGAAATCTAATATCGAACACTTCAGAGTACTAATATCAAATATTTCAGAGTAATCATTTGATTTCAGATATGACTTACAACATTTTTGCAAAACAAAACTGATTCTTCACCCATTAATACATGAGCTAAACATCTGAGATATTCATGCCATGGAATCTGAAACAAAATAAAAACAAATCTTTTTCATCAGATCTTATCCACGCTTTTTGCTCGTTTGAAGTGTTACGACTTGAGATCAAATTAAATTTTCTTTACTTGCTCTAGTGAAAATCTAAAAAAATTGTAGAAAGTTTGGGATCACTCACTGTATGAGAAACTCTCCAAACTTCAGGAATTTCGAAAAAATTAATATAAATTATAAACTACTAACTATGTAAAATATATCCCCAATTCTTAATTTACACAAACTGCGCAGTTCTGGATCACAAGCTCGTGGATGTACGCGACCTCTTTCGTCAACGATAATACGCCAAATTTCATAACTTTCAACGCTTTTTGAAAATTTTATATCTAAACGTTTATAATTGCTGAAGCTTGTCAACTGCTTTGTAACAGCTTATATATAGCGGCAGTAATGCTAACATGAAAAGTTACTTAGCAACAAAAAGAATTAACATTGCTTAACAAATATAGGAAGCAATTTCATCTTTTTGGCACTTCCTTTATTCTCGAAATAATAACAAAAAAGTTGCGACAATTAAAATCTATAGAATAGTGAAAATATTTCATGAATATTTTGTGTATATTGAATCTAGTCGTACCAGTGAGTATTGTTTTTTCTCTATTGTGACATGACTGTTGAACCACGATATTCTTGCTGTCTTCATAACGCGACTGAATTTCAAAAATTCTTATTTAAAAAACTAAGGAAAGAATTTAAAAAATCCGAGCAAAAATTAAAGTTTCTAGTCAACTTGCTTACCTGATAGATAATAGATGATATATTTGTGCGATCAGTAAAAAGCTCTGTTGAGGTAACTGCATGATTCTTCGAAATCTAAGTGAGTATAAAAAAATATTGATAAAACGGAAAAAAAAAACTTTCAGCAGTTAACTCACAATTATAGTTATTTAAAATTATATACATGAAAACAAAAGCACACGGTGAATGCTAGTGTAAATGAATAACAGTAATAGTAGACTTCTAATATAAAGCAATCCTTTAAAAGAACACCGCTATATTAGTGATCGATAATACAATAAGCAAACATCAGAAAATTAACTCAGTTTGAAAAAATTTGACGACAAAATGAATCATTTACAGTTGAAATCGGTAGGTACTTATTTACGGTTTGTTTCCAGACACTAAGTATTTCGGATCCAGAACAACGAGGCGAAATCTTGGTTTCACTTCGATCACCGCAATTATCAAAAATCGTTGACAAAAGCAATAAAAAACGCATTATCTCATCACTGGCGTCGGTTGCTTCACGAAGCTTATCTTAAATTTAATTCTTGTCAGTTCTATTAGGCAACTGATTACAATCTACAGAAGGATTAATCTTAATTAATAATTTGATATTTCTATAAGCATTAAGAGTCATATTGTTCCTGAAAATGGACTCAATAATTAAATTAGCGAGATTGCTTGGTCATTCAATACAACAAGAAAAAATATAGTTTAATCGTCCTTTTTTAATCAATTTCGACAGTTAAATATATAAGAAGATCATAAAACATACATATCAGTGAAATAAATTTCTTAGCTCGATATCCACCATCTTTTTTGCCAAGTGAAACTACTGCATCATCGATCATAGACTGAAGAGGAATTTCCTAAAAGTGATTGTTGTAATAACAAAATTGACAATATGAATATTTCAACGAATGATGCTCAGAAAAGCAGTATCTAAAGAATGGGTAAAAATTCAAACAAAAACTCTGAATATTCGGATTTATTCAGCTTTTCCATATGCAACAACAATATTCCAAACACCGGCTATTTTAGAAAATTTCGGGGAATTTTAAAAGCGAAAATATTGCCTCTTCCTGTTTTTCAAGTGATTTCAAGAGCATATACTCGTAAAACTGGGCACGTTCTGAACCGGTACACGGCCGACTTAACAGTGAACTGAGGAGAAGGGTAATGCTACCCCAAATTGAGTCTCGCTTCAACCGGAGAGCTTCATTACGGTACATTTTCCTGAAATATATGTTTTTTTATCACAATCATGATAGAAACCATTTTTTTATATTATATTTCAAAATAATACCATTTAAATGACTCAAGTTTTTTTCAAAATATATTACATTTGTAATGTATATAAAATTAAAATAATAAATCTCAAAGATATCAAAAAATCATTATATATAAAGTGAGGAGTACTGGAGAATAAAGCGTTTGTAATAAGGGATGGAGTTTGAGTTTTCTGGAGATGTAATTACACATATAAAATACCACACAATTAGTTAATGCGGCAAAAATGAAAATATATTTCTTAATCCGCACACTCTGCACATCAGCTTAATTTTTTTGACTAACTTCGAGGACTAAAATGTAAGAGACAGCAGCATAAACTACGTAAAATAATGTCAACTAACTGCGTAAAGTGACGTCTACCATAATCAATGTGAAGTGATCGAAATTGGAAATGAAATTTTCGCGGGCTTTGCCAAAATTGGTAGACAATGAGGCAATGCGTCTCTCAACACGAAAACTTCCAAACGCGGATGTCTAACGATTCGAAAAATAACGATTAGTTTTATGCTAAAGGAAAGAGAAGTCCCGGGAAGAAAGGGTGGGATTCCATTTATTTTTTTTTTCTGTTTATTCATTTGTTAGTATGCATCCATTGATTTTTCGATCTGCACTTCTCTACATATGCGAGTGAAATTGCATGCATCCAGAATACGCTTAAAAAGTTTCCACAGTCACGTACATGTAAATACGCCTATATATTTTATATACAATACATATTTCGCGAGTGAAATTGGTCGAATGATCGTAATACATCCATTTCATTCTCAGATCTTTCTCTTTTAGTCCAAAATATCGAACATTCGATCATTCCCAGTAGCACAGAATCAATCATTTAACTCAATTATAATAATTCTGAAGTCGTTAAAGTCGTTTTTTCAAATGCTTTTAATGCTTTTATTCTTTTATATATATATACATCTATATTCGAGATTTTAACGTTATTAGTCAATAGCCTGTTTGTTTTCAGAGTATAAATGAGCGATACGACGTTGAATGTACAGGATGTAGAGGATGAGACGAGAAATGAGAATTTAGTAAGGGATTACCTCTTGCATCAGTTGCAACTGAATTTGCTACATACACAATGGCAAGATAAAGTGTGTGCTGAAGTTGTTAGCCATTTTGTTTTTAAAATATCAAATAGCCGTTAGTGTTTCTGTAACAAAGCAGTTAAGAATTTGAAATCTCCGCAAATCATCGCAGTGCAAAATAGCGATAGTTAAACAAAGATTAAAAATATATTCTGAAAGTCTATAAAAGAGTCTGAAATAGTCATGAAGCTGAAAATTAAAAACTTTCATTTATTATCTAACTAGCCTAAATTTATAGTGAAGGTTTTTTAATTTTGGTATTTATATAGTTTTCGAGAAGTTTATATCAGAAATCAATTACTACTGAAATGCTCGGTTTTGAATGACTGATTTTTTTTTTTAGTTGAATTGATGGAAGCTAAAAAAATAATGCAGGAAATGGAAGATGATGTTGTGAGAAATTTTTTGTTTTAAATGAACAATATGAACAAATCAATGGCAAGTTTTTAGTACATTTAATGAATCGACAGATTTTTGTCTTATTTTGATAAAGCGATTAGCTTTTTTTCAAATTGTAATTTTTCTCTTTTGGAATTTCAGGAATAATAGACTCAGAAAAAGTGCGCGAACTTGAAAATCATCAAAAATTGGTACTTCTTTTCGATGATTTTTCCTTCAGTAAATTTGTATTAAAGTGTTTTATTTCCTAAATATTGGCCAATATTTTCTTATTATTCAGTCATTTTGGAAGCTACCTGGAATATTTTGTTATATAAATGTAGAAAATGTTTTATGAGTTATTAGAAATATATTTCAGTTGAAAGAAATTGAATATTGAATATTTATCAATTAAATAACTATTTTGGATACATTTAATATGACGCAAAGGCATACTGGCAAATTATCAACTTGGAAAGGTTTGTCTTGATGCGTTATGTTATTTTGTCGAGATGCATTAAATTCTGGTTGTTTTTCTGGCTATTTATTTTTTGTTGCAGTTTCATCAGATTTTTATTGTTAGAACCTGTTATTACCTTCCTGGTTTATGACTTCCATGATGAATTCTAAAAATATGGCCTAATGTCGTGCAGATCTATTATATGTTTTAATGAAATATTTAGTCCAATATGGCCTAATTTGAGAATTTGTAAGCAAAATCAAAAGAAGGTGATTATTGAAAATATTTAGTGATAATTGGTAACTTATAGGAGCAGTGAACAGCTTGAAGAAGATATCAAAAATCAAAAAGAAGTAATTGCTGCACTGGATGCCCATATGTCAGCAGTTGATTCTGAGTTGCTCTTCCTTAGTTATTTGTTTCTGTTTCTAAGTTTCACATGCTATTTAACTGCAGTCATAGTGTTTTTCAAAAAATACTATTACTTAGGATAAAGGAGCCTTTCTTGAACGAATCGATCCGTTAGGCTATAAGATGATTAGGTTTTTAAAAAAAAGTGCATTTGTAAAACGGTGTTGCAATATTCAGAATTATTTTTTTTCTTTACTTATATAAATAGCTGATCTATAGTTATATCATTGTGAATGCTTTAATTTCTTCTCGGCTTTTAGTTTTAGTTTGAATATAATTTATTAATTTTCGTAAACGAATGAAATTTATTGCTCTACAAAAGAAAAAAATATGTTTAGATTTGACAAGTATGAGCACTGCTATTAAATATTACAATGAATTTTTTTTTTTTTTTCATGATTTATTCGATTTGAACATTCGGCAATAATGATGATGATTCTGTGGATGCCGTTATAGTCGTTGTAGCTCGAAATTGTGTCGGTCGATATCTGGAATAAGTGGCGATAGCAGTTGATGTTGATGTAATCCGTCTACGGACATCGATTGCTTGGATTGTATTTTTTCGTTTCTTCCCAGTCGTAAATATCATCCATTTCACATCTGCCTCGAGCATTAGCTGGAATAAAACAAAATTTACCTGACATCTGAAGGAATTAAAAAATGATGTGTGATTCGGTATGGAATGATTTATAAACATTCATTAGATAAAAATTCATTATTTTATTATATTTGAAGAATCATTCTGCCTATCTTTGGCATAAATTATGTTGTCAATAAATTTATAAATCAACATGTCTTAACTTTTTAAGATGCGTTGATGATTAATTCTTTTTATAACGTACGATATATTCATTCGCATTTTCTTTGAGCGGGTACCTTTATGGCATTACTTGAAAAAGTTCTAAGATCTTCCATATTTTTATGAATTTTTGCTAGTCTTAGACTTATACTACAATACCAATTAACCTTTTTCATTATTCCGAAAAGATAGGAGCAAATAGGATTTTATCAATGTTGTCCTGCATTTAGAAGAAAAAAAAATAACTTTTTCAAATATATATTGGATTTGGTCATACGGTGGATCAGCTTCAAGGGCAAGTTCATCAATTACCATTAATATATAATCAAAAATTGGGAGTGAATTTTTTTCTTGCGTTCATCGCCGAATCGAATTCGTAGCTTTATACACTTGTTCCTTCAGTTGCTTTTTTTTTCCTTTCATCCCTTAAATATTGAGAAGTTAAATTTATTAAAATTAGAATTTAATATTACAAAAATGAAAACATTTTTCCACAATTACAAAGCAAATATATTGCCGTTGTCGTTATATATATCACAAGGAAAAAAAAATTAATTAAATTTGGTCATTAGGTATAAAGTAGTGGAGATTGGCAGAGAGCGAAAACTGAAACGATCATCAATGAAATGAGAAGAAATGCGTTTCTACAAAGAAACTAAGTTTGAACGTTAGTGAAACGAATGATTCTTAGAAATAGTAACTGATATTTAAAATATTTCGATTTTGAAGATTTATATGCAGATCACAGTCCATATCAGAACATATTTGCCTTGATTTTGTGTTTTAATTATTTAATTTCTTTTTGGTTTCAGCAATAAGTATGCATAGAAGCTGCGAAATTTTTTTCCCGTCTAAATCAACTGATAATCTTTATATGTAGGCTTGTTTTAATATTAAAAGTATTTATCAGTATATTTTTTTTATTAAAGTATTTATCACACTGGTTACAGCGTAGTCTGTGCGTGATGCATTCATATTTCATGATTTAGTTGAAATTTTAAAGTAATGGCAATTTTTTTAAAAGAAAATTTACTGCTTGGTGTCTTCCATGGTAGAGTACCACTGGATAATTCAACCATTACATATAACCACGATTCCAGATCATCTCGTCGGCCTGAAATGAAATTATATAATTATCGTCTGGTTAATAACTAGTAAGGTGATGTGAAGACAAACCAAGTTCAAGTTTTTGATGTGCTCGTAGTGAAGCATATCGTGTTGTTCCACAAAAAGCCGAACGACGCTTTGTTGATAAAATTGATCCATCCTATAGTTTTCAAAATTGAAATTATGAGAGTTTTAAAATGTTACATTTTTGGATTTTTAAATTCAAATTAAAAATGAAATTCGAATAGTATTACTTGATTCTTATAAAATCGAGAGAGTCCAAAATCAAAAATATAAATATTTCTGCATTCCTCGTTAATACCCAGTGCAAAATTACTTGGTTTAATGTCTCTGAAATTTGTGATTTGATTCAAAAATGAAATTATGATGATTTTTAGAGAACAATTTTGAGATCATAACTGAATATGCAAATATGTCAGTATGAGAAAAACAGTGTATTATTAGAGGAAAAAAATGATGATAAATTTAAGGGGAATGAGTTCTGTTGTAAATTACGATATGATTTTAAAAAAATAATCATTTTTATTAACGATTCAAAAATTTTTAAGAAATTCGCCTAGAGAGTAAGCATTTCTAAAATTAAAGAGAAAACTTATTATTGCTTACTTCATCATTCAAGAATTGAAATAAATAATATTTTTTTTTTTTGCTTTAACTGAGGTTTATATCGAAATCCATTCGAAATGTGTAGTAAATTTAAGTATTATTATTATATAAATACTAGTTATTCGAAATTTGATAAAAATTCTAGAAGTGGAAAAAGAAAAGTAATTAACCTTGAAATGACGAAAATATCGTGGAGTTCCCGAATTGCTGAAAGCGTCAATAATCCAACACGAAGTGAAGTATTTAAGGTAAAATTCTTAGTTTTCCTTTCACGTCGTAATTTTGACAAATCTTTACCGAGTAATGTCATTATCACAAAGACATAGTTTTCTTGTCTTCCCTATAACTTCAGATATTAAAAAAAACTTCCATTCATAATTGTTTGTATATGAATATTATATCACTAATGGAATTGTGAAGAACTGCAACTAAAAGATCGCCTCTTCATTCTTCTCTTCTATTTTTTTTTAGAATTTAATTTACAAAAAAAATTTACAAAAAAAAAAGTTTATTTAATAATAGCAAATCTGGACAATTCTCGACTTTCAATATAATATAAAATCACTTTCAATTTACTGTAAGACTTATAAAAGTTTTTTTAGTAGCAACAAGTAAAGAATTAAGTGGTGTTTTCTATAAATTTTGTGAAATCGATCAATAATTAGTATGTTTAGAATTCAGCAAACTCACATCATCAACATATTTACAAATTTGTTTACAGTGATATTGATTTGCTTTCTTCAACACTTCAATCTCTTTAGAAATTTTTGTTCGTAATATATTCTCCTTTTTCAATGCATAAATTCTGAAAAAACAAGTAGGAATTGCGAAAATACTATGGAAATTGACTTTAAAATCTCAATTGTTTCTGCTTACATGCCACTAATCGACGAGACGATTATTTAGATGCATAATAATACTACCAAGTTTAATGAATTTGACGAATTCAATCTAGCAATAGATAGTCTAGAAAAGCAAGACTTATTAGGAGTATACTTGGCCAGTAATCATCCCAATAAACATCAAATGTTCATAATCAAATATACTGATCTACATTTTATCCAAATTTGATACATTCATGCATTAAATCAGAGAATGCAAATTCAAATTGTGGCGTATATATGCCTGCATGCATGCAGTATGAATTTCACAATACATCAAAGCTCTAGAAATGATCAACAGAGTTTTTTAAAAATAGATAATGAGTGAATAAAAAAAACAAGTTTAGAAAACAAATGCATAAATTTATTTAAACTTTTTAGTATCTTCAGAAACGCATTCATAAACTTCTCCGTATCCACCTTTTCCCAAATATTTTTGCAGTCGATACACTCTCGAATTCGTTGAGACAACATATTTGTCCATTCTTATGTTCACATCGCATTTCTCATCCATCGTCTAAAATATTTAAACTACTAGGATTAAAGCGATTTTCATCAAAAAATCTCGAAAGATATCAAAGCAGCAGTCTCAGCTTTTCTCAAAACTGCTCAGTACCGGATAGCGACAGACAGAATTGTTAGCATTTAAACAATTAAATTCAGCATTTCAGTTAGTGCAGGTAGCATCGGTGCAATAATCATTCCACTCATAAATCAAATCATTCTCTAAATTTACTTTTATTTGTGTATTAATTCTACTCCCACACAAATAAGCATTCAAAAGTTCCAAATGACAATTCAAATCATCGAGCTAAAATTTAACTAATCAATATATAATAAATTTCAATGATAAACACGAATTGCGATAAAGTGCCACTTTTTTTTCTTGCTACAGTAAAAATTTTTATTGAATATAAGTAAATTTTAGTATAGATGTCTTAATCCATTTTCAAAAAAATAATTGAACCTTGTTAGAGCAATTGTTATTTGCATTGAAGTTGTCTATTTTTTGATTATCTTCATCATTATTCAAATTTCTGATCATTTCCACTTTAAAATTGAAATTGAATAATTGTTTGCTTTCTCGATTTTCTATCATTGATATGAAATATTTGATGAAAAATGCCATTCATGTTAAAGCATTAAACTAATTTATTAAGACAAAAGATGAATACGGAAAATTGAAACCGAAAATTAATTTGATCGAAAAGAGAGAGGAGAATTAGTAAAATAATTTCTCTATTCAAATGATTTCCTCAATTATTTCACTAATATTGAATAGAATCTCATGAACTCTAATTAGCTTACTGAATGATTCGTCAATGCTTCTACCTCTTCTTTATTCATTTTTTACAATTTTTAATCAAAAATGATATCACGATAATATACCAACCTTCCACAAGATTGAATAAATATAAAAAGTGGTTCATTCATTATGAAATAAACTAATTTATAGTCTATAAATTATCTTAATTAGATTTCACATCTACTTTCGGAATTGTCCGGTTTATTAATTATTGCTAAATCTCAAGCTTAAATTCCTTATTATGCATTATTGGCTAATACATATGAATTTATACTTGATATTTCATGCTTAGCAAGTACTTTATAATCAATTATCCAAAATTTCTTTTTAATTTAACTTACATGAAACACTTACTTCAGGGCGTTTTTCCATTAGCGTTTGCATTCTGCGGAAAAATTTCTAACGCATTAGAATACAGCAATGATCAAAGCATGATTTTTATCCCGGATGATTCGTGGAAAATTTTTGGAAAATTTTTAATGAGTTCCCTTTTAAATGTATGAAATCTCTATCACTATATGCCGATGTACATCAAATAATTTCAATTTTAGAATAATACATAAAATTTTAATTTAAGAAGATTATTTAAAATCAATGATTCAATTATTATTTCAGAGAATATAAAATGGTTTAAAATTTTCATTTAATATTTCGATATATTTCATTACACATGCCTTAAAATTCTTGGAAGAACCTGAAAGTCTTGAACTTAATTAAACTAAATTTTTTCTCTCCCACTCGTAATGATGAATATAATTTAACTTATATGAGCAAGATACATTATTTATTCCACTTAAATATTTTTCACAGGTTAAATAATGATTTGAAGTTTTTACCGTTCAATCATCATCTTGCGATTGATAATGATTGATTGCATTTCATAAAAGCCAAAAAAATGAAATTCAGAAGTCATTTATCATAATAAATTAGAGTCTATTTATATATCATTTTTATATTAAATAATTATCATTACAATGGATATTTTTTTTCAACTTTGATTTCAAACTTTACTGTAATTCAAATTTTGCTTAATATAATTGAGTATAAAATTAAAATCAATTATTGTGATAAATCATTTTAGCACAATCGCTATTATACAACACAATCAATGAAGTTTAATTAAGCATAGTCTTTTCTCAATTACTTTTTTGTAACATTTGAACAATAATGTGGGAGGGGGTATTTGCACATCGTGCTGATGGTCTGGCAATGGTTTTATGGTTTGACATAAATGGTTTAATGAATCGATCGAGTTATTTCGTTGTTGGGATGGTGTGGAATACGTGTATTGGACGTGTGGTGCGTGGTAACATTCTAGCTCGTATTAGTGTTACATTGATAGGTTATATTACAGGGAATGTGTAGTTCAGTGATACATCATTTTGTTAAATTTATTTTCATGGTAGGATTTTGCAGTAATTCTACTTTTGATGCTTTAAGTATTAGGTACTACTATGTTGTTCTCTGCGCCTGTTTGATTAAATGATTTTTTATTATTATAAATTCTTCTTGCCCAGAATATGAAATCATCATCATCATAAATATAATCATATATACATAATATGTATTACTGTAAAAAATATTAGGCACGTATAGAGATAAGTAATAGTTATTATTAATTACCGTGTAGTCAGTAAATGTTGGAGAATAAATATCATTATATCCCAATTGACTCACAGAAACAAACTTCACTGGTTTGCCATTCTTTCATTCTGATTTATGATTTATGTATCAGGATATAGATTATATTGAAGTGACATCAAAACATCATTTTCTTCAACAGTATGTCTAGCAGCAAGTTCGCCGTTCGAAAGAGGTAATAAAAATTGAATTTTTAGAATTTTTTTGGAATTGCTTTTGCTCTTATAATTTTCGATATATTGGATACTTTTCTGGAACATC
This sequence comes from Dirofilaria repens, assembly GCA_008729115.1. NCBI lineage: Eukaryota > Metazoa > Nematoda > Chromadorea > Rhabditida > Onchocercidae > Dirofilaria > Dirofilaria repens. The sequence continues at coordinate 190,802 of SNRZ01000074.1, forward strand.
CGAACTATAGTGTGAGGATAATTGTAAAAAATAGTCACACATCATTCCAGAAATTTCAGTTAAACCGAAAACATATTGTTGCATATTTTGACAATTGATGGCCTTTATTGCTTATAGTTTGACGGCAACGATTTTATTTCAATATTCGTAATTTTTTCTAAGAGAACTATAATGTAGAACATAATCTGATTTTCGGCTTTATTATCTCTTTTAGAGATCTTTTTTAATAGTTTGATATTTTGATAGTTTTGATAAAACTTTGTTATATATGCATTGTTGTAGTGGTCAAAAACGTAGGCGAGAGGAAGATGATTCCACTTCCATACAGGATGAAGAAGACAGTCGAAGCGACTTAATGGTTTCCATACCAAAAGGTTTGTGTAATTAATTTTGATAAAGAAATATATGAAAAAAAAGTTATGGAAGTTCTTTTTTTTTTCAATTTTACAAACAGCAAATAATTATGCTTTTTATCCTTTTTTCATTCTCATTGCCCTTTTCACACAATGTTTTTGCCTTTTTCTTCCTCCTTTCATTAGTTCTTCATATATTGTTTGGTGTATTATTTCATTTCATTTCGGTAAACGAACCTTTTTAAAAGCATGACTTTAAAACTAATACAAGAATGCATGGAGATAATAAAAAATTAACAGAATCTAAATTATTTCGTTAAATACTATGTGGGACGATTAAATGTAATGTTTTAGATTATTTATAGTACGCAGCGCAGACTTTAGGAATCGTACTTAAAAGCATGATCCTGTCATGAATTTAATAAATTTTTTTTAGGAAAGGAAAAAGATATGGAATATTCCGCACCAAAATCACAAAAATTAACGGATTTGGATGAAGAAGGTATCAAGGAAGGAGAGGTATTCAGCATCAACCATTGAAACTTAGAAAACAAGAAAATTATTTTCATCATTATATTGATGACGTTGAAGTGTCAAAAGTAATAAGAGTATTAGAATAATTTCTCCGATGAAGATAGAGGTTTATATTATATGATGGTAACTTGAAGTCTGCTATGCTTTACGTGTTGATAGCAGTTTGTATTATCAGAAATAAAAAAAAAATAAAAAAAGTAGATTTTATAAAGAAGTAGATTAATATACCAATTTTTCTGATCCATTATTTGTACATTATTTCCTATTTCGAGAATGTGTTTGACGTGTCAAAGATCTGTGTCAAAAGTGAGTTGAGCAATTAGAATATTCTCTATTATGCTATTTTAAATTATTTCATGAAAATAAGAAAATATATTTGTAGGACGGTAATGTTATTGAGCAAACGCATTATATTATCATACCGTCATATGCAGCATGGTTTGATTACAACGCTATTCATCAAATTGAAAAACGTGGAGTTCCAGAATTTTTCAATGGACGGAACAAAAGCAAATCACCAGAAGTGTATGTCTGAAAGACTGGTTTTGACAGAATAATATTCATTATTTGATACGTTTTTACATGTTTTCTTTAAAAATAGATTTGTTTCTTGAACTAAAAGAGTGCAAGAAAAGATATAAAAGATAAGTGGAGTTCTGTGAGGAACTTGAACTTAACACTTTCTTTTTATATAGATATATGGCTTATCGAAATTTCATGATTGATACATATCGTTTGAACCCTTTTGAATATTTGTCATCTACGGCTTGCCGAAGAAATCTCGGTGGTGATGTCTGTTCTATATTACGGTAAGTTTCCAGGCCTTATTTTTAATCTCCAACATTAAGTGGGAAAAAAGCAATTTTATATTTCTAGGCATTCTGCCTTTTGTTTTGCTTCCATCTCATGCCAAGATTTTTGATTATAAATTCTATGTTTCAAGGAGATATTAATATAATGATAGAAATCCATATCATCCTTAAGTTAGTTCTGATTGCAAGTTAACAAACAGGCATTTCATTACTGCAGAGTGCATTCATTTTTGGAACAGTGGGGTCTTATAAACTACCAAGTTGATTCGGAAGCTCGTCCAGCACCAGTAGCACCTCCGTGTACTTCTCATTTCATGGTACTAGCAGATACACCAATGGGTATTCAACCTATACAATCAACTCCAAATATCACTCAGGTTTAGTCTTTATTTTTAACGCTTTCTTATTACTTTATATTTTATAAATTGATTAAATTATTTGTTCATTCAGTAGCCACGCTTAGTACTCTTTTGTTGTTTTAAGACAGTGAAATTTTACTTTTTTCAGAAATCATTTTTTTTTCTTTTTTTTCGTAATAGATAAATCAAGGAAACAACCTATGATTAGATAATTTAAATCCGTGCTAATAAAAAGATTTAAATCATATATTTTTTGATGGAAATTATTAAATCAAGTTATTGGTGTCTGTTCTTAATGGGGAAATGGTATGATGGATAGTTGTTATGTGAGGATGTATCATATAGTTCGAATCTCTGATCAAATTCTGTGATGACAAAATCGCGGTCTGTTCAGATCGGTTATGATTGACAAAGCGTTTTGTTCGTACGAATACTGAGAATATTGATCAGAGAATTTGCTAAGCTGTACGTCTTTGCCGATTTTTTGTCAAATATTGGAATTGATTGTTGTTAGTTAATTTAGAGTTTTTCAGTTTTACGAAATATTTCAGAGTGATGAAGTTAAGAAAGAAAAAGATAAAAAAGAAAAAGAGAAGGAGAAAGATGAAGAAAGCACAAAAGATGAGGGAAATGTGATGGTTAAGATTGAAAAGCTAAGTGATGCTGGTTTGAAAACTGATATGTATGCAAAACATCTTGCTACGATGAAGGTTAGTAATTTTTTTATCATGAAATTTATTAAATAGATTCTCGTTAACTGTTGATTTTATTTTCCAAGTAAAAAAAAAGAAGTTGCAGATGCGAGGAGCGGCTCCAAATAGAGATTGGACTGACCAGGAAACGTTGTTGCTTTTGGAAGGTTTAGAAATGTTCAAGGATGATTGGAACAAAGTATACAATTTATAGACTTATGAAAGAAGGAAGGAGTATTATCAATTTGAACTGTAGTTTCTTTATTTCGAACTTTAAGATTCTGCAATTATTTCATAGTCGTAAAATTATTAAAACACTAATTTTCTTTTCCTCGTATTTAACAATTGTTCGTTTTCCTTCGTTACCGAGTAGTGTTTTAGGTTGCTGATCATGTTGGATCTCGCACACAAGATGAATGCATCATGCGGTTCTTACAATTACCTATTCAGGATCCGTATCTGGAAGAAGAAGGTGCTGAAGCTGAAGTTTTGGGTTGGTAATTCTATTATTTTTAATATCATTAGTTTCATGAAGCTTTCAGTATAATTCAGAATGATATATATTTCAGGTCCCCTAGCTTATCAGCCAATGGCATTCAGCCAAGCGGGTAATCCGATAATGTCAACAGTAGCATTCCTCGCATCCGTTGTTGATCCACGAGTTGCATCCAAAGCTGCAAAAGCTGCATTAGGTATTGTTTTAAAAATATCTTAAATTTGAAGTTCGAATTTTCACTATTCTTCTCGCATTTTATGTACTACAATGTAATCCGATCAATGTAGTCTAGTCTTTAGCTACAAAATATCGGTATAATTGTATTTTAAAAAACCATTCAGCAAAAATTGCATTTCATAATACGTTGTTATTCTGAAAGCCTTGATGGGATTGGATTGAAATTATTTATATCAGTTGTCGTACATTTGATTTCAGAAGAATTTGCAAAGATGAAAGAGGAAGTGCCTCCTTTGGTTGCCGAAGCGCATGCTCTTAATGTAGAAGCGGCATCAACAAGTGGTAAAATTGACGGTAGTGCAGGCTTGAGTGTTTCAGGAATTGCTGATGACAGAAGTAAGTTTTGAGTTTTTGGGTTGTTTTTATATAAAAGTTGAGTAACTTCATATTGTCGTTTCCTATAAGTTCTGGGTTTTCTCTTTTAGTAGATAAGGATAAAGGATCAGAATCGATGGATATTCAGTCTAACGAAGTGAAAAGCTGTTTCACAACAGAAGGAAATAAAGACGAATCAAATGATCGGCAAAAAGAAGATAATAAAAGTAAAGTTTCCGAAACAATACAAGCAGCAGCTGCCGCAGCGCTTGCTGCAGCTGCTGTAAAGGCAAAGGTGGGTTAATAAGATTAAAAAAAATAACTTTATTTATTGAACAGTTACTTATGTTAAGAAAATACTTTGTTGAAAAAAATTTTCCAAGATATAAATTATAAAATTGTAAGAAAGTGTACTCTCTCTGTAATGTTTAATGTTTAACAAGAATTTTCTGGGATAACACAAATGCATTATTGAGGAAAATAACATAAAAAAATAGCTTATTATTCTTTGCTTTTTTTCTAAACATTATCTTTTTTTCGGAGATTGCCATCTTTTTGATGTATGCAAATGTCACGTCAAATCTCTTAGTAAAAGCCGTTTGATAGGATAGTGACACACTACAAATTTGTAGAGGGCTTGGTTTGGAATAGTTAATATTTGATAAATAATGAAAAACCTCATTTTTATAATTTTTCAATATTGCTGATTTATAAAATTTCTTTTAGCATCTAGCTGCGATAGAGGAAAGACGCATCAAGTCATTGGTTGCCCAATTAGTTGAAACGCAAATGAAGAAGCTGGAAATGAAGTTACGTCATTTTGATGAACTTGAAGCAATAATGGATAAAGAACGAGAAGCGGTATATAGCAAACTAATTTTTAGAAGTATTTCAGTATAAGCTGATTTTGATTCGATTTTATGTCTGGATTTGCTTAGATTTGGAGATTTATAATCGATTATGCAGTTGTAGCTTGAATATCAACGACAGCAACTAATTCTGGAACGTCAGTCTTTTCATATGGACCAGTTACGTTATCTTGAACAGCGTGCTAAACACGAAGCGCAATCAAAGCTTGTTGCTGGTGGTATATTTTTAGCTCATTCTCAAATTTTTTTATAGCTCATTCTCGGCTGATGGTGATGATGAATGAAGTTTTCAATCACCGCTTAGTTAGCGACACTTAGGTGCAGTTAGCACTTTTTTTTATGGCGCAAGCATTATTGGTATTAATTTATTTCAGTTCAAGAATAATTCCGTTGTTTTTTGTTGTTTTTTAGAAAATATTTCAGCATGGTTAGTAACTGCATGTTAAAAAATCGAAATTATAGGGCAGCTACCGCCAAGCTTGCCACCTGGTTTTGAAGTTAGCGGTCCACCTCAACCGCAGCAACAAGTGCAAGTACCTGCACATTCTGTGGGTGTTTCAACTTCATCTGTGCCATCAACTTGTCCACCTACTGTAGGTCTAACATCAATGCAAGTACAACTATCTCATGATAACGGTTTGTTTTTTTTCTGCAATTAATTTATACCAAGTATTAACAAAATTATATATTTATACAGTCATTTAATTCTTTTTTTGTGATGATATAAATCCATGCGAGATACTGCATTATGTATAGATTATTTCCTCTCTTTGATTATTCCCTCTACTTCAAATCTGCGATATTCGTTTACCAAACAATATTCTTCGAATAATTTGGTTTTATTTTTGCTATTATTATTTTTGGATTTTTTTTAGCTCAAAAAATGGACACTTCAGAGACTCCTGCAGGTGCAGTATCCGTTGGTATGCCTCAAGTGTCTCAGGCACTTGTTCCAGCTTCCTCAGGAGTGACAACGCAATCAAACATTTCTACAGTACCATTGCAACCAAATATAACTATGGTACCTCCTCAATCAAGCATGAATACCGTCCCACCGCAGTCAGGCATGACTGTGGTGCCATCTCAACCAGGTATGTCTGCAGTGTCATCACAGTCAGTTGCGATACCGCCACCGGTACAACAACAGCAACATCCACAAACTCAGCAACATCCACAAACACAACAACATCCGCAAAATCAGCAACCTTCACAACCCATCCAGACTATACAGCCTCAACCTCAACAGCCGAGCTCTACAACTGGTGCCTTAAATGTGCCTCAAGTTATGACTGTACAGCCACAACAGCATTTGGCATCACAACAACAACAGCAGCCATCTCAGCAACAATATCAACAAGCGCCTCTCCCATCTCAACAACAACCACCATCTCAGCAGCAATCTTATCCTCCTCCTCCTCAGGGCGGTTATCAACCGCAACAACAGTATCCACAGTATGCGCAGAATACTTCGCCACAGCAATATCCACCACAAGGTATGTTCATTGTCATTTAAATTAATTTAATCAATTTCATTCTGTTCCGTAGATTTATTACGATATGAAAAATATCACATTTGAATTATTCCTTTTCATTTATTAGCTAACAGAACATTTTAGGTTACCAAAATGCACCTTCACAAGGATATTACGGACAATCTGGAGCTCGGCCGCCTTATTCCCAACAGTATGCCCAGCGACCACCTTATCAACAATCAATGCAGGTAGATTATTCAAATGTTTTTATAATATCCATACTTATATGTAAAGAGTCTATAAACATGTCAAAAAATAATTTTAAAAAAGGCTTTAAAAATCACGACATTTATCTTGATTATCTAGTGTCTCATCAAGTAGATGTGATATAGCGGAATCTTAAATTTCAGACTTACGGACAACCAGTGCGACCAAGTTTTCCGCCAACATCAGTAGCTGCTCCACCACCAGGTCAAGGCTATGGTTATCCTCAAAGTTACCCACCACAAGGACCGCAGGTATTAGTTTAAAGTCAAGAGTATTACAACGTAAATCATTAAAACCCACAAAAAATATTAAAGATGATACTAACTAATGAAAACTTCAGATTTTCAAGAAAAATTTTATCATATTTCCAATCTTTCTAGTATGCGCCACCCGGTGGTTACGCACATCCTCAAGGGCAGCAAGCTCTCCCTCCAACTTCAATGCCCCAAGCTGTAGAGTCTTCAGATGCGGCTACGCCACCTATGCATCAAGGAACACCATCCAATCAACAATAAATTAATATTTTAGAATTTAATTTTATGCCCAGTGATCATCAAATTTGTATGATTTCCATCAGAGATATTTTGTTATGCGATATTGTTTTATCAAATAGAATTGACAAACCAGATTAAATCACATTATAAATTTTCTTCATCAAAAGATATCAAATAAACACGAATGGTTCAAACAGTAAATAATTCTAATTTGATGGTTTGCAATTTTCATGAAAAGCGTACTATCACGTTTAGTTTGCATTTGTGTGATGTTTATTATAAAATAACATCAATGAATGGTAAGGATGAATTATGCCGGTGAATGCAGTCTGAATATTACCAGTATTTTCTCAAAATTTTTAAATGAATAATAACAAAGTAATATGTATTTGATTTCCAATTTACAAATTGTTTTTGGTTTTTTATCATGTTATAATTCATAACTGCAATTTTTATTCTCTTTATAGTTGTTGCTTTGGAATTTATTATGTTAATCTATTGTTTTCTTGCAGAATGTTATTGATAAGTAGATACCTGGGTCACTCAAATATCGAAATAGTAGTAACAAAATAATGTTAAAGTAATTTGCAAAGTCATCATGTACAGAGGTCAGCAATCATGATTATATATTGATACGAGTGAAAGTTACCAAAATTTAATTTTGGATTTGTGAGTCACTTTGTGAGGAAGAGAGACAGGAAAGTTTCAAAATAGAGCTTTCTTTTAGTTATAAATTAAAAATTATTTTCAACATTTTTCATTTTGCAAAAGATTCTTCCAACTTGTATGTATTTGTCAAAAATAAAATTGTTTTCTGATTTGCGTCGTAGTTCTTGTGTCAATTTATACCTTTACAATTTAGATGGTACTGCTTGTTTTCGTTTCATGAAAGGTTGAAATATTTGTTGAAATTCAATTCTGTAAATGAGATGTTTGCTATTTGCAGAAATTCAATAAATTAGATTGGGCATAAAGTCAATTTTCTTCCTTCTATCGCTTTTTAGTTCCAAGAAGGAAGTATTGTAGATTGCACTCTAGTTATAATTATATTGTGTCTAGGAATTAAATACGCTGAAGCGGGAAAGCAGTTAATATAAGAATTTTAAAAAATAAAATTTCTTGAAGGCGAAGTGTTTGTTTTCACCAAAGTAAATAATATTTGACTATATGATTGAAACCTGATAATTGTTCAGTGAATCAAGTTGTTTCATATGCAGTTCAATAAACTTAACTTATCCATTTCATAAAAAATTCTGTCATGAAAAATCTACATTCAGATTTTTAAACCCCAAAATTATGAAACCTGTTCTGAAGAAATCGGGAAAATGAGTGGGCAGTTTTCAGTAGGAAAGAGGAATGATTCTGACGTTATAGTACCGGGAATAGACGAACTAGAATCATCCTCAGGAATACAAATAGTTGACACATTGAATGAAACTGAAGCTGTGGGAGACGATGATAACGAATCGATTACACCTTCTCAACTTGTCAAAGAAATTACGATTGCATGGCAAAATGAAATTTGTGCACCGCGTTTATTGCCACACGTGTAAGTTTCAAATATGTTATAATAAAAATAAGATTAATTATGTCTCTTGAAAGAATAAATGTTGTATTAACTCACCTAGTTCTAATTCAGCTAAATATGTTTGTATGAAGATTAAATCATTATGTTTGTGTTCAAAAAAAAACGAATTAAGAAAAAATCAGTTAAAGTTTTTTTCCAGGGAAATCTTTGTCGATTTAATGATCGATCAACTAGAATCGATGGAAGAGAATTTCAATAAATGCAAAGACCATACATCACTCAAAATTATTCTGCACAAGATGGAAGTACAACGCTTGACTTACATGATTAATGAGTATATTAGGGCACGATTGGAAAAGGTTTCGGTTTCTCGGAATTTAAATTTGAAAAGATTATGGAAAATTGCAATTCGCTAATTTGATATTTTCGATACTCTCACATATTTTTTATCGACTATTACAACATTGAAAGTTATCGATATCGTTGAAAATATTGATATGTTAATTTCAAGATACTAGAGTTTTCTCTTTGCATCGGAAATGAAGCATTGATGTACAGAGTTTAATGGAAAATATCTGAGCGAAGGAATAAATAAATGTATTAAGGTCAATTAAAAAGTGATATCGCGTCACATAATTTTGGATTGTAGAAGCATATAATCGGAAATCCTTTTCTTTAAATTTGACTAAATGAAGTGTTAAAAAAGTTTTTTAGATCGAAAAGGATGTTGAAGTATTACGGAATGAAGATTTTGAACGAGAAAAGACAAATGCTCCACGTCTACTTAGTTCAACCGAAAGAGTTTTTGCTGAACGGTATAATTTAGTTGAATAATTAATTCATTGCTGTTCACATCATTTTGACAGAGCTAATAAAATTTTGTAATTTTCAAGACAGTTTGTTTTTCAAGACATTCGTGCATTAGCTTTAATTCCTCTTGTTTCTTTTCTTTTTTCTTTTTTTTTTCATTTTTGTGATTAGGAAACAATGATATTTCAACAAAAATTAGTCAGAGTAGATGTATCAGTGGAAGATGGGCGATTTGGTTATTCCCGTCACATCTTCCATTGGATGAACCTATGTCAAGTTAGTCGTTTACTAGGCATTAGATACCTAGGTTTCTGCTTTTAGGCTTTGGAAAATTCATAGATATAGATTTTTGAAATTGCAGTTATGAAGCAATGAAACGTCATTTAATGGAAACGAGTTTTCTGGAACGAATACCGCCGGCGCTACAGAGTCTTCCAACTACTGCACTTGATATGTCTGCTGAACGGGTTATTATTGAGGTGAATAGTGATAAAGAAGAACAGGTAGTGATCCCCGAAATGACTGACATATTGTCAGAGCGAACAGTTGATCTGCCGTCCGGTTCTATTCACTTCATACCTTATCCATCTATAGCTGATCTTTTGGAAGCCAATAAAGTTCGCTTATTGTAGTTTGCACTTATCACTAGCTTTTTCGTTTCATTTTGGCATAATTTTTCTGATACAAATCACTATATTATTCTGTTGTATCCGTGCTAATTTGCATCTCGCAGTTACATTTCTTGCTGTAATGGTTGAAAATACTTTTTTTTCTATTTGTTACACATGTGTAGTCCAGTGAATAAGCAAGTGAAATTTTCAATCCAATACTATGTATATCCGATGTTTCATGTCTTTCATCATTATATTTCGTTCTTTATTATTGTTTGAATTCGTTATTTTCATTATTTAATTATCATCTTACTTATTGGTATTTGGTAGCTGTAACATCTTATAAATCTTTGTTTCATTAAGCATCTAACTCATATACTGTCACAAATACAAGAATATAAAAAATTTTTGTTGAAATTGAGATACTTAACAAAATTGCTAGCAACGGAAATGATAATCAAGAATCATACGAACAATTTTGATGAATAATGCTGTCTTGGGAATATTTTATATATAATGAGTAATACAAGAATGAATTAATTAAATGTCAAACCATTTAATTATGAGGATGGAAGCTAATCAACAGAATTTAGAGTGGATTTAAACCTTGTGAGACCTGATTAAAAAAGATGAGAGGTCTTCCTATACAAAATAAATTATCCCATCGAAATGTTCTTCTTTTTGCTGAACCACTTCACGACAATCTTGTTGAGATAAATAATAACGATTAAAGATAACGTATAAAAATATATATTACAAGTGATCATTACGAAAAAAATAATGACAATAAAAACTATTCGAAGCTAAATTCCAATTCTCTCAGACATGATATTTTCTAAGATCTTCCAATTCCCTATTTCTAAGGTTTGTATTTTCTTGGAGAATCCAGAATTTCATTCCCAATAAGGCATTTTGAAATTTTTGTATTCAGGCATGGAATTGAAATAAAGTGTTAATAAGGAATTTATTGTTTTGATCGACATACCGTTTTCAAAAGCTTCTATGAAATTTCATTCAGTATATTTTGAGTCTGATCGCATCGGATTTTTAACTAAGTCAACAGTTTCATAAAATCGAATGTTCAAATTACACTTAAGAGAATAAGAAAGGCAAAATTTTTTGAAAATAAATGTATTTTTCTATGGAATAAAAGAAAACACAACTTCTTGGAAGTTCGACGAACTATGATTACCAATCGATTTCTAGATTTGCATATTTCTGTTTTACATGAGATGACAGAATATTGCTTGCTTCGGCAACCTCTTGGATTGCATCCAGCACAGAATCGAGCATTTCTTTGGTGTGAGCAGCACTGAGACAGACTCTTATTCGACTTTCAGTCATAGCTGTTGCAGGAAACGAAACAACTACAACTCCCACATGTCGTTTCAACATTTCACGACCCCAAAACCTAAAAAGTGCACGTATCAGAATAAAAATATTTTTTTGCAAGAATATATATATATATATATATATATATATATATTAAGATATATAGAAATTATATGAAGAAGCATCTTAAAATACCGTATACTGAATAATTGGAAATATATTTTCAACGATGGAGAATATGAAAGTAGTTGAATTTTCCCACAATTGTCTTCATTTAAAAATTATTCGGAAATGTTAATTACATACTCAGAAATCACCAAATATAAAAAGTCACAGTTTTCAATTAGTCATAGGTTTTCCACAATATTTAAAATTTTCAATTCTAACCCGCATTTCGAAGGATAGTAAAGCATAATTGGAATAATGGGACTGTCATCGGATCCGTATACGATACAACCCATACGTTTCAGACGCTTCCGGAAATAATACGTGTTACGCCGTAAACGCTGCCTTCGCATTTCACCGGGAATAAACCAAAGATTTAGCTTTTTGAACAATTTATATGTATAATTGAAATGCAAATATTTCATTCCATTTGATAATGTATACGAAATCTTTTTCACAATTTATTGTGATTTATGCTCTACTAAAAAGTTTGGTATTTGCACTATACCAGAAATTTTGAAGCTTAGCTAAGGAACTATCACAAATCATTACATTTTATTATAATTAATTTGCAGAAAAATTGATCTTGACGACTAATTCTATATACATACATACATACAAAAAAATATTCCTACAACATGTAATAAACATATATCATACACCTATAACGCTTACCATCGTTAGAACCATCAAGACCCATCATAACTTTTATTGACGATATGACTTGCTGTGCAATGGGAGGAGACATTGGAAGTGCATAGATCGTTGCAGCCGAATTTACTCGTATATAATTTATAAGTCGCTGAAAAAAACTACTTACGTGCTTTTCATGAAGAAAGAAAAATAAGAAAGTGAATACTTCGTTTAGAATGAAGAAATTCAGAGAAATACGATAAATTTCATACATAATCAAGGATTTTTTAGAATTGAAGTCGCACTATATTGTTCAGCTATTCCTTTCGAAATGTGACAAATTACTAAGATCTAATACAAAGAAAAAAGGCTAATAAAACAATTTAAATTAGGTAAGAAAACATATCAATAAAATATACCTACCTTTTCACCTGCAATATATCCGCCAGCTGCACCAAAACTTTTAGTGAACGTTCCCATTAGAATGTCAACATCATGTGGATCACAACCCCAATAATCGACAATTCCACGACCATGTGGACCCATTGCTCCTATATGGATTAAAATAAATAAATAAAATGTACAAAAGCATTAAAAAGAAGCTGTAGAAGGATATGCTGAAATCCTGATATAAGCTAATGAAATTACTTGAAAGAAAAATCTAAATAGAAATATCTTTATTTAAAAAAAAATATATCAACTTTTAATAAAGAATAAAATACATTGAAAATGAATTAGATAAGATTTACCTATAGAATGCGCCTCATCAAGATATATATAGGCACCATACTTTTTTTTTAGCGCAATAATAGCCGGCAAATTGCATATTGAACCTTCCATGGAATATATTCCTTCCACAATAATTAAAATTTTGGTGAACGGTTTCTTCGTTTTCGGATTACCATATACAATTGCATCACGAATGGTTTCCTCCAAATCTGCCATATCTTCAACAAAGAAAATCATAAATTAATTGTAATAATAACAACTACTTATTGTTAACTGATGAATTTCCAAAGATAACTAATAGTTTCTGAAATAGGGATACTGCACCTGAAAAGTAAAAAGATAATTTCAATTACGAGTTTTAAATAAATTAATGATTGATATGCTTCTCATATTCAAAAATTTGCTCAGAAATCGGCAATAAAAACTCCTTTTTGTCACTAACAAACTGTATTCTTCAAAAAATAGTCTAATTAAGGAAATTTCTCGAAATTAAATTAGAATATGATTTCAAAAAAAAACAAATGAAATACAATACAAGTGAAAATGTTTATTTTTTTATCAAGAAACTACCATCATGCTTGAAAATACGGACTGTTGCTCCAGACATTCGACTACCAAGAATAAGTGATGCATGATTGAACTGATCACTAATTATGATCGAATCCTGCAATAACAACAATATTAGTACGAAAAATATTTTATTGCAGAGTGGTATATCGAAGAACTAATAGACTGCAAGAGCTAATCAAAAAGAACAGAAATTCAACATGGAAAAAACTAATTACTTCATTAGCTAAACATGGTGTATTTAAGGAATTAATGGCGAAACCCATACTGAAACATATAGCATCATCAACACCCATAAATTCTGCTACGAGCCTTTCTAAATCACGTTGTGCCTTTGAAAATCCTAAATATATTTATGTTTTTCATAATATTTGTGATGTTATTATTCGAAATTATTAATTATAGATAATTCAAAATTATAAGTTTCATATTCGAATCGCTCAGATACTAATTGTAACAGTAAATTTATGGAATTAAGTTTTACGTAAAACATATATTTTGCAAATATGATGTTGGATATTATTCTGAAACATCTAAACCGCTTATCTGAACTGAGTTTAATTATTAAACTTTTAAATATAGTACGATATATTAGCTGGAAGATGGATTAAAAAATGAAAAAAATATTGGATGAAAAAAGTGCTACTGTACATTAAGTATTCTTGAACCTCAACACCACATTTTTTTAAATTTAAGTAAAAAAAATATTTTGCGAAAAAAATATTACAGTTTCAAGTGCTCAAATTATTATGTTGAAGAATCCAAATAATAATGAAAGAAACATTTCTATTATTAATAAACATTTCTATTACTAGATAACAAAAATAACTAACATTTCTATTTCTAAAAAACATGCATAGATAGTACCTAGTTGTTGGACGGAACAACATGTTGACAGTCCCTGCTCGTCAATAATTTCTGCAGCTTCTTTCCCACACAAACTATCGGTTTCAGCAAATCCCATATAATTATACGATCCAACGTTGATCACTTCTGTTTCAGTTCCTGCGTACCTAATAAAATCGAGACGCTAATTTAATAATTTATTTATATTATCAATTTTCATCTTCAAGAACACAACTCATATCTTTTCTGCAGTATGCTCTTGTTATTTGAAAGTAAATTGAGGATAGATTTTAAGGCAAAATCATTAATACTTTTTTACTCAAAAATATGGAAATTTACTTATAACTCCAGTTGTAATCCTCAGAATAACGATCAAGAAGTTTTACAGTTGCTCCTGGAACACCACAAATCGGTCGTTCAAAAACATCCCGCACACGCATATAGCAGTTTCGTTCATAAATTGCTTCATATCTTGAAAAAAGTGGCACAAAATCCTGAAAATGGTTAGAAAATATGGAAAAAAATGATATGAATTTTTAAAAACAAGTCTTTTCTTCAATTATCCATCCGTCTATCAAAATTTACTAATTAAATTTGAAAAATCAAACTACCAACTTTTTGTTCTGGTCTTTCAACAGCTGCCAAATTTTTTTCAACGCCGTGCTTTCGAAGAAATTCCCGCAACAATGCGAAAATCAATAAAACAGACCAACAAAAGCAAATACAGAATGAAGTGAGCAAACTTTTCTGCAAAAAAGAGCCATTAACTACATTTGATTCAAAAATTTTAAAAGTTACGAAAATTCCTAATCGGCACATTACTAGGGAATTAGGATCCAAGTGCAAACTAACTAATAAAACCAATTTATAATCATATCAATACAGTGATTGTAAAAAGAAAAACACTGATTACAATTACTAATGCAACGTTTCTAAAGCATTGTGAAGGGATTGTTATTGAAATATCATTACTGATATAGTATAAAACAAAATCTTTAAATATTTAAGAAAGTATATTTCTAGAGCCAATAATACTTATTCCACATTTTGATTTTACGTGAGCGATGCAAAATGGAAGGCTTTCGAATTTTGCAGTTTGGCAAAGATTAGCATTAATATTATATTATTTACTGCGTTAATCATGACACTTGGATTAAGTGTGTTTTTATCGAATGAAATTAACAGTTACGAACAAAAAACCAAAACTATTTCTTTTTATCCTGCTGTCTTGTATTAAAAATATGCATTTGCTAACATCTTAAAAGCCACAACAATAATGAAGATACCTTTTCGAATTCATTTTTGCTACATTTTTGAGATATCCCCTCCTCATACTTCGATTTAATACATCCATTCTGAAATCCTTTTTTAAAAATTTGTTACATATAAAATTTGACGATCAAAAAAAGAAATTCAAGATGTTGCCATTCAAATCAATTTCAGGATTAGCCGAACTACTCTTTGATTAGTAGAATGCGAATAATTATCTTCAATAGCGACTTTTGAACAAAAAATTCGACTCATCCGCAAATTGTTAAATGCTATGAAAAACAATTCTCATTACGATTCGTGCAACTTTTGCAGTATTTCTGAATTGCAGCTGATTTTCGGAATTATATATTTTTTAAAAATCTATCTGCAAATACATACCTGCTGTGATGTACTAGTTGATCTATTACAGTTAGATTCTCCATTACATTCATTAATATTCCGCAAACATTTTGTATCATTAGATGCTCCAGGATGTCTGCACGTATATGACGAACATTTTAATCAAAAGCAAAAAACGAAGAATGAAATACAATAACTAATAAGTAAGTGGCAATTATTATTTAATAATTTAACGAAAATGAGTTTTTAACATTTGAAATCTTTTTTCATTTTTTCTTGAATTTGAAAGTCAAAAAGATTGCGAAATAGTGGTCGACAAGGAAAAAACTAGAATGCGGAATGAATGATCGTTATTATAATTAATAATGATCACATGTACTATATATAATTTTTTTTTCAAATGTTAAAAAAATCTATTCTTATCGAGTTATTAAATTCGAGAAAAAATGAAAAAAAGCTTTGACACAAAATTTTTACAAAATTAATAGGTAGAGAGAGTGACAGAGAGAGAGAGCATAAGGAAAATGAAAGAGGGAAAGAAAATAAAAATATGAAAAAGAAAACTTTCAGATTACATTTTTTTTGCTATAATTTTCTCCTAAAATATTGCAAAAGAGCAATAAAAAAAGTCTTTACGCAATTTAATAGCTGAAAAATTAAATTTTTGGAAAATATACTTTCCGCACGATTCCACAAAGATATTTGTATCAGAAGTTGAATCGTTCGTATCCGTTAATTGCTGATGAGACAAATTTGAAGACTGTAATACTAACGGACGAACACCATACGATATTTTTCGTAGCGATTCCGATATCTCATAGCATTCCTTACTACTACCACTAACTGGCAATGAATCTAACGCTACTATTTCATCCATTCGAATTCAGCTGCACTTCTAAAACAAATGAAATTATTTGTACAAATTAATTTGATTAAGATTATTTCGATAAACATATACGACTGATGATTAGAAAGGATCTCTGAAAATACATGATATCATCATCCAGAAATAAATTACACTTCTACATCAGTGTATCATGCAAGGATTAAGATGACGCTTAATATTCTATTATCGATAAATTCCTGAAAGCTAAAATGATAATTAGTATGGCAGAAGTGCTAGAAGATCAAATAAAATTTTCGGATCCTTGAATGAGTGTAGAATATTAAGAGAGATATGAAAATCTGATAACGATACGACGAAAAAGAAAGAGAGATTCGGAATACATATATAAATAATTAATGAGAAAGAGTAATTAAAAAGAAATATTGAATAAGAACAGAAAAAAAAAGAATATATACAGGAGAGATTATACTCTGCTGGTATTTTAGATATTTTCTAAAACCAACAATTGTATCTTACGATTTTTCTACTTTAACTTAGTTAACGGTTGAAACCTTCTCCATTTCATCGATAGCTTCAGACAATTTAACAACTCACATATTCAGCATAGCGAATTTCAAAATAAGAACGAGAATTCAAGATCAGTTTACGATCAATTATAACATACATTATTATTTATATGATGTGTATACAAAGAAGCAGCAATATTCAACATCAGTTAGAAAATAAATCCTAAATTGTAAAAAATTGAAAACGTCAGCATTTTCATCATTAATTGGCAATATAGTTGTACGATTACCATACAAAGGTTAGAAGTCATGGCATGTTCATTTCTCAAATTTTACTTCTATCTTACACATACACACATACACATACCCACACACACACACACACATATATATGTATGTATAAGAAGGCAAGTGTACACTTATTTTCGTAGTATGAAAATGCATATTGCATACATGGAAGCATACTACAGACATATAGAAGAAGTTTTATAGATACATGCAAAGATCCATTTAACTAGATACATGCAAAGGTCCATTTAACTTCAAATATTAACCTTTGGCCTTACTAAGAAGAAGATAATAAAGAAATGGTTAGTTAACCAACTACTCTTGTCTTTCTCTTCTATCCTCCGTGGTACAGAATATTCGGATCACCAAATAATCTTCAATAACTAACTATGCCCGCATTGCTTCCTCCCAACATTCCTCACTGATCCGTCTGTCCTGCCATGGTGAGAAGAATAGTGTGGAAAGTGTAATGAGAATGATTGTTACAAATGGAATGAAGATATTTTCTTTTCTCTTCCTCTCAGTCTTCTCCTACAATCGGATCAGAAAGAGGTTGATACGCGCAATATAAAAGGATGAGAAGAGATTAATGATCAGGTCGAGGTCGAATTTTACTGGCCTTGAAGTATTCCTGTATTAGAAGAACCATCTAACTTCAACTTCTTTGATTCTTCGATGACTGTTGCAGGATTGATCTATTATTTATTAAGGAAATAATTACTTATTATCAAAAAAACTAATTTATCATCTCCAACTTTTTTTTCTCGAAGTAATAGACAGTGGCTCTAGAATCGAATTGTAAAATATATCTTGATGACAGCGATACAATAAGTGAGGAATAATAAAGCATGTGCAAGACGAATATTGAAATTTTTCATGTAACAGTATATACTGTATTATTATCGATATCAAGCTCGAACTTTAACCCTGACACTTGATAAATATATTATGACACTCTGTTTAGAAATTCAGGACATGATATGAGATTTTCATTTAAAATTTAGCATGAATCCGTTATCCTATTATAATATAACTATTTGAATCCCTTCTGCAGTGATGCTAATGATAGTGATTCAACTAATTTTTGATTTTTCTGGAATTCGCAAGATCTTTCTGGAATTCCTATTATGCCCTTCACGAATCGCAATCGGACATTGAAATCAATATGAACGTAAAAGTTTGGAATATATGACTTCTATTTTATGACAAGCAATATATCTAAAAAATAACACATGAGATGATTAGCTTCTCAATATAGTGGAAAATTTGATTCACATTGAATATATTTGAAATATAAAATTGCAAATGCAGCCGGCCATCAAAATATCATACAGAATGAATGAATGATATGCATGGTGAGCATAGCATTAAAATTTTTGTAGACCTTTGGAAATGATAGAAGAATTATCGAATTATCATCGTGCAATCATATATCATAACATTGTGAGTTATTGTTCAATGGATGAATGTAAAATCAAAATATGAAATAGTTAGATATGAATAACGATTTCAGTTAAACCAAATAAGTTAAATTTTGTGGCTTTGATATATGAAATGACAAAATTAAGCATAAGATAGAAATGGCAAAATAATTGATGTAATCTATGAAGTCGATAGCTCATTACATCAATTATGTAATCAATAAAGACAAACTTCTAAAAATGACTGAGATGTACTTAGGTTCAGAACAATAATCAATGGATTATTACATGAATAATCCGATAATTAAATTTCTTAACGCACTTTTTGGACGTATTTCAATGTATTGCCCTCTTCCGAGGTGGGAATTGAGTTAAGTGAGTTCTGCTTTATTATAAAAGTAAATGTTTTGTCAATACTTGACATTGTGTTATCACCTATGATGATATTGAAAATTTGTTGTATAATTCTTTTGTGATCCTTTGCAAAAGTTTCATCAGATTTATTCGTAATTGACAGAAAAAGAAATATATCAAACATTGGAAGCACCAAATCATAATAAAAAGTCAGTGATTAGAAAAAAGGTGGAACTTAAATATTCCTGTCGTATAAAATATAAGGTCGATGGCGGTATAATTCGATCAGAAATCCTTGATAGCTTAATTAGTTTAAAAAGAGAGAAAAATAAAGTCTGAATTTTTGCGAATTTAATGAAAGTGTTCTTTCTCATTCAATATTTCATTTCTTCTTTAATCGTAATTTTCATTATATTCTATCCAAAAATTATCTCATCATATTGTATAAGTAAGGCAAAAAGTAAGTCAGATTAAAATAAAACTTGATCTTGATCATAAAATAAAGGAGGTACGAAGTAAAAAATATCATTGATCAAGACTAATATAAAAAAGAACCGGAGCAGACAAAAAATTCAAAATCCAAAGTCTAACATCAAGGAAAAGTGATATCGGTAAAAATATATTATGTATTTAAGTTTTCCAGTTTTTTAGCTTTTCCTTAAAAACAAATTGAAACTATAGTTTTATGGCAAGATTTTTTTTGGAAATGATATTAATTATCTGAGGTGATGACAAATAATAGCTTGAAGCTTGGCTATTTAAATGGAATTCAAGAATGGATTTTTCTCTTCAAAATTCGCCTTATATGATTGTAAAACTATCTTTAAGAAAGATTAGCTTGAGGAAGATTCCGAAAACTAATAATCTATACTTAGCTGAAAAGATTATTTCACCTTTGTTGCAAAATCATAACAATAACAAATCTTGTTTTGTTTTTAATGCAAATAAAAAAAATACTATAAGTTATTTGGAAGTTGCCCTAAAATAATGATAATTTGAAAATAATTTTGCTGAATTTATATCAATGTTAATAATATCTATTGTGAGTGATTAGTGTTCAGTGTCCATTTTTCCTCCTAATTTACAAAATTAGAATGATAGGAAAACCCTCCTGACATGAATTTACCCGATTTGAATGAGAGATGATTAAGTGATAAGAAGAGATCACTGATAATACATAAATACTTCAAAATTATAATATCAATTCATATATCTTCAGTTTTTTCGTTCTGTGGACTTTCCGGTATCAGGGGAAGCAGTACTGTATTAACTTCAGCATCAACTTTTAATTCTTTAATTGGTTTCCGTAAACGAATAAACTTCTCTTTTACGGTTGTATCAGTTGATAAGGAATCAGCTAGAAATGTATTACTGGCATTCTCCTTACAATCATCCATCGATTCACGATTTTCAGAAAGCTAAATAATTGCAATTTAAAAAAAATCTTAAAAAGTATCAAAAATTAAAATCATTCGATTATTTATTATTTCAATCTGTAAAACTCTTCATGAAATTAGCAAGAAATTATATCAATTTCTTAAATAAATGTGCACAGTGTAAGCTATTGCATTATTTCGAAAACTTTTGACTTCTTTTGTTTTTTTCTTGTTAAATTCAAAAACGTTATTTGAGAGAATCTTGTTTCTACACAAAAAACAAGAAAAACCGATGATTACAAACAAGAAAAAGGAGAGAAGAATTCCGAGAATGATGATGGCACCATTTTTTCAACGGAATTATCAACGGAATTAACTTTTTTTCAATATCATAAAAGCAATTCAAAGAGAAAATAAAAAGTACCTTTTCTTCAACTTCATAAAAAGCATTCCAAAGTGAAAGTATCAGGTCGGTAACGAACAATACACCGGCATGAATTTCAACCATTCGTAATACAAACAAACCATCGCATCGTAGATAACTTTTAACAAATCGATCCACTTCTTTTGCTTTAGCTAAAAATCTTTTTACAATAATCATTATAACTATTCATCTAGTAAGAGTGATTATTTGTTTGCATATTAGACGACAAACGATTAGAAGACAATCGATTTCGCTTTTTATGAGATAGAATAACATTTGAGTGACTTAAGCCAAAATGTTTTTCAAAATATTGATAAGCATCATGGTAAGATTTTAATGAAAATAATCTGGTTATTCTTCGAATTTAATTAATGTATAATTTTTAGATATTTCATGGAATCATTTAAGTACAATTAAATTTTATGGAAAAAACGAGGAATGGAATTCTTTCTTGTTTATGTTAGCAGCTTTTTAAGATTGTTAAGATTGTTTTTTAAGATTTTAGTACTGCTTTTTAGATAAGATTGTTTTGCAAACTTTTTTGGAATCAGAAATGATACTTTAAAAAATAATTTCGAATTGAGCTTTAAATAATGTGAAAAGTTCGGGAGAAAATTGTATAATATTAAAAACAGATTAAAATTAAGAAAGAAAAAAAAATTAATCTAGTGATGTTAAATCTTGCTAGACTACTATCAGGATCAAATTTCATTTCAGATAATTCCAAATTTTGTGAAATAAACCAATGGCCAAAACATGGACAGGTAAGGACGATGAACCAATAAAAAAATGATAAAATAGTGCAGATGACAAGGAATAAATACCAGAACCAAAGAAAGACAAATATTTTTTCATTGAACATATTGATAACTAAAACACATTGAACGGAATATCGCTGAATGTTACCGACTTGTCGAACCTAAAAATATTCGAAATTTAATAAAACTGTGAAATAAATTTTTTCTTTAATTTTTGAAAATAATTTGCATCGTTTCGATAGAAATGAACTAATCAAAAGGAAAATTAACAGATTCTAAAAGATCTGTAATCAATTATCAGTTAACGTATTTATATTCACCGTAAAATCACAAACTGAAACGCGGGGAAAATAACCGGATGTTGTCCATTCGGTACCATTTATAATATCTCTAATTACATCGAAACCATACCAATTACTTGTATCTGTTCGCAAAAACCTAAAAAATTCAAAAGATGAAAAAACCTTCTTTATATCACAAATGATAAGAAACCAATTCAAACTGTATGAAATTCCAAATACAATTGAAAATTTCACTTTAATTAATATGAACATAAATCTAATCCACTTTTATCAACGACAGCTAATCACAATATCGGATTAGGAAAAATTCTATCCCTTGAATATAGATGGAATTACTAGGTTAACAACAAATTAAAGTTTTCTTTGGCCATAAAAAAAGAAAGAAAATTTATTTCACTTGTTAAGTATACTGAGTTGCAGAATTGCATTGACAAGATACAATGCTTTGGTAGTCAAATACATCAATGATATGAAAAATGCTGTATATCGGACATTTAAAAATTTCAGTCGTTTATGAACTTCAATTTTGCGCCTGTAAAAATCTGATGATTAAGTAATGAAATTGTTAAAATTAAAATAATGTGGGTTAAGTGGAAAGAAAGTCGAAGGTCATGTGCTAACAGAACTTTAATATCCTTCGATGAAATTTTAAAGCATTCTGCATATGACGTGTTAGTGTTTCAATATTTCGATTTCTTATACTTTCATCAAGATTTGCTGGATCCATCGCTTTCTCGACTATTTCATGAATTCGTATTCCTGAAAGAAAAAATACTTTACCAATGAGTAGAAAATTATTTGTTCCACTAATAAATCAATAAGTTGTATCTTTCACTATATAATATAAAATGGATACAAATTTCTCGAGAAAATGAATTAATGTTTACCTGAACTAAATGATAAGTAATTCCAAAATATACTCGGTACTCGAAAGCATGCAGCTTGTAGAAGTAGAAAGAATGGTACCCATTTATAATAAGATAACTGTCGCTCTGGCGTATATCTTTCGTGTTGTTTCAATGTTGCTACGTGAACATCCGGCTGCACGTAATACGTATCACGTGACCAGCAATAATTTTCTGCATACTGAATTAAAGATTAGTATAGGGATAGAATCAGTTTACTGAAATATTAATGAAATGATTTAAATATTTAGTGAATTATAAATTTAAGTTGAAACGGATAAGTTTAATAAATTAATTAATCACTGATATCAGGCATTGATTAGGTGTAAAGCTATAAGCATATTAGGAGAAAGTACTGCACTGAAAGAATGCATTGATTCGTTTCATTCAAATCTTTTTATGAAATAATTTTCAATTTAATTTACAGCTCTGGCATTAATTGCTTTTTTATGATACAATAAAATTCAAAACTTTAAAATGCATCTTTTTTTTAAGTTCCAAAAAAAGCACTTGTTCCCATGATCCAGGAAATTTGTTAGGAAACATGCATTCCAATGGTCGACCACCAAATTGCTTGAAACTTATCAATACAGCAAATGCAAGCAGAATATTACTGCTATAAAGGTAATGCAACCGATCGGTGGCATCATCGTCTTCTTTCGGTGACAGATACCGAACCATTGAAATTAGTGACTCGATCATCATCTTAGTATGCACCTGCCTCACTTATTACTGGCAGCAAAAGTTAAAACATTAGCGATCGTAATCGGTAACAATAAATTTTAAACAAATTTCAATTTTTCTAAAAGAATTATTGTCGAAATGAAACGAAACAAAATTTAGTGTATGCAATTTAATATTTTAATATGTCGTCGAATACATAAATACATAAATGATCCAAACAAATCAGATTAACTTAAAAGTAATATTACATATCATCGATCAAGAATTTAGAAATTTTTCAGATTTACTTTTTTCTCTTCTCTGAAGTATATATCATTAAATATCATAAATTGAAGCACTTTTCGACCATCCGTCATTGTTTAGCAAAGGTTATAAAAATTTTGTTCCTTTTTTCAAATAAAAGGAATAAAAAATCAGAAAAAATTCAATATATAAAAAGCACTAAAGAGAGTAAAGAAAATCAATCGATTTTGCATATGTTTAAACATTGCGGTCATTGAGTGCTATGAAAACTGCGACAAATTTTCACTTATTAATTACAATAATGAGTAGTGTGCTGCTTTTAATATAAATTGTGCTTTTTCTAATTGATAGAAAAGGAATTGACTAATTTAAAATTAATTTGAAATTATCGAATAAAACAGCAACAACTCATTCCACTTTTTCATCTGCTATATGTATGCTTTTCCAAAGACATCGGTGTTTTTCATTATGTTGGTTAATTACAGTTTGCGATTGCTCAAGCATTGAGAATTCTGATTATAAGAGATAATTTAGCAAAGCATATAATAATAAAGAGAGGAAGAGAGAGAAAAAGAGAGAGAAAGAAATGGAGAAACAATTGAATCCATGATATGTAAATTAACTATTCACTGATAACATTTCTCATCATAACCATGACAAAACTGATTTCAATGACCAAATTTCTTTTTGAATTGAAAATATCAATCGTAGTCAGATCGCTTTTTATTTTCAAATAGAAAATTAATTTCACTCAAACAAAGGGGTGGTTAATCTTTAAGACTTTATAAATTTTACAAAAATTTATTGGGTAGCAATATTCCGCACAATATGTTTTAGTTAGTTATCCAAATATTAAATTTTAAAATATTACCAAAAATATTAGGCCAACAATTCCCGCTTCATCTTCAAAGCTAACATACGTTAAAAGAACATAATTGATACAAAACTATTAAGGGAAGATTCATTCTGTTATTTTTCTCCCGGGATTTTAGAAGATCATGGCAGAAAATTCTTCGATTCACTCATCATTTTTTCTGATGAGTTTTCAGAAGTTCTAAGTGCTCTCTGCCATATCATCGAACTTTATAGCTTTATTTAAGTGATTTCACCAATTTTTCTTTCTTTAAAAAAAGATCTAAACTTAAAAAAAAGTGTACTAAGCAAATGAATAGTATGGAAACAAAAAGTTCAATTACTTTCTAATTATAAACTAATATAAGCAGCTGCTTGTTTATACTTTGAAAAATGCATTATCTTTCAATTAATAATTTCTTCGTACAGAATTCTGAACTTCTGGTGGACACACGATAGCCTTGATGTTCAAAACATTTTTTTTAGTATTGTAAAGATAAAATTTTGCATTTAATATGGAATCATTTCATGTATACGACCTATTTCATGGGGCGAATAGATGGGTTATCTGGGAATATATCTCTGATTTTGCTAATTTTTCTAGATAGTAATGTCGGTTTTTTTTTTTTTTTAAATTTACAAAACTGATTATTCGCAATTATTAATTTTGATAGTATGAATTTCGAAAACGATAATCATTATATGAATAAATGAATAGTTTATGAATGAATAAATGAACAGTTTTTTCTTAAAGGGAAATAGTAAGAAAAAAGTGAAGAAGAAAAGAAAAACAGAAGAAATGTCATAAATTTATTATACCAAAGAGTACTTCAAATTTTGATGAGATGAAGTGATGGTTTGAGCCAGGATGGATGAGTGAATATGTTTGTTTATATTTGTTTCATACTGAAGAAATACTTTTAAAATAAAAGAAGCAAAAAAGATGAGATCATAACGAAGGAGAGTAAATAATAATCAAAATATAGGCCAAATAAAGTATTTGAATATTTGTAATGGAAGATTCTTTTTTAATGGTTAAATAAAAATTTGAGAGTTTTAAACTTAACTAAAATTCTAATATGTAAAGGGAAGAGGAGCGAACAGGTCAAATCAAGGTCAAATCAATTTAAAAAATAAATTGAATAATCGGAATAGTTGGAGGATATATGCTGTGAATAATTTGGCTGGAAACTGATTCATGGCAATATGATCATTTCCATGATTGTTAAGAAAAATAGAAAAATAGATGATAATATCTCGGCACCATTATAACAAAGCAATTTGATCGAATCAGATGGCTTATCTTAAAAGATTCTGGCACGATATGATACACTATAGAAAAAAAGAGAAACGGATGTATAATTTAAAGAAGGAACACATGCTATCCTTCCATTCTATTCGTTCTTAGCTGTTCAAAACTTTCTTTCAACAAAATTTGAACAAAGCAGAAGAAATGGAATAGTGTAATAGAATCTTTTATTCTATTCTATTCTATCCTATTCTGTTTCATTCTGTTCTATCTGTATGTCGACAGCTATCTGTATCTAATTTGATTCATGATAATAATTTCATCTGGAAAAATACGATCAATTTCAGAAATAATACATTTCGTAAATTTTTCAGTTTTTTTCTTTTCCTTCTCTCTCTTTTTCTCTCTCTCCCTCTCTGTCATTCCTTTTCTCATATTGTTTGTTCAATAAGTTCGGATAAAATCAATATCTTTAACACTAATATTTAACAACTAATCCGTAATCTTATACTATAATATATTTATCAATATTATTTTCCATCTATAATTCCAACAATGATTGTAATCAATTTGTTTTTTGTGTAATAAAAAAAAAGTTGAGTCATCGGTCGATGCAACTGAGAAAATATAAAGAAAGTTGAATAATATTTGACAAGAATGAAGAGTAAAATCATTTTCTCGATCTTGTTTACCAATCAAATACGAATTCATTTACCCACTTATCATCATCATCTATAGTTACGCAATCATTTTCCTATTATCATCAATAAACTTCAATGACATTGTAATAATTTCAATTAATACATGATGACAATATAACCTAGTAGAATAACAATACAATTAAATAGGCATGAATTTATGTGATATGAATAGAATGGAAGGATACAAACAAAAATGAAAATTACAAAAAAAAAAAAAAATATCATTTGAGGAACATTCATATCACAAAATGATTGAATGGTTACGATCATATTTATATTTTAGAAATATGTCATAGCACTCTTTCGATGAATGCACCAATTATCCTTCATATTGACGTTCAATACCTGGTAATAATATTGTATTGTCATGAAGACAACAGAGGTACATAATTAATGCCAACGTATTAATTTTTAATTATTTTAGTTAATAGTGATATATCAAAAAAAAAGAATGAAAGATCCGGAGGACGAACACGTTGTGATGAACCACGTGAATGTAAGCGTAAAATGATGTCAAACTTTCGTAGTTTTTTTCTCTTTTTTTTTATTTCACTGGCTAATGTAGTGAGTGAAATAACTCTCAATATTTTCCATAATTGATGGATATTTATGGAGAAAGAATGAATTGAAGATTAATTTGAAATATGCAAATATGAGCTGAAAAATAGTTTGAAGTATTCATTTGTAATATATTCATATTGCAAATTAATATGTCTACAGATATGAATTAAACAATAGTTCGCTAATTAATTAATATGTTGAAGACAATTGATCGATCAAAAGAATCTCTTGACATTAGTACAGTACACTTCTCACGACTAATTAGGCAGCAGATCATATATTCTTAGCTGTTTTTAGAATTCTTTCTTTTTTCTTTCCTTCAGAAGAAAAAAAAAACTAACCGTAACCCATGAATTAGGGAAACTTGTTGGTGACATACATTCTATGGCGCGTCCTTCGAACATTTTCCAGGCTGTTATAGTACTTGCCGCTATTAGTAAATTTGAAGTTAGGAAGTAATGCAAGCGATCGATGTTATCTTCGCCATGTCTTAGACTAATAATTTTCAACGATTTTAATAATGCTTCAATTGACATTTGAAATTGTACACTGAAAGACAGATTGTCAAAATTTTATCAAAGAGAAACTTGAGGTGACTACTGAAATTCAAATCTATTGTATCAGTTTGTAGCTAATTGAGTAATAAATTTCAAAGTTAATTTGAGCCTTTTTTATCTTATTTGTTACAGATATTTGATATAAGTTTGAAAAATTATGATAAGAAACATATTAAACTGGTGAATGATAATTTTTCTAACTTTAACAAGCATTTTTGTACTAATTAATATGGGCAAAAATTCAGCGTATTTTTTTTCATATAGAATTCTACATATAAATTTCAGAATTCGAATGTTAAATTTCAAAAAAAGAGCGAAATTTTTATTTTCTTTTATCAATGTATTTGATAATCAATTTTATAGCATACGAAAATAAAAAGGTTAAAAAATGATGCCAGTAATAATTTAAAGATAGATCGAAAATCGGAAAAAAAAATTCAAATGGGAAAATAAATCTGCCAAAAATGAAATGAAAATATTTGGAAAAATATCTCGTAAAACAATAATCACTGATTATCAGTAAATTAAACAAATATAATTTCACCAAAATATTTCAAACTATTACGACTTCTATCATTCTTTCCTGGTCAACGAAAGATAACACAACAACAATTGAGAGAAAAGATTTCTGATAAATTCTGATAAGTTTATGATCTATAGCGGTCTTTCCAAATGAAAAGATCAAATAAATTCAGTAATTGTTAGGAATAACTTTTATATATTACGATTAGAGAAAATATTGTGGAAATATAAAAATCGATCATCCATTTCTTGTTTCCCTACTGTGCACACCTGTAATATTATCCTATTCTTTACAATTGTACTATTTACAATTTCGCGAATTAAAATTGCTTTGACAATTTATCCATTCCTACCTTCCTTTCATTAAAATTTCATTGATTCATTTCAACTTTTTCCTTTCTATTTTAAAAATAAATTCGTCAAATTCAACCGTCCATATATTGATTGATTACACTTGCAGATTCACATGTTACTTTTCTACCGATAAATTCTATCTTGAAATATAGCCATGAAAACATTTTGCAATGTGCATCTCTAACGAAGCATATGTTCTTGAATTATTTTTTTTTTTATTAAGCAATACAGTCGACGTGATGATAAAAATAAAATTCATTTCACTTTTATTTGTCTTCCTCAGTTTCTTTTCGTTTTCATTTAGCAAAACATTTTATTCTCGTAATCCATTCTCGAATAACAATTTTTATTTTTGTATTTTAGCTTTTGAAGATTCACAAAAAAGCGAATAATATACTATCGTAATTCATGACAATGGCTTCTGCTGAAAACCTAATTATAATTTTTATGTTTATTTACATAAATATATGCATATATGCCCAGATTCAGCCTGCTCTCTTTCGTCTCATCAATCTTTGGACTGAAATAGCAGTCCCAGCTACAATAAGATCATGAAATTCGTATTAAATTGTAGATTATGTAATTCATTTCATCAGATTTCGTGAAATTAGATGCAATAACGAATCAATTGTTTACGTATCACAGATTTTGCTTATTACATATAAATGATTTCACTGATTGTATTAAAAAAAAATTTCGAAGAGAAAAAAGGAAACCGCTGACTGAAAAACTAAGTTAAGATATAGCAATGAATTGGAGAAAATATATATACATCAGGTTATAAGTTTTGAAAAATTTTAGAAACTCTCGAAAATACTCCACCAAAAATGCAGGGGATCATACAAATTTCTTATATAAAAGTACACTAATAACTAGTTAATTCTTTTCTCCGTATGGCTAATGTTAATCGGTTCATGCTATTCAAAATATATTATTCAATACGTAAAAATATTTCCAATAATTCATTGATAATAAATAACGGATTTGGCGAGAATACAAAAAAAAAAGGAAAAGAGGATGAAAATGTACAGTTCAAGCTAAAACAATCGCTTCAAACAAAAAATCAAACTACGATTAATTAATTGGAATTAAAGAAATAAATAAGCTTTTTAGAAAATATTCCAGATTTTGCTATTTTGATAAGTTGGAACAAGTTATTTTCTTTTTCTGGAACAATTCGATGAATTCGGAATCCTATGCCCCCATGCTCACATCTTGGACTGATAAAAATTCAAAACATTTTCAAAGCTCATTCAGATTTGTTTTATCCACTTAATAAAATCAATCAGAAAATACATTACTGCCGTGTATTATAAAACAATAAATGATTTCTCTTGAAACAAAAAGAAAACAAAACCAAATATTTTAAGATGAAGGCAATAAGACCCAAAACACTATATTCCATAAAGATAAAAAAAAATCCTACTCACATTATTCAATTAAATTAAAGACTTCATAAATTTTATTGAGCTTAAAAAATTCTTAATTCCATGTCTAATATAACGACCTGTTCATTCACAAGAATAATTCAGAATGTAAAGAGCAACAGCCTTAATTGCATACAGGCTCCGACATTAAGTATCAAGCGATCCAAAACAAAAAGCAAATTTCAAAATTGATTATTCAGAAAAATTCATGGAGCTCGGTAAAATTAGTCAAGATATACTACACATATTTTACTTTCACCGATTGTATACAACAATGTTTGAAGTGAATGCCTACAAGAGACCAAAATTTGATTCAAATTCTTCCTTGATTATTATTGTAGTCGTTCAGGAATCTAATGTAGGATAGATGGGATCTTCGTCACGTTTCGATGGTGGAATCAAATGCTTCGGCAATTCAGTTGGTAATTCGTGTCCTGAAATTGTATATGAATTTTTGAGCAGAGACTGAATTCGCACAAAAAAAACTAAATTAGGAGTTGCCTTATAGTTACCTACTTCTCATTAATTTCTTCCTTTTAAAACCCGTAAATCACTTAATCCTAATCTATCATTCCAATCTCCCACCAAATATGAAGTAGCTGGCACCATGGTACATGATTTGATGACAAATAGAACATGAAACCCATAACTAATCCATAATATAATTCTAAAATGAACACCTTCAAGTTTCAAATTGATTAAATAGTTAGCAAGAGCAAATTCATCACTATCTAGCATTCCATCTTTGTCAACATCTGAGAGTTTCCATATTTTACCCAATATAGCATTAGGCAATTTCGATTTAACCATATGTTCTTTTGCTGCTCGACCTTAACAAAATAACGTTCAGTTAACGCAACAACCAATCTGTTCACTTTGTGAAAAGCCTGCAGTTGAAAAGATGAAAATGATAACGAAACAGCTGCTTTCATGATATATAAAAAGTATGTTTCGCCATGCAACAATCAAAGATATATTTTATGCACATCTGAAATGTTAATTTCTTCATTACCAAAAAAGTGAAAGCTGGAAAAAATCAAAATCACCTGTTATTTTGCCATCTATAGGATCCAAACTATCGAATATTTCATCCGCTTTATATCTTTCCCGAGCGACTACCCAACCGGATTCATTGGCCCTTTATCGAAACCTTCTCCTTACCAAAACCAAATGGTGTTTCCAATTCAATAGCTTGGTCAAAGGCGCCACCACGAACCTAAACAAAAATACAGTGTGTTTCGTGGATGAATGAACTCTAAAAAACGACAGTTTGTAGATTGTGATTTGAGCAAAACAATTTGCATTCGGACTAGAAAAAATTTAAGCAAAAAAATTAACCTCTGTTTGATGATGTTGTGACAAACCATTTGTAATTGGAGCATTCTCTTCTTTTGGAATTTGAGCCATTAATCTAGCTGGAAATCTTTTACAGTTAAAAAACATTTGTCGATGTTTTACTGATATAAATTTTACTTTTTTAATGAGGTATGTGCAGTAGATTTTCTAATTCGTTGCTAATGGATATTAGAAAATACGGAAACTTTCCCTGACTCTATAGTGTATTGAAAAATTAAACAAAGTCTTTCAAATTATCTATTCATCAATGAGAGGCAGTCAAAATCTCAAGATTTTTTTTAAGTGCCCGCATTGCATACCAATATCAGAAGCAAGCATTCCATCAACAACCTCCAACAATTTCGGTTTAATCGGATTGAATTTTGTGAAATCATAATCCGGTAAATGTTCACGCATTTTATTGATATCCGGAAAATCGCCTGCCGAAATATTATGCTCACGCTAAAACAAAGAAAAAACCATGAAATCAAACTTGGATTTGAAATTAAAAATTTCTTAAAATGACTGCACCAAAAAGAAGAAAAAGTTATTGATATACTACAAACTAGAAAGAAAAAACAATGTTACTGAGATTCCAATGAATAATGAATGATTGACACACCTGTAGTTGCTCGAATATTTTATCAAGATTTTGAATAAGCTCCTTCTTTTTTTTCTCCTTACCAATCATTGAAGGCATTTGTTTACGTAATTCAGCTATGATAAACGCATGTACCTAAAATAGTTAGTCATCTGTTAAATATAAATAAATGGTAACGATATCTTCGAAGATGTTTAATCAGTAAATATAATCATCATGCATGGTACAATGAATGAATATCTAAATAAAAGAAAAACTAAGCCTTAGCGAGTCTGGCTCGTTTGATAAGATCATTAAGTTTTCTTAATGCTGCATTTCTGGGTAAAGCTTGCAAATCGGAGAACAAATCATGTTGTTCATCTTGGAAAAGTCTTCGATTTATGTCATAATGCAATGGATGATCCCAGAATGTACCAATATATACTCGTGATACTTCCGGTGTTTTAAAAACCTATAAATCATGCTCGTTACGACCGGATAGTCGGAAAAATTAAGTTTCATTACATATATGACAAGATTTTTTTTAAAGTACAGTAATTAAAATAAGAGAAAATCCAACCTTTCCCAAGGACCACATCAGTGCTCCGTAAACGCGCATTAACTGCTGATGATCGACCATATCAGACTTGTTCAAAACAATTCTAATCTTGTCTTCATTTCCTAAAATAACCCATAATTTAAAAATATATCCTACTTCTCAATTCTTTCTGATTTTTTTTCACCGTTCTTACTCAGATCCTGTACAATTTCTTTCTACGATCAATAGAAATTTGAATAACAAGTGATAAAGAAGCAAATAATAATGAAGTATTGAAACAATTCATACCCGAAAGTGCTTCGATGCATCGTTTGAACTCATCCGAAATATCTAACTTATGAGCATCGAATAAAAGAATAATCCGATCTACACGTTCCGCAAACCATTCCAGAACGCCTGTGAAGTCATACCCTCGATCAATTCTAAGAAAAACTTCTAAGTAAATGACTTCCAGTTTTGAATTAAAACCATATCATTCAGAATTATCACTGGATTCGCAAAAAATGGATCATAATTATAAGTTGATAAAGATATTACGAAAGTTCTAAAGCTTTCCCAGAGATAAATTTTGAATAATACATCATTTTTTTTCCGAAATAATGAACACTATCATTAATAGATTGCTTATTTTCATTTGGATAGTTATATTTACACCACCGTTAGTTCCAAATGAAATTTTAGTCGATAGCAGCAGCAACAAAGGATAAATTTACTTCGCAATGTCCTATAAAAAAAAAGGAAAAAAAAAACAAATCGTTAAACTGATATTCTGGCTCGCATAATTTCTACTTATTATTCCTTCAAGAACAGTACAATTGATGCAAGAAATTGATAAAGAAACAAATTAACACAATCCCAATGAAGAAAGAAATGAAAAATTGTAAACTTCGAAGGGTCTGTAATTTCTCAATTCATTTATTGAACTGTAAATAATATTACATATCATATATGCAATTAGAATAGACGTTTTTAATCATATTAAAATGATTATATTGACAAATGCTACAAAAAAATCACAGTAATCATACCTCTGCTTTTCTCCACTCAATATTCCAGGTGTATCCACAATAGTAACACTCTTCAGTACTTCATTATTTAGCGTTGAACATTGGAATCGATTGAGAAAAGCATTTCCGAATCTGAAAGAGTAAAGAGAATGACTTTTTATGAAGTTTCAGAAACTGCTACTAAAAAGTACTTAAAACAATAAACTATTCTAGAAGAAATTTCACCAAATTGACCATTTTATACTTAAAAATAGTTTGGTTCATGATAATCTCTATTTCGTACTGCAAAAAGATATGATGTAAATTTTAACAAAATTTTTTTCTTACTGGAAGTAAAAGTAAAGTAGTTACTAAAGAATACTAGAACCCATAACATTAAATATATTCAAAAAAAAGATACTGATTAAAATCAAACATACCTGCTTAATGCCCTATACTGTTTTTTAGAATCCACAACAAGTGCATTGCCAGGGATAGAACTAACATCTTCACCCCACATTACAGCAATGAATCGATCAGTAGTTGGCTCTGGTCCTATCCTGATTCCTGGGAAATCTTCTTCTAGTAGGTATCGGATAAATGTTGTTTTTCCTGTTGAGTACTGTCCCACTAGAAGTATCATTGGTTTGGCATCAAAATCGGGATCATCTGAAATAAAAAAATAGAAGATAAATGCTATTTTGGAACTTAAAAATAACTAAGAATTATATCTATTGTTTTATCACTAACAAGTAAATACCAGATTTATAAAAAAAAATAAGTATCAGAATGATAAATGGAAACTTTCTTGAGAAATAGAGAGCAAATAATTCTGTCATCCCTATTAATTTATAAGAAACAAAAGTTACATACACTATTTTGGTATTCCATTTTTCTGATATTCTTTCTGCCCCTAAGATGGCACTGATCGAAATGATAGAACTTATGACAAAACTAAGAGATAACAATAAATATACTTACCAAGTGCTGGTGAATGAAAGTCATGGAATTTATAATATTCTTCCAGTGGTAACAATTTTTGCTTATAAATCTT
Organism: Dirofilaria repens; assembly: GCA_008729115.1. NCBI lineage: Eukaryota > Metazoa > Nematoda > Chromadorea > Rhabditida > Onchocercidae > Dirofilaria > Dirofilaria repens. Next base: position 225,379 of record SNRZ01000074.1, read on the forward strand.
TCGTAACCCATCGCTGACAGTTTCGAGGACCTGTTTGAGATGTTTGTTAAATTTAGGTCGCATGATGCTAGCGATAGTAGTGTTATCGGTAATAGATGTATTAAAAATTGACATCTGGTAGTACAAACTGTATATTGTGACAGTGTTTCGCTCACTTACTCACAAGTAAATATTTCTAGTTGGAGAGGGAAGGCAAAAGGGTTGAATTCTATAATCCAAAAATTGTTATACAGCTCTCGACCTGTTTCTCTGCTCTTTCATACGCTGCTTCCCCTCCTTTTTATCCTTCTTGCCATTTAAAACAAGTACAGGTGGACGACGAATAATTTTTTTTACCCGTTCCAGAAAATTAGATGTTGCAGCTGTGCGTTAATTTGCGAATAATAGTAATAAGAAATTCATGCTGACACATATCTACAACGGATTTCTCGTTTTCCAATTTATTATTTTTTTACTTTCATTCCGTTACTTTAGCATGAGAAAATCCTCATCAGATTATCAAATAATCAATTTGATAAATATGTTATGAATCATTTTACATTTCACCACTACACTGTGACATTCCATTGAAAGCTGTTCTAAGTACATAACAAGAAAGAATATAATTCTTAGTAAGAAAAATAATAAAATTAATGTGTGTTAAGCAAAGGCTTACAGAGGAAAATAAAAGTGCATTTATCAATCAAATGGAGCTAAAAAATGAAGCAGAAGAAATAGCAAGAAAAAAATGAAACAGTACGACGAGTAGAAATGTAAATTAAAATTTTCTGCTTTTGGAGAATATGATGGAAACAGAAAAGTTTTCATCTCATGAAACATAATCACAATTTAATCGAAATAGGAAATAAAAATGAGCTCATTTTTAGTATTATTTTTATTCAACGAAAACCGTATTATACTGGTCAAAATTATACGAGAATCCTTCCCATAATAAATTTAGAGATATATATACAAAGAAATGGACAAGAGAGGCAAAAGGATTCATACAATGCTCAGATACTATTATCATCAATATGCTATGAGAACGATTACAATGAAACAACTTCTATAGTAAAAAATAAAGAAATAAATTTTTCGTCTTTTCAAAATCTTTCTTATTTTATTTCTAAGAATCATATGATGTAAGAATTTGAAGAAAAAGATTTAAATAATCAAAACTGACCTCTTGTTGCTTTCTTTTTGACGAATCACCACCAATCCACGAAAACATTTTCCGTGGTTGAATCTGTCCTGCCAATGCACTACCTGCATATAATATTTTTTTAGTTTTCATTAAAATTTTCATGTATTTCAATAGATAAACGTGTAAACAAATATCCTTTTGTTAAAAGTTTTGCAAAAAATAAAAAAGATAACCATTTATTACATAAATCAAGAAACAAAACACAAGTAAATGATAAGTACTAAAATTTATTACTGGTAAGTAATTAGACCTTTAACCTTATTTTTAAGAGCAAAAATGTCTATGAAAACTTTGAAGTTGAGTGATAAGCATTTTTCTCAAATGTTTTATGAAAACCTATGAAAATTCATGAACTATTTCATGAATCAACCACTAATAACATCTTTTTAATCACAGCCGACGTAATCTGCGAAATATCAGAGAATTTGATCTCTAATCACAGTTTTGATTCTCAGTTTTATTGTTCACATATGTACATATACATATAATCTCATATATGCCAAATCAAATATGCAATTTATTTAGAATAAATTCTGCGTAATTAATTAATACTGATAACAAGAAATAATAAATGAAATACTGCTGATTTTTAAAGTTTATAATTCAATTTTTGGAAATATGTGACAGAATTTCTATGCAATTAATGAATTTTAAACGACTTATAGTGAATGAGTAGTTATATTTGAGAAATACGAGCTAAACATTTCTAACAAAATAAATAATTGATGATTTAGCATGGAATAAGATAATACTATGTATTTCTTCTTTTAGTTAGACAGTTAATACCATACATATCTTTTAACAAGAATATTTCTAAGCCTAATTTCATACATTTAATCAAGTTAAGAAAGTATAATCAAGTTATTTTTGTATTTCAGAATAATTTAAAATTAATTTCAACAAGATTTAAAAAGAATTTTGGAATAAAAAGTAAAGTTTTCCGCTTGAGGAAAAGGTGTAGCGAATTTAGTTTAACAGAAATTTTTTCCCAGTTTTCCAAAATATTGCCCATTCTTTGAAGTAGCATGTCTTTTCGGAAGAAATACTGAATGAAAATAAAGCTCATATTTTTTTTTAATTTAGAAATCAGCAGTAAGTAATTTGAGGTTGAATATCGGTAATTCAAACAGATGCTGGGAAATCCAAAGAAAAAAATTCGAGGATCTGATTAGAAACATAGTTATCGAACACGATCAAAACATATCTTTGAAACAAATTTTATTGGAAAGCTTTCGAAATATAAGCATCTATATAGATGGATAAATAATTTATGAAATATTCCAATACAGAAGGATGAATCAATCCAACAACTAAACGTAACAACTTCTAGCTTTGAGAATTTTCGGTATCAATCTAAGGGTAACAATGGAGAACTTCCGCATCCGAATAAAACACAAATGATGACTTTTGCAAATCTGAATGTCGATAACTTATAAAGATGTGAAGTTATAAGAAGAGAAAGTCAGAGTGAAAAAATTGAAAACAGAGGAATAATAATCAGGCCATCACCATGGAAATCACATCTTACGTAGTAACATTTTTTTCTTGAAATTCAAAAAAAAAAATTGTTTCTTCGAAATTCAATTATTACTTACAACAGATGATTCATTCATACGCAATATTCTTTGCTGAGTTCAAAAAAGAGGAAAAGATCAAAGGTAATAAATTGAACATTTCAAAATGAAGGAAATCAGGAAATTTTTATGAGTACTAAAATCTACAAAATCAAAGTTTGAAGTTCGTTTATAAAGTAGTAGCAAAGTTAAAATTTCCTACAGTATACTATTTGATTTGGCTTAGGAAATGACAGATATATAGCCAATAAAACAAATGACCACAAATGAATGCAAGCAAACAATAGGACGCATGATAATAACAGTTATGAAAGAAGGACATGAATAAGTCAGACGAATTCAATCTATTCCACTTCGTAACTCACCCAGTTCGCCATATTTCTATTCAAACTTTAAATTTCACAACCCAGAGCTCTCTCGAATTTAAGCAAGAAGTGGAGAAACGAGAAATTTTCATGCAGACGTATCATAATGTTACTAACGAATTAAAACCAAAGGCGAGCATTGTTTCACAAAGATGTCGTGAAACAGTTTGTCTACGGCAGTTTGAAATTTGCGGAGTCTAGACGGTATGTAAAGTAGGGAATAATTGGTCTCTGTTTGTGTTAAGAAATGAATGAGTTTCTGAGGGTAGTCGGTGAAGGATACATTTTAAATAAGGATGAATAAAATTGAGAAGCGGAAAAAGAGTATTGAAGCATGAGAGATAAAGAGATGATAGTAGGGTTTACAAAATATTGATTTGTAATTTGGAATTAGAAGAAATCAAAAAGATTTACAAGCTTTCAACGATATATTTAAAGTGATAACAAGATTTGGCAGGTTTAGTGAATGATAAAAGATTAAATCAATAATTGCCAATATTGGTAGAGATTTAAAATAGCTTGACTAGCATATAGGGCACTCATTATTTTCGGCTTTTTTTCTTCTCATTTTTTGACTTCTTTTATTTATCAAACAAAGATGTATAATTTCACATAAATTTTAATTATTCAAAGATATAAAATCTTTAAAGCAAAATAGAAATCCTTAAGTTAACTTGTGGTACTAACCTTTATATAACTTATTTGATGTAATATCACGTCAGCAAAACAAGTTCTATCAGATTTTTTTATATCAAATCAAAAAGTCAAAAAACAATTATCTTTTTTCCAAATTAACGACATCAATAAATCGGATCTATATAGTGATTGTTACTTATATCAAAATTAGTTGATTGTAAGTAATACAAGTTAATTTAATTGAAATTTAATATACACGTACGTAAAAACAGGTTCTAATTCACGTCGAATTTTATTATTTAACATTTTACAACTTAATTGAATGAAAATGAAAGATTAATTAATCAAACAACTTCTACACTAATAAGTATTTCATGTATGATATGATAATTATATACATTTATAACTCTGTCATTCGCATTTGGATATTTATGGAAATCCATAAATATCCAAATGTAATGGAATATTAAGTATCATATGTGCTATAAATTTTATAATATTGAATGAATTTGAAATAAATAACAATGATGGGTCAAAACAATCAAAAAAATAATTTTTGACGTAAATGACGTAATTCGTATATATTGATATGTCATTAACTTGTGCATATATTGATACGTTATCAACTTATATATATACATACTAATACGTCATTAACCTATATGTCTGCATTGATACGTGATCGGCTCATATATATAGATTGATAGGTCATTAGCTTATATATATTGGTACTTTAATTTTTTCATATAATATAATATATATATATATACTGGTACTTAAATATATTTTTACAGCAATTTATCGATATATCAATATATTGTTCTTATTGTTTTCCATTTTTTCCTTATTTTTATCTTTATAATATTGTAATTCTTACAAAAAAAAGAAATATTATGAAATTCGAAATATTTAAAAAATTATACAAATATTAATTGATTCAAAATTTGTTCGCAAAAATTTTCAACAATATAAAAACTGAATTTGAGAATCGCAAACGACGATAATGTAAATTAGATCATCAAATTGATTTGTTTGCCGTCTAATAAGAAAGATAGATGACGAATGACGTAAACTACCATAAACTAAGTAAACAGAACTCTCACGAACATCCATCGTTAACATTTCTTTGTCAATTCATTTTTTCTTTTTTTCCTGCTTGAATACGTTTTTCACGAATTCGACGTAAAACAGAATCACGAATCTCTCTCGTATCATTAACGTGAATTAAAAAATTGGAGGGAACATTTTCAAAAATTTTTTTAATAGCTGTAGGATATTGTTAAGAAGACATATTATAAAATTATTGAAGATTAAGTTAATCTGACATTTAAATAAAAGAAATAGGAATTAATCTGTTTTATGATTCTAGAATTTTCTAACAATGATAACATTGATGATAAGATTGCTGATAATAACGACAATAATCATAATAATAAATTGATAATGATAATAACATAATAATAAATGGCATAAATAATGTTTCTATAAATGATGTTAAATATTTTCGAATTATTATTTGCAAGTAATTAGAGATTAAAATTTATAATACATGGCAATGTCTCAAAGGCATTGACAACAGGAATGTATGAAAAACGTTAACTTCTGGGTTAAAACAATTGCTATCGTTGTTTAGCATCTCATAAATATACCAAAATGGTATACTTTCGGGAATGTTTATATGATAATTCTTCGATTACATATTCGATCAATAAATGTATGTTTTATATTTCCGCTTTGTTTTATGTTTTAAAACAACGTTCTTTCTAACATACAAAATGTGTCAGAAATTATTGAAATATAAATTGTCATCGATATAGACTGACTCATTAAAAGTAGTTTTTTACCTTCGAAATACAATGAAAATGTCTCGCAATTAATGAGTTGCTTACATTAATAACTAATTATCATCCTCGAGAATATGCAATAATTTCATACCTTATTTCTGTTGTAAAAAAGCGAATGAATAAATAAGCATTATTAGATACAAAAACAAATAAATTAATGATGGAAATAAAAATAGAAGTGAAAATAAGAAGTGATAATAAATAATAGGTAAAACTGGAGACAAACTATAATAAAAATGATAGTAATATTAATCGGAAGAAATGTTACAGATCACTTGACTAATAAAAAAAGTCAGATGGAATTTGCAATTTAGCTCCACTCGAACGAATTGAAATATCCGTTAAGCAGATATATAAAGATGGGGAAAATATTGTGGATACATGAGATACTTTGAATATGTCAAAGAATGTAATCATTAAATTAATTAATTCTTCATTTAATTTGCCTTTAAAATATGAAAATGTATTGTGTAGAATTTCGAAAGCAATAAAATTAATTGAATTTTAAAACTTATTTCGATATGAAAATTGATAATTATTACGAAAAAAGAAATTGCAAAATTAATTTTCATCTTCTCTTTTCAATAGATTGTGTTTATTTGTTGCTTTCGTTGATACAGATTCCTCCATTCGATTGATTCATGTTAAAGAAAAGATATCTTATAAAGCATAAAACTTCTTAGAAGAGATCAGTTAGAAATTGAAAATGCATATAAATTCTTTTCTTACGTTTACTTTTTGGTTTAAATAATTAAATTTTTAAATTATAAATCAAAACTTCCGAAATTTTTCAAAATTTTTTTTTCCTTTTAAATTCAGCCTATCTATTTGCATTTATAAACGAATCGGATATAAATAGCTGAAATTTTTTGCAAGATTTTCATATAACTTTATATGGATTTCAAAATTTTTTTTCCTTTAAAAAATTCCTTTAAATTCAAAATTTCTTTAAATGAATTTATATTAGGTAAAATGCTTCGAGTAAATAAATCCGATTTAGCATTTTGCAAGAAAGTACTTATTAGCATATATATTTTCGATCTTTTTGGATGCAAATAATTCTCAGTTCTAATTACATATTTTTTGAATTTTAATCTTTTTACTATTTTTAAATTTCAGTTTTTATTTAACTAGTTGTGGAATTTTGTGTTAAAATTTTACAAAATTTATTTGGAATGATAAATGTAGAAAATACAATTTTGTGGGAAAAAGAATTGGAGCAGTTAAAAAGTGAGAATTCCAGCTAAAAAGAAATGAAGCGGTCTGACTCATAATTACTCTCCCTGATAATTATTTTATTTCTTTTCGAACAAATTATCACTCATACTGATATGATATGGTAAGACTAAAAATCAAAAAAAAAAAATGAAAAATCAATCAAATTGATCTAAATTTCAATTATATGAAGAGACATGAACGAATTATCTATTAAATCGCTTTACATTATAAATAATTTTCCAATAATTAATTTGAAGATCTGATATTACACTAAATGATTGATTATTAAATTTTTTATATTGTTCTCCCTTGAAATGAGTATATATTAATAATCAATTGCTTATAAATTTTTATCAAAATGAATATGTCGGATTTTTATCAATCATTTGTTATATGCTTTTTTCAACAATTGAACTGTTATTTAACCAAAAAATATCTTTGTATAGATAATTTTTACAAATTATAAGTAGAAATGTTATAAATAGGAAAAAAATAGAAAATAGAACATTTAAAAAGAGGTTATTGACCGTCTGCAATTGAAGAAATTAAATTATCATCGTGACAAAATAAATTACATCTCATGTAGAAAGAATATAATAAAAAGAAGAATGAAGAATGATTTAAGCTATCAATAGTAAATTAAAATAAAAATTTAGTTAAAATTTTTTCATCTTTTTGTTAAAAAATTAACTCAATCAAGAGACACTTTTCTAAGCATTGAAATTAACCATAAATTCATTAAATGAAATATTTTTATAATTTAAAAAGTAAAAATATCACTGAATTAATAATACTTATAACAGCGCATCATTTTATCCGATCTACGATTAAATCAACTTGCACTCATCAAAATTAAGTGGCATTAGTAAAAAATAAATAAAATTTCTATTTTTTTTTAAACCAAATATCAAATGATTAATGATTATCAAAATCTCCTGATTAATGTGTCCTTGCCAAAATAACGAGACAATAAAAACGAAGAAAAAGTTATTATTAAGTTTCATATTCAATTAATAAAAGAAGATATATGTTTTTGGCAACATTTTTTTCGTCTATTTTGTGCAAGATAAATATTTTGGTAGAAATTCGTTTAAATTAAAAGAAATTTAATTTACCTAATTTGATATAGTGAAATCTGTTTGAGATTTGAAACTTTTGGATGAAATTTAAATCTGTTTAATTAATTAATTAAATTCAACAATAGCATTAACTAATAATGTTACATAAATTATAAGAATTCAACAAAAATATGGTAATAGTCTTGTAATCCACATCTTTGACAACTAATTTGATTAATTGATAAGTTGAAAATGACCGAAATTTAATTCAAAATTTTCAAGATTTCATAATAAAAAGCTTTCATCAATAGATTGGGAAATTCGATAGTTCCTTAACATAACATCATTTTTTTCGTTGGAACATTTAGGAGCCTTATTTAGAAATAAGCATAATATTTCAAATTTGTTCATACAAGAGCCTAATCTGGAAATAGGCATAATGTGTCTTATTTTGTCCCTCAAAGAGATTGGTGAAAACTATTTGAAAGAGCTATATGCTTGAAAAAATTTTCAACTTTGTTCTAAAATCTCCACTTCAATAATCACAGTGGAATCGTTCTAATAAATGAGGAAATTATGTGAAAAATAATAATTCGGTGAGAAGGAAAAACAAAAAATATTCGAAGAGATTACAACTACAATTGAAATTTAAATTGAAATTATTTGCAATAAACCATAATGAGTAGCGGATTTCACGTACAAAAAAGAAATGTTTTGTTCGCAATTTGATGGATAAAAAAAAGTATAAAATAGAAAAAATAACATTGGCTGACGTGACATGATCTATTCGTTTATTAATTTGTCAAAAGAAGTTAAAAATAAAAATAAAAAAAAAGAATGGATGGCAGAAGAAGTTTCAAATGAAATTTCAAAATTTATAAATTTAGGGACACATTAACAACGTATATGGTTAAAAAAATTTGTTTTTTCTATACAAAATTTTCATTTTGTTTCTTTTTTATTCTCTTCGTTTCCTTTTATTTTATCAGTATCAACTATTTTCAAAATCTAAATTTTATCAGTATCAACTATTTTCAAAATCTAAATTTCTCTAATACTTTCATTTTATCTTCATGTATCGTCATATTACATTTGACAAAATCCAAATGATAAATTAGAAAAAGAGTAGAAAAATAGGAAAGAAATAGAATGATATGATGTAAGAGTTAGAAATACAAATTAAAAATTATGATAAAATAAAAACGTTGAAATTTAGAAAAAACAGATCGTAAAACTTATAGATATAATATAAACATCCTGATAGATTAAGTCAGCAGTGCTTGTTATGATATGATTATCTTTGTAATGATTATAACTGAAATGATTTATAAACCAGTTGGTACTGTTTTAATTGCTCTTCCAAAATTTTTCTACCTGGGTGCACCTTAATAAGAAAGCGAAACATATGTATTTTGACATCATATTTATGCATAAATGAATAGATTCAATGAGATAATTAAATTATTTCGAAAGAATTTCAATGAGAATAAGTTCCTTAACCAAATTTTATATTACAATTAAAAATTATTGCTAAAAAGGAACATAAAATTCGATAGGAAAGAAAGAAACGAAATAAAAAATTTGTTAATTTTCAAAATTTTCGTTGAACAAATCGAAAAAAAAATAATAATCGAATAAAATGGCATCACAATCGATCGATTTCAACTAATTTCTTAATAATTTTTTAAAAATATCTATTAGCAATCTTATGCAATATAGAAATTACTAAAGACAATTTTAGCCAATTCATTTAGCCTTGATTATAAAATTTCATGATATATATGAATCATATAAATTTATTTCTTTTTATTCCAACAGAATTTTTTAATGCATTTGATGTAGTAATGAATGTAAAAGAAGAATCAGATTCTTGATGATGTCTTAACTTCCTTCAAACGCGATTGTTCGATGATTCAGCGAATTTTTAAACTGATGAATGAATACCATTAGGACAAAAAAAAAAAAATATGATCAAACTGTTTTCTTGAAAAGCAAACAAATTTAGTAACATTCTGTTTTATAAAACAGAAATCATTTTTTATTTGCAAAATTCAAAAAAAAAAGTACAAAAACAGATAAATTAAATGAAAAACGCTTATTGATATTAAAAGAGGAATAAATGAGTTTAGTGCTTATGAAACTTATCAATCCATCTTGGCTTGTATTTTTTACAAATAAAAATTGCGCTTATTAATTGTAATTTCTTACTGAAATTAATAAAATTGATTTTATAAAAAAACACTGAACAAACAATAATTGCAAGAATTATACAAAAGCAATAACAAAATAAAATATAAATAAGTAAAATTTTAATTGAAGAAGAAATAGATGAAGTTTAGTCTTATTGGGAATATATGAATATATAATCAGTCTATTTCTTTAAGAAATCATTTAGCATGCTCAAGTAAGATTATTTATGTTTTATGGAAAGTAGTTGTTTATTTGTCCATGTTTCAAACTGATAAATATCATTACATTTTTATATAAACAAAATATTTGACATATGACATAACAGTAATAATAATTTTTCTTTTCGTTATAATACCTATGATTGATTCTAAGAATACGGTATTGTTATCTAATTTAATGAATGATATTTATTATTTGAAAGAGCCACAGAAATCGATAATTTGATGGATTATTATCAGGGTTTTCTTTAGCAAAAAAGAACATTTTATTTAAAAAGAAAAATCCAGTGAAACACCAACTTTTATAATAATTCGTCAGCGGACGGAATCGTTTAAGTCATATTGTTGCTTTTGGGTCAGTATCCTCATTAATCAGATAATTATCTGTTCGATCAGTAACTATCAAAACATTTGATCGTGATATTGGTATTAACATTTTGATATTAGCCAATAATTTATGCATGGTAAGTATAAAAGATAATAGAATTCGAGCGTAATTATTTCATTCAAGAATCCAATCTTGCTTAGGTTTGGATGCCAAGTCGCTAAATAGAAGAAAAATAAGAAAAGAAATATAAATTGTCTCCTATAAAAAATAAAAATAAAAAAAAAAAGAAAAAAGGAAATCATTTTTTTATAAAATATAATATTATAGTAATTTGATTATCTTTTTGTAGTAAAAGAGTACGATATCGATATATATTATGCTTGAATTATTGTCATATTAAATTAAATTAATTAATTAATCATATTTAATTGTATTAATAAAGTCATAACTTTGTCAGTAGTTGGAATGATTTTGTAGTTTATTATACTTGGCTATTATGCAGTTCGCTAGTTTCGGAAAATTATTTGTGTTAAACTATATACCGTTACGATCATCTATGGCTTTATAATGATAAAATGAATAGTTGTGATAATCTAATCAAAGATAATTTTATTTTATGATCAAAGTCACTGAAATTCCTTAGCTCAGAAATCTTTTCTGAACCATTCATTAATTTTTTGTTTAAATTTTTTGTTTTATTTTTATTTTTTTCTTATAAATTTAGACAGATGAAAAATTTGATTGATATTTAGTGATATTATAAAAGTTTACCGAAATATTTAGTTTTTGGAATATAAAAAATCATGAATCAGATAGAAACGAAAGAAAGGAAATTAAATTGTAGCTTTGTAGCATCGAGCAGAACCAATCATTGTTAATAATGAATATCAAAATTATAATAGAAAATGTTAGTAATCTGTAATTCCGGACCAAAACTTCGAACTTCAGAATCCGGATCAAAGATAAACATTCCAGTTCCTTTTTTCGTCCTCAATTATTGCAAACAATCGAAGAAGAAGCCCTAGTTTTGTCACACAACTATATTTTGTAAACTTTAACCCAAATTTAAAAAAGATTAATAACTCTTTTACTTTAATTACTTGACATTAAGAAATAATATTTTGTAAACGGATTAATAATAGTAATTTAGCAAATCGTGAATGAAGAATATAAGTACAATCTTATCTAGAAGAAAACTTTTCAAAATTATTTATCGAAACTTTGTCATATCACATTAATTGTTGAAATTATTAAAGATATTGGCCAAGGTCTTGTTATATGCTTGAAGAACTGATGGAATATTTTGTACCATTTTGTTAAAACCATTTTTACACCAAAGATCAATTAAATCTATTTCTTATAAAACTTTTTAAATCCTATCTATTGCATACATATTGATATGTATTGATAAATGTATTGTTGCATAAATCGGTTCTCAAGAATAAGTATGCTTTTATTTCTAAAAAAAAGAAGTATCGATTAATCGCTAGGTATCAGTTATTTTCTAATTGAAATTATTTAATTACATTATAAAAAAATGTTTTTTTAACAAACTTAATACACAGCACGAGATGATAAATATTTCATATTAAGATTGTAAAAAGTTTAGGAGCAACTTTTGAAACAGAAAAACTTTTATTCTCTTTGATTAATTAAATATTTAAAGTGTAAAAAGATTTATCATAGTAAAATCCGATTTGAGAAAACGATTTATAATTATTAATTTAAAGCTTAAAAGATTTAAAAATATACCTACCTAGATCGACAATGATAAAATTTGAAATGCAAGTAATAATTTGATTTGATATTATCGTTCCGATTACTAAAATTTGATATGTTCTTATATGTTTTGAATTAAGAACGGGATTAACACTTTTGTATTAATTTAATTTACTGAAAGATACATTTCACACTATAAAAAAGAATGGAATGTGAAGTGTGATGAACAAATATTTATTTTTCAATAAATGGTGAAATCCGACATTCCCGAAATCCGAAAAATTCTTATAAAGATTTTCTCTATTTAATTAAATAGCTTGTGTTACCATTAATTTAATTATCAACAAGTTATAGTGATAAAAATTAAAACTTCAGGCAATTTTTGATAAAATACTGATAACCTAAAACAACAGATTCTTATTTTAATTTGTGAAAAAAAATCAATCGATAAGTTCAAGCTATCAACTACCACATATATTGCACAAAGAAAAAACGAAGAACTTTTTCTTTTTCTCGACAAAAGTAATTCGAAATTCTCATTTCTTACCTGAATTTATTAACCTTGTATCCATTATCACTAGTTTTGTTTAGAATATAATAATCAGTGCAAAGGCGTGGATTTTAATCTGAAAATATGAAAATAATGAGAAAAATAAAAAACTAAAATTTGAAATTTTATCAAAATTCAAAAATTCTGGGTTAGAAATTGAAACTTTATCCAAATTTTAATATTTTTCAGACAAAAAAACTTTGTTTCGAAATGCGAAAGATTTTTGTTTTGCAATTTTAAACAGAAAAACTAACACAATCATTTCTCACTTCATCCTGAATTATTTATTAGCCGTATAATAATGGCAACATAAGCACAATGATAATTGAACTTCGATAAATAAGTAATACGGTAATTATTTGATTTAAATTCTGCATATTTATTTCAATATTTGGCTGTCAACTATTGTCATGAAGTATTTCCGCAAAATTATCTTCATCCGACGACATTAATTAATTTCTATTTCTCATTAATACTTCATTTTATTTTTTTAATATATTTTTGATTTTGCAATATTTAATAAATTTGATTTTTTTGATTTGTTTATATCTCTCTAAGCGTTACATCTTAAAATTTTCAGATATTATGGAAGCTATTCTAGTTAAAGTAAACATCAAATATGTCAATTATCATTTCATCTTATTAATAGTTGCGTTTTAAGCGTTAAACAGTTTTTCGCGATTTATATGTTGAATTAAATATAAAAAGATGGAAAAGAAATAATAAACAAGAACATTTGTGAAATAAATTGTTCCATATACATTAAAAGAATCTATTGATTCTAACAATATCAATTTAATATTCGAGTATAAACACACTATTATTATTATTATTGTATTATTATTATTATTACAGCACACATACACATGCATATATAAGTAATAATAATAATAATAGAATATTTTAATATAAGATTAATATTATCATTTATCAATATAATAAGCTGGAATAATTCTAGAAATAACTCAAAATCTTACAGAATGATGCATTTAAATTATAATTTGATAGGTAAATCAAACAAGGCATTGTATCCTATACATATTGATCATAAAAAAGTATTCCTTATTTAATGACATTTATAATTAATATGCAAATAATATATACATGTCATGCATATCGTATGTACATACATACATACATACATACATACATACATACATACATACATACATACATATACATACATGTTTATGATTTGTTAACATCATTACTTATTTCTTGTTACTTCACTTTGCATATAATTTTTTGCATGTACAACTATCCTGATACAAATGATGATAACTGTAGAAAGTTCTGATAAAAATTTCTGAAATTAAAAAATAGTTCGAAGTTGAGCATATGTGATTGTTATGTGATGATTTGATGATGATGAAATCATAAGATAACATGATAGCATTCGAAGATCATAATATTGATAATATGAGATCGACTGGTCTGAAAATGTCCCAGACAAAATATATCTTTTCCAGGTTGTTTTCCTTTATTTTTGTTGTTTTGAATGTTTCAATCAAGTTTAGAAGTATTCTTCATAGCTAATTTGCATCAAACAATAGGAAGATAAATCCATTTTTTCAAATCCTTACTGTTTTAATTTTTTAGAACGAGAAAGATGGAGAGAGAGAAAGGCAGAGAGAGAGGGAGGAAGAGAAAAAAAATTCTGATGAATTGAAAAAAGTCGGGGAAAACCGAAAGAAATAGATAATTATATTGGAAAGATTTCTACCGATCATTTCAATTATCGATCAGTGATATATTATCGATTTCCTTTTCTTGAAAGCAGCAACTATTAATATGATCTTTAACTCGTTAGTCAATAATGATCTTTAAATTTGTAATATTAACATTTTTAAGACGGAAATATATATATATATATATATATATATATATATATATATATATATTATGTATGTATAGGATATGCATTTAAAGTATTCTTTGCCTATAAACCATATAGATGGCAATGATATTTTATTTGCAAATTTGATGATTAGTTATTTCGCCTGAATCATTTCTTTTTTTCTCCCATTTTATATAAATTTTATTTTGAAAATTTCAAATGTTTCGCTTAAACGACTTTTTAAAATTTTTTCTTCTTTTCATTTATAGCGAATTATGCGTGAATTATGATTTGTCCAATCGAATAATAAAAAGTTTGCTCATAAAAAAATTTTAAAATTCATTTTGTCACTAAACTATTTATTAGAAGATAACAATTATTACATATCAGATTATTAATCATAAAAAAGTTTAACCATTCAACTTTGATATCAAGTCTCAAAATTTAGTCTCTATTCTTCTTGTCTTAATTAATTAACTTGATTAAATTTTTTTCCTACTAACAATTTTATTAAGCCATTCATAAGAAAGGAAATAATTGTTAAATCGATTAGTATATCAATAATTTACATATGTCAATGTTAGATCGACCGATAACATGAGATAATAGCGAAGAATGACGTTATAGCCTAGTTTCACGTGTAATTTTTATCACATTAAAACTAAAACCAAAACTGAAACTATATGACATAACAACATAGCTTGATGATAAATTTAAATTATTTCAAATCGATAATAAAAAGAATTTAAATTAGTTAAATCATATCGATGTTGCAAATGGGTAATAAAAGTATTAGTATTGATGTTAATAATAGCCAGATTAGCAGTGATATTTCTTTGTATTCCACACTTTCCTAGCAATTCATTAATTACCCATCTCCGACATTTCTTCTCTTATCACCGACATCTCTTCCATCTAACTTTCATTTCCACTTCTGGAATTCACCGATAAATGATTGCCGATTATAATCATTCATCATTTACTCTAATATTTTTATTTAAATTTTACATTCTTTTGCACACTTTTTCATACTCCAATTTGAATTGGATTATTTAATAATTTAAATTTTTCATTTTTATGTTTCAAATTGTTATTTAATTATTAATTACTTACCCTAAGTAATTCCTTATACATTTTCTGTTTCCTTCAAAATTCCATAGCTATTTCTATTGTCTTCTATTTTCCACTTATACAATAAATGATTTTTAAATAAAAAATTACTGATTTATTCGGGCATCGTATATATTATTTCTTTACATTGCTTACGATAATGATTTGGTGAATTTCTTATCAGTTTATTGATAGTAGCATCAAGCATTCAATGATATCCTTAAAATTAATTCAAACTGTTCACCTTGGCAACATTAAAATATGACAAGGTAAATTATCATAGTTTTATTTGACAGTTTAAACATATTGGCTAAATTGATAACCATTTATCTAAGTTCGAGCGAAAAATTAAGTACTTAAAATATAAACAATTATACATTATTGCTGAAGAAAGATCATAATTTCTGAATAATAAACATTCTTGGTGAAACATTCATGTAAAATTTGCACGAACATGAAATTAGTATTTTTATTCAATGAATTCTTATCTTATCTAATCAATATTTAATCAAACCTAATTATTACTTAATTCGAACTAATAAACTAATATTTTTTGTAATTTAATATTTAAATTTTTAAAGACTTTATAAATATTAATTAAAATTAAGGTAAAGGCTACCCTACTCAGTTTTTCTTGCTAAGATATTTTCTTATCAGATTCAATGGATGAATTCAATCTTTGGTCTTTAACTGCAAAATTGAGATTCATATATTAAATGAATGAATCGTTAGCACTTGTACGTTCAACTTCACTGCAATATATATTTCTATATGCATATATTTTATTTATTCGGTATTTTAACTTCAAGCGATCACCTGACTGCATGTTCAATTCCTATGCGATGTCTGTCGCGCGATATTATGCGACGTCTGTCATGCGATATTTAAAAACATGAAATATCATTCATTCATTCATTGGTTGCTTATTGTCCTCTATGTCACTTTTTATTTTCAAATGTTATTTGAGGGAAAAGAAAAAAGGGGGAAGTTGCTGACTTTCTTATCTGTTTTATGTTTTTTTCCTTAAATATTTATCAATGATTTGTTAAAGATCATTTCTTTAAGATCAATGAAACTTCTGATAAAAATTCCTGATAGCGTACTTATAATCATTTTTGAATGTTTGGTTGCTAATTAACATTTGTATATTGGTCGGTGCATTCATATTTTGGTTTTAGGAATGACTGATTAATTACAAATAGCATTTTACATATTTGATACATACTTATATTTAATACCCAGTATCAGTAATAATTAAAGTTACGATATCTTTAATTATAGAAATTATTCATATTGATTTATTTATGATTAATTAACTTCAGATCAATTTTCTCATAATTAATCAATTTCAAAATTTAAGTTTGATCTAAAAATATTTATGTATATGATGTTATTGTCCGTACAACTATTTAATATTTATGAAAAATGTTTATTTATTGATGCAAATGAAATGATGCAAATTTTTTTAGTACGGTATTTCTTGAATTATTTTCTTATCATTTTATACTTTTATTTGAGTATTTCGATGGTTTTGATTTTGAGTATTGAATTTTGACATTTAATTCCATTAGAAATTTTACGTCAAGTATTTTCCCATAGAAAATTTCAATGAATTCTGGCACGAACGTCCCTGGCCCAAGTAGTATAGTGGTTAGTACTCCACGTTGTGGCCGTGGCGACACAGGTTCGATTCCTGTCTTGGGCAACTGCGGCTCAACCTCGCATATTTTCAGAATTTTAAAACAAAGATGGATTTTATCACATCGACAGCGACATCTGTCTTTACTTCAAGTACTACTGCAGTAGTAACCGAAACATTCAAAGTAGGCATGAAATCAGAAATTTTAATATATTTAAAGGAATTTAAATAATATGAATGAAGTGAAGCTTTTAATTATATTTCATATATTTTTTAATGTAAATATCATATTTCTCCTAATTGAAGAAGCAATTTCTATGGGCCCTAATCCTTGGGATGGTATTAGCATTCGTACTTGGATTCGCAATGGGTGCTAATGATGTCGCAAATGCTTTTGGCACATCGGTTGGTAGTAAGGTGCTAAGTCTACCTCAGGCTTATGTATTAGCAATTATATTTGAATCACTTGGTGCCATTCTTGTCGGTATGTTTTTACATATTTGGTCTTTCTAAATTTATGATTTGGACGGTTGAATTCATTTATTGTCACCTTCATTACCAAATTTATGATCGCAATACTTGAATTCATTTATTGTTATTTTCATTGTTGAACAATTTTGATTGATAGTTCCGGTTGATATTACTTTCAGTGGGATAGATAAAAGACCTTGAAGAATAGAACGACTGAAATACGAAATGAAATTCAGATTTTTATAGTTTTTTTAGAAATAATGCAAAAAATTGCATTCTACAAGTCTTTTTTTGAATTCCAGGTTACAATGTGACAGATACAATGCGAAAAGGTGTTATTGATGTAGAATTGTATAATGATTCACCAAAGGAATTATTGGTTGGCCAAATTGCTATCCTTGGAGGTTTGTCAATTAATCTATCACTTCACAAATTTTCGAGAAAAGGAATCACGGATTCTTCGATATTTTCCATTTTATATGTTACATCGCAGTATGGAATGCTATCGGATTACCTATACCAAAATCATATTTCCAATTTTATCGCTTCTACCGGAAATTTATTTCTAATCCTTTATGTCGCCAAGAATTTTACATTAAGAAAATTCTAAAATTACATGACCTATCATGTAACAGTAATGATAGATGAAAAGAGTTGCAGTTCGTTGATATATATATATATATATATGTAAAGGAACCAAAAATGCATTTGCATGCTGCAAATTCACTGAATGCTGCAGTAAATTCTGACAATACTTGGGAATTAAAGAGCTATGAGTATTTTCTTCTTAATATTCCCTAAAATAATAAAATTTTATTCTTCAGGTTGCTCAGCTTGGTTATTAATAGCAACATTTGCACAATTACCTGTTTCAACAACTCATAGTATTACCGGAGCGACAATTGGTTTCGGCTTATTAATGAGAGGAACGCAGGGGATTTATTGGTGGAAAATTCTCAATATTGGTGGGTTCAACCGATTTATTTATGTAAGACACTAATGTTTCAGGTTGGCATAACAATTATATTAAAATTATTTTCAAACTTTCATCCAGGAAACCCATTATTATTTTAGCAGTAAGAAATGTGATCTTTCTTAAATTTTCTATCTATTTCAGCAGCTTCTTGGATTATTTCGCCATTATTATCCGGGATAGCATCATCAGTGCTTTATATAATTGTTGATTTCACAGTTATAAGACGGGTTAATTCATTTTCATTCCATCTCATAATTGTCAAAAATAAGATAAGAACTATTAAGTTCGTAAGCTAGTCATCTCTTTTATCACTTATTAAACAAATATATTTTTTAATTTTCTTGAAAAAATCAATATTTCTGCCTAATCATAGTGCAATCATATATTAAAATATTTCAATAAAATTATATAAATTTATGTTTTTTCTCGATCTTTTATTAGTTTTTATTTTAGAAGAATCCATTCGAATGCGGTTTACGGGTCCTACCATATTTTTACTGGTTTTGTATTGCTTTCAATGCTTTTGCTGTCAGTTTTCAAGGCTCTAAAGGTTTGTTCATTTTTGTATTTAGTTTGAAATAAATTATCAATTTAAATACCAAAAAAAAAATTAGGTTTTTTTTTGTTGAAAAATTTCAAAGCATTAGAGTGATATCTCGCGATGCATTACTTTCTTTGTCATACTTAAATATTTCATATAAACTTATCGTATCGATATTGGCCCAGTAAATATCACTGACTCAGTCCAGAATAATATATCCGACCTGGTTCATTTTTCAACAGTTATATAATTTATTCTTTAATATTTCAACTAAGCAATATGAAATTTCAGTTTTACATCTGGCTAGTGTACCGCTTTGGTTGTGCTTGTTGATCAGTATCACAATTGCTACTGTTGCAGCATTTGCTATCCATTTTCTAATCGTACCACAACTAAGAAGATGGATTGAGAGTAATACAGACTTTTTTTTTAGCAGATTTAAAATTCATTACCATTCTTTGGGAATTTAAATGCCAAAATGTAAGACATTTGATAAGATAAGATTTCCTTTGTTTTTGATTACGATTTTCAGATTTTAATAGATTATTGAATGTTTTATTTATTGTTTTATGAAAGAGTAAAGTATTTGGTATAAAAATCGTTATTTTATCTGAAATATTGTAAAATTAATTTCGTTTTTTGATTAAAATTTCTTCTTTTGCAGAAAAAGAAGCTGGAAAAGTGAACAGGTCTGTTTCAATTGATCTTCCCGACATC
The DNA here is from genome assembly GCA_008729115.1 of Dirofilaria repens. Classification (NCBI taxonomy): domain Eukaryota; kingdom Metazoa; phylum Nematoda; class Chromadorea; order Rhabditida; family Onchocercidae; genus Dirofilaria; species Dirofilaria repens. Next base: position 245,553 of record SNRZ01000074.1, read on the forward strand.
GCCGGACAAATTCCAATAAAGATTAAACGTATTTTCTTATCATTTCATTTATATTATTTCTTAATCATCCCCATATCTACTTTAAACTATATCAGTAGTAAATAACTAGTATTAAACATAAAAATGCTTAAAAATAATTTTATAAGGATTCGAAAAATAAATTATTATAATTCGGAAAAAAATTACAAAAATTTAGACAAAATTGTTCCCCTGCTGTCAGTATAGAAAGTAAAAAAAATATTTTGATAGCACTAAATTTTCTAAGTGGAATTTTTGATTGAGCAGAGAAAAAAATGAAATGCGAATAAATACTAGAACATTTATTTATCTTGTCAAATCATAAATTCATAAAGATAATTATCAATTCAAAAGAATTATGTCGTAGTAAACTTAGTTTTCTGAGGCTGAATTTTCAGATGGAATCGTGGAAATCTTCATCCCACATAATAATGGTTTATATCCGGAAGAAGTGAATAGCAAGGTAGTAATTGAAAAGAAACGCTCAGTTCCAGGTACATGCATGATAATAATAAGTTATGTATTTTGATATTCAAGTACATTCATAATAATGACAAGTTATTTATTTTTATATCATTGTTTAAGTCTTCTTTTTATTTCAATTTTTTAGCCGTAAAAAACTTTGTGAAATGGTTTCTACCGGATAAAAAATGTCAACCGACTCGAAAACCACGCTTGTTTTTGGTTCCATTCAAGCGTTTACCGCATGTTTCGAAGGTTTCGCTCATGGTGCGAATGATGTTGCGTAAGTTATTTTCGCAACAATACATTTGCTTTGATCAAGCGAAATTAATTTGATTGAACATGAGATTTTGAATTTATTTTCGACGAAATTTCTCCATCGATAAGAAATTTTGTCATTTAGTGTTTATCTGAAAAAGGTTTTAAATAAGAAAATTTCGTATTTCTGAAGTTTTGATTAAAAATCAAAACGAAATGTCCTTTCGTTTTGATTTTCAGAAATGCAATAGCACCATTGGCAGCGCTTTTGTCGATTTACACTGCGATGGATGTACAACAAAAAAGTGAAACACCAATTTATGTTTTAATGTATGGTGTATTAGCGATATGTATTGGCCTGGCAGTACTTGGCCATAAGGTTATTCGTACTGTTGGCTCGAAATGTCAAATATTATATCCAGCCAGGTTAGCAAACTTTTTTATCATTAAAATAAACTTATTAAATTTACAAATTGATAATTATTTATGTTTATAAATATTTTTCTGAAATTTTTAAATTTTATTGTTAAGAGAATTTTAATAGTATAATTTAAATTTACAGGATTAACAAATTTAAAATATTTCCACTTCTTCTATTATAGATTTCATGTATTCATTTATTATTTTATGATAAAATTATAGTGGTTTTACGATTGAATTTGGTGCTGCTGTTACAGCATTATTGGCAAGCAAAGTTGGATTACCGATCAATACGACACATTGCTTGGTAATGTGTTGATATTATTCATGGAAATTTTTAAGAAAATTTAAACAAATTATAATCTGTTTGAATAGCTCGCTCTATAATCAAAATTTAATTTATTTATCATCGTGATAGGATAGATCGAGAATGTTGTTTTCATAAAAATATGTTAAAAGGAAGGGAGAGACTGGAATCAAGTAGGTAATTACCAACGGTTAATCAAACAAAGCGAACTTTTACCATTAGCTTTATTTCGAAAGATCATATTTGATAATCAGACAAATTTTTGTTTCTAAAATCTTCGAAAGTAAGCTTAATTTAAGGTCACTGAGGTCAATAGACTTTAGAAGTGATATAACAAATCAAAATACAAGCTCAGTATCAAGAATTCAAGAGATTGGATTTCAGGTGGTAGTGTAGTGGCAGTTGGAGTTCTCAAATCTCGTACTGCTGGTGTTCGATGGAGCATTTTTCAAATATTTTTTTATCATGGATTGTTACGTTACCTGCTTCAGGTAGCAAATTAAATCTGTCAATTTTCCAATACAGACTCAGCGTCAAAAATAAAAATCGAAAATACGGTTGAATCTTTGAGGATTACACCAAGTATGTAACAGTTTAAAATATAAGAATCATTTCGATATATCCCATTATAAGCATGAAATATTTTTATTTGTATATCATTTGAATACATTTGAACACACTGTAATATTCTCTAGTAAAATTATTAAATTTTTAATCTTTTTTTTCCAGTGACAATTCCAAGAATTTCATAAATTTTAACCTTTTTTTTTGTTTCTATAATAAGTGTATGTCATCTTGAAGCTAAAATTTATATTAATATTATTAAATCTTACTTGTAAATGTTATTTTATTATTTTATAACTTTTTCGTATATTTCTGCTAATAGAAGAGAGAATATTTCAGGCATAGTAGCAGCTGGATTTATGCTAATAATGAAGCCTTTGATATAAATTCTGAATTACAAGCCTCCTCAGATTTATATTCGAAAAAGGAAAAACATTCCATAATAATATTTTACCGTTTTTTACTTATCATTTTTTATTAAATAACTTAAAATGGTTGATTAATGATTAAATTAATGGTGTTTTGCCACTTGAAATAATAGATAAAATTTTGAGTTGCGATTAAAGACGGATAAACATTCTTCCAATGAAATTATTATCTTACTTGGAAAAATGTTTGTAGAAATTAAAATTGTAAGGACTTAGTGACAAAAAATCTTATGAATTTTAAAAATCAGATTTTATGATTTAAATTTTCATAAATTATTTGTCGTTTGTTGGGAATAAATGAAATTTAATGAATGAAAAAGTACGATATGTAAAGTTAAAAGTTCTTGGATATTACAAGATAATTGGTGAAACAAGATGATACTACTTTTTCTTGATTTATTGATTTAAGTGGTTTGCTATCTTACGGTAAGAATTCAAAAAAACAAAAAAATCAGAAATCAAAAATTAATTCCCAATATAGTATTTCTGTACATCTGATTTTGCAGCTTATTTTAATGCCAACTCTAACCAAAACGAAATATTATGAAAATTTAAAATAATAACGATTTTAAGGCTTTCTTTTTCATGAATGAATGTCAGAGATCTCATAGCAATTTTTGATTTCAATTTTCTTAATACCTTTACCGTTTTAGGATTTTGTCTTCATGGCTCAAACCTTGTTGGTACAACAATAATAATGGTAATAATAATATACATATATATATGTATACAAACTTTTGATATGTGTCTTATTTAGTTAAAAAAGTAGTGACATTTTAGAAAAAAATTAGTATTATTGAATTTTTTATAATTTTAATCCTATAAATTGAAACTATCCTAATCAAGATTATTTTTAGCTTAGTCCGGTTATCTCATCTTATTTTATTTTCGATATGAGATCAAGATCGATGATTACTTAAAATTTGGAAGTAAAGGAGAGAAGGCAGAATCGAGTACATGTTTAGCACCAAAGAAACTATTATCTGTAAAGGAAAATAATGAAATGATTATTATCAGCGAAGAATAGATTAGGATAGTTATCAATTGCTTATTGATAATATTTATATAATAATAACGTACAACAATCGCATACCTCTATATTAATTGTTTGTTTCATAAACTGATTTTATAAATGGTAAGATATTTTCATTTCATTTATGTTTCCGCAAAGAGTTTAGAAATGGTTATTTTCGATAAAAATTAGTTACAGCTTAAAAATGCTTGCTAATATCCATTCTATGGTTTCTGCAATATACGGTAATTGGATCAGTAAAATTATTCGGATTTTAAAATGTGATATATTGAAATATTGGATCAAATTTTGAATAAAATTTTGACTATTGTCTGGTATAAATGTATGCACAATACACAACAACAACAACAACAATAATAATAATAATAATAATAATAATAATAATAATAATAATGAACACAGAATGAATGAAATTCAGCCTGATCTTTCAATGTTAATTAATTCATTTACAATTATTTAATATTTTACCAAATGTAATTGCAATTGGAAATGGTGAATAATTGGTAGATAGTTACTGAATACAAAACTCAGATCTATCCATCAAAGAAGTAATAAACATATATTACTCAAGATGTATATATTGCAAATTTTATCAATAAAGTTTCAATTATTCAATCAACTTAGCACATCTTCTAAAAGTGATATAAACAAATTTAGAGGTATTATCTAATAATAATACCTCTAAATTTGTCTATTAATAATGAATTTTTGGAGAGAAGTTATCATTAGACATCATATTACTAGGAATAAATTATCTTTAATCAGAGAACTATTTATTAGTATTATTTCTTTGAATAAACTTTTTAAAACTATAGAAAACTCTTCAGTTCATCCCATCTTATCATTCATTAACTTATTAATGGAATTAGAATTTCCGAAAAACTTGTAAATATGGCGGAGTTTTTTTTTTATTATATGAATTGAAATAAACAAAATAGGAATAAATTACTAAAATGTACAACGAGATAAGAGATACTACCAAACAGTATGAACAAAAATAAGTTCCACCATACAACTAGAGTGAAAACTTTAAAAATAGCATCAAACCCATTGTCATTAGACCTGAAATATTCAAAATTACGGTAAGAATTGTTAATAACTTTACGATTGTAATAGTACTTGAGCATAAATTTTTGATCAGTTTTTGACATCTTGTGCACGATCTATTATACGGTATTTCAAATTTAATTCCTAATTTACTTTTTGAAGGAAATACATGAAAAATTTCTGGAAGCAAATATCTTCACATCACTTCAGAAAAAAAGGAAATGTTCATGAAAAATTAAAAGAAACCTGAAATGGGTAAGGTTAAGATCCACGACAGGACAATATTTCGGAATATCGACCATCGGACTCCTTTTCTGGCACGAACCATTCCCACAAATATTACACTTCCCACCTAAATACATGAAATTTTTACTCTTTAAAAGTACTAAAATATTGAGAAAATTGATTGTAGTATTGATAAAAATCAAACCAACGAATGAGTTGTACTGATTGGTAGACCAAGTTTACTAGCTGTTAATGAAGTTACTGCTGCACCGAATTCTCCCGAATTCGATTGTGAAACCGCTAAAATTCAGCAAATTTCATCTTCCTTTTCGAATTTTCTCTTTATACGATTCTAATTTCTGAAGTCATACTTTAATTCCAATTCAACTAGAAATTGTGTACTTTACAATCCGTACAATGTAATCATAGTTATGAATTTATAACTGCTATGCTCTAAAATTTATCGAAATTTCAGAACACACTGAAATAGAGAAACCTTGCAGCATTGACTGTAGACATGTCAGTGCCAATAGTTCGTATAACTCGATGACCAAGGACAACCAGACCAACACATATCGCAAATACGCCAAACAGTAATACATAAATTGGTGTTTCATTTCGTTGTTGAACATCCAAATTAGAATAAATTGATATTAATGCTGTCAAGGGAGCTATCGCATTCCTAAAATATATTGCATTCTCGAAAAGTATCATTTTGAGATTTGATTTTGATTAAAGCTTATAAATATTTAATCTTTTGCATAGAGTATCATAGATCTTCTTCGATTTCATCTATTTCAAATGCAGTCATGTTTAGAAATAAGAATGATAATTAGGGACTTGCTATAATCAAATAATTTCAAATATCAGATTAAGTTATACGATATTTTCTCGCATTTTGACAAGATAACAATGTAGAAATCACCCAACGTCATTAGCACCATGCGCAAATCCCGCAAAGCATGCCGTAAAAGCTTGTATCGAACTGAATATTTTCATTGTTCTGTCATCTGTTATATGATTATCAACTGGTAATATCCATCGAATAAATTTCATTACTGCTGTAGAACGAAATTATCAAGAATATTCAAGTTCTGATTCAAAATTTGAGGAATATAAAATATTTATTTGAAGTTTAATCCAATGAAATAGTAGGAAAAATAAGAGAAAATTAAGAGATGAAGACAGAGGAATTAAGCACGTTTAGGATAAATAGATGTTATAAGATTCTTAAAAATTGTATTGTTTTTCAGAGATTTTTCCTATAGTAACTAATCAAATATTAAATATTTTCACATAAGTAAACTTAAACATAGGATGATTCTTCTCAAATGGAGACTGAAAGAAAATTAAGATTTTCCGGATGGAAAAAAATAATTTTTTGAGTAGAAAGAATGATTCTTGCGGATAGAAAAAGTTAGGTTTATCCGGAAGGGTAAGACGATACTGACATATTATAATGGTCTCTAACCATTATCAATTATTTGTGATTGAAGCTTTCCATCTTCCTTTTTCTTGTTGCACTCTCTACGGTTTTATCATCTATAAAATTTTAATCTTATACATCAAAGTGAGAGTTATCATTACGGAGAATACATGAAAGTCAAAAATTATAAAATAAAAAGTGAAATCTTAAAATTAAAAAAAAAATTTAGCATTTGAAGCCTTCTTCTTTCTTTCCTTGTTCTCTGCGCTCAATCAAAAATAGATTTTTATCCTTGTAATATAAAAAAAATAAATAAATAAAAAGAATACTCCAAGTTAACATTTTGATAGGAAAAATATATATCACTATATTATATATTCTTATTTTAATCTTGAATTAATCCATATTCTCCTCTTATGAAGATATCAAATAATCAGGAAATTTTTGCAGCAAAACTTACTAACTGCGATATATGTTTAATAATAATTACGACACTAATCTGATGTCTTATGAATATGTATCGGGCGAACAATAAAGTAACGTATGATTTTTTTGTATCAACTATAACTTTTCCAAATCTATACTATGATATTATTAAATCAGTTTTATCCTTAAAATTATTTTTCATTTTTACCACTTTATCATATCCAAACAATTATTTGAAGTGATTATGATACTTCTGGACTGTTTCGCCATATCAACAATAAAACATTGCAACAGACGATATCAATAATATCAATGATTATAAGAATAGCATTGATGTAAAAAGTTTTATATATGCTTTCCAGTTTTTCTCTTTTCTCCTTATTTTTCATTTCATCATGATTGGATAAAATAGCATGAAACAATTGGGCATCGAGCTTTCATTTCAATTTAATAACACAAAAAACTATCAATGATTTATGGAATATACCTTCAGTGATAGTCAAAACACTTTCTGTCTTCGATGCTTGATATTCTTGATGTAAGATTTTATCTTGCATTTGAGTTGCATTGCTTATAATTTGCACCTCAAATGAACCTTCTCTAGCTGTATCACTGCTAACTGAACCTGAAATATTTTAGAATATTAAAGATATGGAAACTTGAAATAAGTTGAATTTAATTTCAAATAAGAAGAGGAAAAAGCAAATAATTCATTAACCTCATTTTTCAAATTTTTAATATGAATTTGCAATTATCATGAGGCAATAACGTGATATGAAGGTAGATAGATTCTTAAAATTTGAAACAACTCAAGAAAACACAGCTAAATGGGTAGATGTAAAAAGTTGAAGGATAGGTAATATTGTGACGTACTCATCTGATCGGCAAATTCATCATATGAAATGGTTAATCGATTGCTATCATATATTTTCATATGGAGGATTGTTAAATCTTTCTCGGTTATTTAAATATACTGTCATTAGATGACATTTCAATTGAAACTGCTTCGTTAGTTCTAATTTTAAATTTAAAATTTTAAAAAATAAAAATAACTTCAAAATAGATACAGTATTTTTGAAAGATGAAGAGAATTAAAATGTATAGAATGAAATTTACTGTTTATCCAAATTTTTAGTTTCGGTGATAGAAAAAAATGAATGGCGATTGAGCCAATTGTTGCACATCCAATACTCACTAATGCGCATATCCATAGAGGCAGTTTTGATAAGTGAAGTACTGTAAGCATAGTTTGTTGTTTTTATCAAAGTTAATGATCTTGATGTTATTTTATAATTTTTAAATCGATATGATTTAAAAAAAATAATGAAGAATTGAAAGTGACGTTAGGCCAAATATTGCTTACATTTAGATCCCTGATAACTGACTGTAAAAATATTAAATGCGATGCAAAGCCAGTAGAATATTGGCAAAACTCTCAATCCACAACGAAATGGATTTTTCTGGAATAAAACATGAAATAATAATTTTTGTAAGTCATCAGAAAAATTAATTCAACATAGTCTCATTTTTGTTCATCTTAGCCAAATAAATATATCGAACATTTTAAAGTTTAATTGCTATCTAAATTTAGTACCAAGACAAAGCAAGATTTATAGGATTAAAAGCAGTGAGTTAAGAATTAAGGATTGAACGTTTAAGTGAAATAAAGCTTTACTGAACGTCGGAATAATCTATATTATGAAGAGAAAAGAATGAACCGAAAATTTCTCGAATAGTTTAAAACAGTAAACTTACCCGTCTAAGAACTGAATGGTTAATGATAATGTAGAGAGCAGCTGATACGACACCGGACAATATCGGTGACACAAACCATGAACTAACTATTTAAGAAGAAAAGAATGATGATTCAAAGTCAAATACAATATACAAATTATACAGCTGATAATTTTTATACATGAGCGGAAGAGAAAATCAACTAAATATACTCAAATTATCACAATTTATATAATTTTGTAATACTATTTCTTTTTTTTAAAGATAATAAATTGATATTTCTGAAGTAAATACTATTTGAATGTATTATAAAGTGAACTAAAAACTTTTTTTTTTAGCTATCAATACTTCTAATAATTATTCTGTGTATATCAAAAATAAGAAGTAAACTTAAAATTTCTTTTAACATTTTAGAAAAAAAATCATACCAATGTGAATAATTTTTCTCCATTGTATTCCGAAAAAACCTCTCGTCATTAAACCGAATCCCACCGTTGCTCCAGTAATACTATGTGTTGATGATACAGGTAAACGAGCAAGTGTAGCAGTTAACAACCATAAAGAACAACCTATGATTTTATTTAATAATTAATATTTTTGTTCACAAACTTTAAACGAGTAAAAAAAGTTTCAACCTGTTTTCTATAATTTATTTCTATCAAGTTTTCTTTAAAGTTTACCTCCAAGAATGGCTATTTGTCCAACAAAAATCTCTTTTGGTTTATCTTTATACAAAGTTAGATCGATAACACCTTTGCGTACAGTATCCGTTACATTGTAACCTGGAATGTGATAATATTTTGGCTAATAAGCTGTTCCTCAAAAGAAGATCTAATTGATGTAATTCTTTTCAATTGGAATAAATAAATGCTATCTCTTTTTAGCTTTTAAAAATCCATTTTATCAAATATTGAAAATTCTAAACAATTTACAATACTTCGAAATGCCCCATTTAGCGAATTAATATTACTAAGAGAATAAATTAATAATTCATATTCTTGAGCATTGTTTTCATGAATTATGACAAATAGCACATTGATTGGTTGAGACAATTGCAAATATATAAAAATGTAAAATTTTCAAAATAAAAAGAAAAATAAAATAATTTAAAAAAGTCCAAATGCTTTTCTATTGAAATGAAATTTAAAAAAATGCAATTTTGATGGATGCTGTCAAGATGAGAGTTCCTTTATCGAAAATAATTATTAAAATTTACCAATAAGTAATGCTCCAAGTGTTTCAAAAATAACTGCAAGTATATAAGCTTGTCGTAAGGTTAGTACTTTGCTACCAACCGATGTACCAAATGCATTTGCGACATCGTTTGCGCCCATAGAAAAACCGAGTAGAAATGCCAAAATTATACCCAATATTAATGCCCATAATACATCATTCTAAATTAATAATTTCATTCAAAAGAAGTGAAATTTAACAAAATATTTCCTTCAAGCTTCTCGAACAGATGTTATCACCGAAGATAAACTATTGATTGAATATAAAAGTTTTTTTTCATAAGTAAACTTCACCTATTGAAAAAAAAATTCGCCAACTTTTTGTGAACAAGGGATGCATTACGCGTAAATTATAATTTTAAAAAACTCATTAAGTATTAATTACATACACAATTTATTATCAAAATGAGGGCTTTATAATTTATACTATTGTTCAAAATGATAATTATAAAATTCATTAAATCTTAATTTGGAAATAACTTTTGAATACAAACCCGAAATGCAGTCATAAATGCAGCTGATACTGTAGAAGTAAATGGAATTAAGGATGTAGTCATCATCATTAATGTTGACATCTGTCTTTCTTTCTCGACTATTCTTAAGAAAGAAATATTATTTAAGTAACAATTGACACAGGTAATTACATGCTAGAAATCAAAAAAGAGCTGTCAAATAAAAATTTAAATAAAAATAATTTAAATTATAAATTAGTAAGACAATAATAATGTAATTACAGCAAAAAAATTAGTTATAATAAAATTAATTAGTGGTTTATTGATGCTGCTAAATCTATCAAATGTGAGGGACAGTCAGAGAAAGTAAAACATTTAAATCAAAATTTTACTAAGAAATAATTTAAATGGAATTAAAAAAATAAAATGATTTCGATCGAAAGTCCCTACTTATTTCGATGGCAGGATGTGCAGAAGTATTTTAAATATTTTCAAAAACACACTGGTCCAGTAAACAGCACATATATCCTTCAACTTAAATTTATTTCTTTAAGAATAACTGTCTTTTTGGACAAGAAAAAAAAGGACTTTTCAGGAACAATAAATTAAGGGAAGATGACAAGAATTTCAAACTTAATTTTTCTCAAAAAAAATTACTCCATTATTTTGGCTAAATTTTTTATTCTAATACCTGTATGAAACAAAATTTATAAATGTTTGTCGGAAGTTGATCTTCTAGCTCAGATCACCGATCCTTATACATTGAAAAATTATAAATGATCATAATTCAATGTATTTTACCTTTATTTTTAGCTCATACATAATTAGCATAATGCATGTAATATTTCGGCTTTGATATGTAAATTTCAAATATATGGAATACTTCAGATAGTATTAGTAAATGAAAGAAATTTTTCAATAACCAATAAAAATTGCAAATTCCAAAATGTTTAATAAATTTTGAAAAGCTTTCACACAGCAAGATATAATTATATGAATAATAGTTTCATTAATGTGATAAATAAGACGAAAAATCATCCCTTCTCTTTTTTAAATGAAATTAAAACAATAAAGCTAATAAATGATACAAATATATGATTACATTTTATTATTTGCCTTATTTAAATAAAACTTTGTACCATTACTATATTGTTACTATACTTCAGCAAATATTGTTATTTCCTTAAATTATTTTTTCGAATGGGAGGAATTCAGAGATAGGATAATTTCTCTTTGTTCGTATCACGTTATCATATAATATTATCCTCCAAATATCATTTGTTAAAACTTTTGTCGTATATTAATTCTATGCGAAACTTTTATTTCAATTAATTCTCTTACCTGACAATTTATTTATTTGTTTATAGTGGTAAGAGAAACAATGTTAATATGGAAAATTTAGCAAAATATTTATATAAATCAAGAATACAGTGTCAGGATATTCATTATCTCATCTCATCATTGAAATGATTAAAGAATATTTTCAATTCGACAAGCTACAAATGGAAAGAAAAAGGGAAGTTAGATTGACGCGCGAAATTTTTTAAAGATATGTGTCAAATATCTACTATTCACTTATATCTTACATAAACATTCCATATATCAAACATTTATCATTCGTTATCATGTTTTTTATTTATATTAGTATACCTATCATTCATATTACTATATTCAATATACTTATCATATGTGTTTTGCATATTTACCTGTACATGTTATAATTCTTATGAACAAATAAAATGATATTTATAAATAAGATAAGAAAGCCACAAATTCAACTATTAAAATAAGAATAGAGACATATTTTTATTGAATTATTTCCGAGATAAAATGAAATGGAACCTTTTAGCCAATCGGTCTTGACAGCAAAGGACGAGAGAATGTTATCATCATTATACTATTAAAATCAAACTGTACGAAAGATTCAATCAGTAGTAGATAGGATAATAATGATATAAATTTTAAATTTAAATCAAATGTAAGTTCTTTTAAAATCAACATAAATCAAAAGTTTTAACAATATGTGTTGTTAAGAATCCTTTTGTGGAAAATTAACAAAATGGAAACACATTTTTGATTGGAATGAAATTTTTAAAAATGAAGCAATGTTTGAAAGTAAATTCCATCTTAAAATTAAACATTTGAATATCATATTTTTTCGTTTTTTATTTTTATATATGATTCAACATTGGAAAAAGAAAACTAGAATTTTGTTAAGCAGACAAAAATATATTAAATAAAAGAAAATAGAAAACAGATGGGAAAATTTTTAAGAAACAAAAATTTCAACACAAATTCTAAGTTAAGGAGGATGTCCTTCTAAGAGATAATTATAATCTAGATATCATAGAAAAATATGGGAAGCACCCTATTCAGGCTAACCTTGACCTAATTCCTCATTATTTGAATTATATTAATCCTCTGAAGATATTTGAACTTTCTCAAAGGATTTTTAAAATCTATAAGCATAAAAATATTGTTGACCTTGTCTCTTTCTTCGCCTATTGATTTCTCACGATATACTTTCTTATTTGAATAGGAAATAATTAGTTGGATCAAACAGAACTGATCGCATTGCGTATCTCCATTAATTAAATCCATATTTCCATTAACTAATATTCCCATACATCTCAAAATTATTAATGAAACTGAAGAATATTAGAACAAAAATTTCGGCAATGTCTCGAAAAAGAAAGATAAGCAGCAATCTTTCAGTCGCATAGATTAATCCATCAATGCAAAGCAGATTATAATGATGGACAGTAATCGATAAACATCAAAACGAAAATTAAAAGTGTAAAATTTATTTCACAATTATCATTTGCTTTCATTTATTAGCATTATGATGAAATTAGAATGAAATGATTAATGATCGAATTGCTTCAATTCTTTCTCTCACCTTTACTTGGAGTAAATTGTTTTCTTCTCGTACAGTTAATAGTTTTATAATAATGCAATAATGAAAGAACAAAGTAAACGCAATTTGCAAATAATTCTCACGTTGTTTATTGTTGAAATTAAAACAAATCTTTCAGAAAAATTATTCGAACTCGAAATGGAATGCCATTTCGAGTTCGAATAATCAAGTCAAGTACCTACCAGGATTAACAGAATGGATAAGATATTGGAATGCATTTGGCATGGTTGCTTGATTATATGGCATTCTTTGTTATCCTTCTGATCATAAAAGAAACATTTAAAAAAAAGAAAACTTAACTATACCATGATATCATAGCATACTAATGAAAATATTATCAATTATCTGCCATTTAATATGGATTGAAAGGAATTCGTTTTAATAGCAATATATTAGTATCGTTAGTTTCATATTAACTATTTAATTTAATCCATTAGAGGATAATGGTCATTTCATAATCACTTAAAATTTTAATTGATGGAATTAATTTTATATAATGAGAATAAAACTGACGTAAAAAAGTCGAACACATTGCAAATCATAAAATCAAAGCAAAATGTAAACATACACAAATTTTATCCAAACATTCAACAGTTTTTTCCAAACCCTTGCGATATTCCACTTATCGTCACAATTTTCATAAAAAAATTTCCAATTAAATAAATGCTCCTTAGAAAACAATATTTTTTTTTATTATAAATTTGTCTTCTTCCTAAATTCTAAATTCTATTTCAATTATTTGCTTTCAGAAACAGTTTTATCTTTTTCTCTTGACAAATCAAAGTTTTTTGAATTTTTCAGATAAGTGATAGCAATTTCAGGTTAGAATATCGAGAAAAAAAATGAGAAACTTTTTTATTCAATTATACCTTCATATTTTGATTTACAACATGAGCTTTGATTTACAACTTGATGAATAAGTGAAAACATTTTCGCAAAATGACTCGATCACTTTTCTATTCTCATTACTACTGTTAGTAAATTATTCTCGAAATTGAATGCTTAAAACCCTAGTAGTTGTTTGAACTGTTTGAAATTTTTGTTACAACATTTTTATCCTATTCTAAATTCTGAAAAAAATCAAATTTGAATTCACTATATGTTGAATAGCATTTACAAAGAAAAAGCAAATATATAACTTTCTAAGTATATATTTTTTTTTCAGGTAATAAATAGCTAGAAAATGTCTTCACAATACCTTGATACAATTTATTTATATATATATATTGTGGATTCTACCGTTCTTTGCTCGTTATCACAATAACATAATAACATACTCAATGCAAGCATCCATATGATCATATCATTGAATCTCACGTCTGATGCGAAATATTGTATTTGCACATTTTAAACTATATTTACAAAATAAAAGACATGTAAACTAAAATTCAAGAAATTGCACTAGTGTTAAAGTAACATGATTCTATAGCTAGATAATTACACGATTGTATATGAATTTCCTGGACATAAAGTTTGATTCCAATTATCAATTACGTTAACATTGGATTTAGGTGATAACTATAATAGTTTTCAATGACTTTTTATACAGGCAATATAAATTAAAAATCTTTAATTATGAAAGCACTTAATTAGAGCTTCTTTGCTTTTATATCTCATCTCTTAATGTTGTAACATGTAAGTTAAGAATTCGTAATAACAATTTAGTACTTAGTAGCAATAGAATCGTAAAGAATTAAAAACGACTACAGATTTAACATCGAAAATAAAATATAAAGAATGGAATAATTTAGTAAATTCAAGTTAATGGGAACAGTGATATTCGATAAAAGTAGACTTTCCATTTCTGACAAGAAATAATATCTTTCTAAGAACACAAATCGTTTCTCTATGAGAGAAATGAATTTCCATTCCACAAAAGAATGCAAGAGTGTTTGAAGAAAAAGAAAGGATTACCTTTAACAGTTCTAAAAGCTCCAGAAAACTGCCAATACTTAATTCTTGAAATGGGAATGAATAAAGTCGGTGAAATAAAAGAGTTATCTAAGATTAGTAACCCTGATATTGCAGTCATTACTAATGTAGAACCCGCACACATTGAGAATTTTTCGTCGCTGTTTGATATTGCTCAAGCAAAATTAGAAGTGCTACATGGTACATGGTAATTAAATTATTGTACGAAAAATAAAAATTTTCTTAAAAAAGGAAAAAAATTCCCAAAGTTTCTAAGATTCAAGAAAAGTTCCTCTAAATACTTCTTTTCGTCTTTTTCTCTACAAGAAGTACGATAGAAGACGTAAGATCGGATTGTAATATCCAGTCAAATCAACAACAGAGCTAATAAGAATTCAAAAACTGGATAAAAATCATCAGCATTTGTAAAAAAATATAATGTATTAAATTGTTGAAACTTGTACAATTATGGTACACTATAATAAATCACAAGCAAAATTTTAACTCTTTTCGTTTACTTTATCGCATCTTTGTTTTTTTCTTCTACAATTTTGCGAGAGAAGAAATCTAACATATTCGGCTCTCGAAATATCTAGATCAATTAGATTTTAGAATATCAGTGGAATATTCTCAACTTATGAAACTGATATAATTAATGTCAGAACATCATCCGCAGTCATATTTTTCTTTCTTTCTCTAATAATCTTGTTATTTAGATATAACTTTATACGGATGGATGACAAAGTATGAATATACACATGTAAATTCGTCAGTCAAATTTCACAAAATGCAACATACTAAATAAAACCAATCAATAAGTGATTCATAGTGATAGTTTAACAAGTCACCTCGTTTTAATTCAAAAATCGAATTGACATTTTTTGCTCGATGTCAGTTTTTTCCATTGCCTGCAATTCAGCTATATCATATATTGATTGTATACACACAAAAACCTTTCGGTTCACAACATCACTTCAAAGAATGATTTTTATAATGAAAATACGAAAAAAATCTCGAAACAAAAAACATAAAAGTAAAATCTAGAAACAGTAAGAATTTATTTCTTAAAATAGATGATTAGAAAAAACTGGAAAGAAGAAAAATGACAAATAATGTTAAAACACAAAGTAAATATGTACTATCGAAATTTAAAATCTAGAAAAAAACAATTTATAAAAGACAAAAAATGCTCAAAATCACTCCTGCTACAATTACTACTAAACTATAGAAACATACAGTTACCGCATATATATGCAGAGATCCATGACTTGGTGAGTAAATACACCCAAATAAACAATAATCGATTTATTCAATAGGTTTCCATTCAATTTAGATTTTTTTTTTTGAATGGAAATGAGCAGAACTCACCCGGCAAAATTCATCGAACGAAATTTTTCCATCATTATCAATATCAGCTTCAGATATTGTCCGGTCGGCAATACTTTCTAGCTAAAACCAAATAAGAATAAAATAACTTTCTATGAAATATTACCAATCTTGCAATCATATTTTCAAACTATATGTAAATTATTAACCAAAACTTTTCTGAACAGTGCCCAAAACAGTTATTATACCATTACTAATTTTAAGAGCATTAGATCGCCTCGAAATTTTTAGTCTATTGTCACTTGATTTTATGCTTTCATCTTTCGTAGGCTCAACAAAAAAGTAATTATTAAAATAATTTTTGGAAAATCGCTCCATTTAAATGATAATCAAAAGAATCCTAGGACAAAATAAGATTTCGTTTACATACATATAAAATCAGCATAAAAAACATACTTGTTCAGCGGTTATATTTGCACCAACCATCATATTTAGGATCACTTTGAATTCATCTCTTGTAATGAAACCGTTCTTATTCAAGTCGTACATTGAAAATGCAACTGTAAGTAAGTTTCACTGAATATATAAACATATAATATAGCCTTGCAAAATATTATACATCTTTTAAGTCCAGTGCATCATAAAATACTAATAAAAAAAATGCCATCTGGATAGAACATTGCTATTGCAAATAAACAATAATATTATCTATTATCTATATGAAATATAAATATCTTGCATATTAAAGATCTACACATTAATCTAATAGATGTCAACTATATAGATGAGGTGTACCGCTACACCTTCATTCACTGTAATTCAAAGAGTAAATCACCGTCTCTGAATCATCATTCCGATCTCACAGATGTAAAAATGATGACACATTTAATAATACATCAAATTTCTTACATTTTAATTTCTCTTCTCTGCTGTTCAGAATATTTCTTTTTTCTTTATTTATTGGTCTGAAGTGCGCCAACACTCTTATGAATTCTCGAAAATTAATCTTTTGTTCTAGATCTTCTCTGAAATAATGATATTCAACCAACTATTTGTCATCATTTAACGCAATTTTTACTTCAGAACTATAAAATAAATATCATAAGAAGTTAATCGGAAATTAATAAAGATAATTACGTTTCAGTGAAAAATGCATCAACTATGCGATCACCAAGTGGATTGATTGCAAGTTCGGGAATCCGTAAGAAATCATCACGATCCAAATAACCACGACCTTTAATTGGTCGTTGAATAAATTATTTTACTCCTACGATTAAAGTATAAGTAGATTATGTAGGTGAAATAAAATCAGGCGCTATGATATATAACTACAAAAAATTAAAAAACGGCAATTTTTGATATAATTATTCTAGCTTTGGATATAAGTATTGCTCCAATAATTATCTATTAACTGTTAGCATAATTCTGAGGAATTCACTATCAAATAATATATCTCATGCAAATACAAAACATTTATAAAATTTGTTTGAAATTCGGTCTGAAAGAAAGGACTTATTCGCACTAACCCTGTTTGTCGAGTGATAAAAATCGACTATACAATCGAACGATTTGATTTCGTGAAACTGAAATAAATGAACTCATCAAAACTGTAAATATTAATTATTAGTACATGCTAATTAATAAAAGAAGTACGTAAATTTTTGAGAACGAGTGCAAATTTTATTTATATTTCTTTTGTTTCACCGATAGTTTGGTCAACAGATAAATTATAGCGAAATGTTAAACAGTCGGCATCATGCCCTTCCTCTAAAAGTATTGGTATTTAGTCGTGTCACAAGGTTCTGAACATATAAAATGCTGTGTGAAAGGTTTCAAAAAATCAAAACAATATAAAGAAAACATAATGATGCTTACATCCAGTCTCTGCTGAAATCGCTTGAATTTCATCGTCCTGTAACATCAGTGAGCTGCTGTTCCCCATATTGATCAAATAAACCTTCTGATTCAGTAATATTCTTTTCTAGACATACAAGTGAAGAGGAATCAAATATACAGTTTTCTCTACTAAAAAAAAGTAATATTTAATGATAGCTAATAAATGATGTACATAGGAGAATGTAGATACACAGAGTTTTGGGGTCCGATTTCTACTAAAAGGGAAATATTTTCTTTAAAAAAATTTAAACCCGACAGTATGAATTTCTCTAAGCGATGTTGAATAAGATAATTCGATGTCATGATCAACGGCTATAACATGAAAAATTCATTTAGGAAAATATATATTCATTTACAGCAATCACTACATAATTTAAAGTACACTGCATTTTTGTAAGAACGTCAACTGTCTGCAGTTTCATACGAAATTTCATTGATCACTTAAAAATTATGAAGAATTAAAATCATTCGTAATATAATCTTAATCTAGCTATGAAATTAGAATTTAACTCTAATTCCGATCTAATCCTTCAACAGCGACCCTCAACAGAAAATGACAAGATGAGAACAGAGTCTTTTCAAAGTCATTTATTTGACGACAAGATAAATGAAGAACTGATTGTTAAGATCAAATTTACACTGCAACGCTGCATTTCATAAATAACTCCTGTGGTTTATAAACTTTTTATTTTCATATTATATGATCATTATAATCGATATCGTTTGATTAGTTACAACAAGTTTGATCTGCTGTATGGTATATATCGGTTTCACCGATCTATCGATCCATCTTTAATTAATATACGATAGCGACAGATTGAAAAGAGAAGTAAGACAATTAAGTGATATCATTTCCACTAACTTTCTTATCATCCCATATGTTGCCAAAACATATTTAAAACCAAAGATACATCAGCACACTGATCATTATGTATTAGTTCGTTCAATTCTTGTTAAGAGACAAATGAATCACAATGGTTGCTTTCGTATAGCATACATACATACATACATACATACATACATACATACATACATATATAATATATATATATATATTGCCATTTACATATATAATATACATATGTACACATACATACACACACACAACATACATACACACACACATACATAACAATTTGGAAATCAGAATAAGTAGTAAATATTTAAACAAAAAAAAAAAACCTTACTTTGTCTACTGAAAAGTTTGTCGATGTGACATGTGAAGGGAGCAGTAGATGATAGAGCAAAGAGATAGAAAACAAGTTTAGAAATAATTTGGTAAACTATATAAAAACTTGTTTAGAACGATGAGATTCCTAAGGTAACAGAGCTATGTATTGATTGTTTACGCTATTCTCGCAATGAGGAAAAAATTTCCTAAGTAAATAGTAATGATTTAAATTTCTTAAAACTTCTAAATCAATATTTGAGTATTTTTAACTCTACTCTTCATCATAATAAACCTGTGATTCCAATTTCAAGTTTAATTCATTCTTTTTTTTATATATCAATGATCTTTAGTTAATTCATGTGTAATTGTTGTACAAGTGCAAAATAAACTGTAAAGCAAACAGTATTTTAAATGGAAACGTAGCCTCCTTTTCTCAGTGCCATTAACGATTCCATCAAAACAGAAAAATATAATAAAATTTCACACTTGAAGAAAATTATGTACATTTATTTAAAGTCTTCCAGAAATACTATCACCAAAAATTTTTCAATTCAGATACAACCACATTTACTGAAATAATGATAGAAGTATGGTATAATATAAATATAATTGTTTGCATCAAAATTATGCGACTTATGAAAAAGAAGTGCTGTTTAATTAATTATCTATCAGAATATCATGCAAAATCAATTTCTTTAGCTTATATATGACAGTATATCTTTCATCAAAGTTTTTGGCTCAGGAATGTTTCTTGTTGACCACATGTGCTGATAATCGACTGCCGACTCAAGACATATCACGATAGCTTTGAGAAGTTGCACCTGAAAAAACTCACACAAATGAGGAATATTCAAAAAGCTGTAAGTAATAAAAGAAATTCAAACTTATTTTCGTCTCACTTATGGCTCATTATCAATCAAATCCTGTCAACTTTTATGGTAACTCTAATTATAAGAAAAGTGAACTTTACATACCGTAGCTAAATGTCTCAACAGTTCTGATAAGCACAAAAGACAAAAAAAGATAGTGAAGAAAGGATATCCAATAAAATGAGTATAATGACTTTGTAACTTTATAAGTAAAAAAATATAGCTTCTAACACTACCTAAAAAAGAAAATAATTTAGGATTCAAATAAAGCATGAAAGTTAATAAGAAATCTCACCAGATTTTCTGAAACCATGAAAAATTGGACTTAATAAATCGGAAAGCAATTGCTTTACAAATCATTAAAGATTTCACTGAAGTTCTAAACATTAAAAATGAAAAATTCGGCCAAAAGGATCTTTCATGCAAAAGTTTATCTTCTTTTTTCTCTTTTTCGACTTTCGACAACTTTTGTAACAATTTCTTAAACTAAATTCCATTTTATATCTATAATATCTGCATAAGATTACAACATATTATAAAGTTTTCATATGATAAAGGCGAAAATTTTTGTCAAATTAAATTTCCATTGATCGAAGAGTTAGTGGAGAAAATGCGCAACATTTTATACAAACGATTCCTATTATTCCAAAAAGTTATTTCAGGAATGAACTAGAAGAGTTACGATGAAAAAAGAACTGGATAAAAGAAAGTTACGATCAATAAAAAAGAAGAATCAACATCGTAGTTTGCTAAAATATATTAATGATTTATAAAATAGTTTTTCGTTGGTCGAGCAATAATTAGACAGGAAGAAAGGAATAATGCTATGATAGATTGGAAAAATATTAATAATGATAATGATATAAATGACGATATCAATGGCACATAGCATTTCATCTCCGAATTGAAACAAAAAGTCTCGTTTTTCTCATTTTTTACAGAAGAAAAAAAAACATGATTTTGTTTGTTACTGCTTCAGCTTAACTTATTATAAATAGTATGTGTAGAATTGTCAAAAACGATGTTTTCAATAACATCATTTAACAATGTTGCATAAAGATTTTAAGCGAATTAATGCTTTTACATACGTTATTAGTTCTGCACTGAATTAATAGTTTTATAAGAACATGGAATTCTTTGGAAATGAAAACTTTACGTGCTGAATAGATAAAATAAGATACAAATAAAATGACGTTACTCCCAACAACACAAAATAATGGAAAAAAAGCGAACAGTTATTTTGAAATACATGTATAATATTGGTAATTCTGTCGAATATGTTGTGGTGCTTGCCGTTGCAAAAAATGTCATGTAGTTTATTGAATTATATACAGTTACTACGGGATTCACAGAACTGCATCAACCAAGCAGCAATTACTTCTTATTTCGCAGGTAAACACACAACAACTATGCGACATATCCTTACGCACGGGTACGTATAAATTCACATGCAACACATCGAGATAAAATTCGTTTTTTAAAAATTCGAACTTCTTCAGCATTATGACATAGTTTTATCTCAATTTTTGTTGTATTACTAATTATTCTAATTATACTCATTTCTTTACCCTAAATTCTGCGATTTTATAGTTGTTCAAAAGATAAACCAGAAGAACATCTTTTTGAAAGGGAATATTTTCGAAAACTTACTTTGGTGATATGTTTGTAGCAGTAGAAATTTGGTTTTTATAAATTAATTACAATATATTTTAGTAATATCTAGAACTAATACATATCATAAGCATATCTTATGCTTTACATTTTTATACCATCTAATCTAGGCATATTTCTGAATTATCAATATTATGCACAATTAAAGTTATTTGTACATGTTCATATAGCAATGTTATGGTTTGAATAAATTCAATTTTGAATAATCGCGTTTTTTTCTTCTATATCACCATAAAAAGACTTGAATTTTTGGATTCTCACATTATTAGTTTATTCATAATTGTTCAAATTATATTTCTTTGAAAGATTAATGAATATTTTTATAATTAAAATCTGTTGCTGAAATAATTTAAACATAATTAGCATTTTATGCAAAAAAGTAATTATTGCGATAAAATTATCATTTAATTTACTCAATAGAAAAAGTCTGAATCTGTATACTTTTTAACAAGCGAAAGATAAGATTTAAAAATGTAAATTATACCTCTTGCATTTACTATCTTTGCAATATTTTCATTTATTCATTTTCTTCTTCCATTTCTTATTGTAGTTCTTCGATAATGTAAAATTATTGGAAAGAAATGTATCGCTATTTTGAAGATATGATTATTTTGAAAATAGTATTGCAATATAATAAATTTAATATTAGCTGCTAAATTTCTAAATTTTCGAAGCGATGCTATGATAACTGTAAAGATGAATGAATATCAATTCAACTATAATTAAACCGTTTTGAATTGTTCATTAAATCACTAATAATAAACTGTTTTTACAACTTTATTATAATACATAAATGATTTTCAATTTTTATAACAGAGCATAAATTGCTTAATTATGAATATAGTTTCATAGTTTTCTAAGTTATTCAGTTATAAAAATTATTTTTTCATTGATCTCAGAAAAAATGCTGCTGTATAATCGTTATGACCGATTTATTGTTAAAATAAAAGAAACAAGCAAGCAATAATCAAAATTTCTTGACGAAGATTGAAATCGTAAATTCGGAAAGAAGATTTATCTTACTAAAATTCAAATTAGGGCTGACTTCAAAAGAAATATCTATGCATCTATGCCCTTTATCTATGTTTAATTAGCTCTTTCATTAAGTTTGAAAAAATCTAACGAATGATTAGTAATACTGTAAGATCTATTCTATTTTAAGCAGAACAGTCGTTGCAATGAGATCTTAATGATCACCAAATTCTACAGTTATCAGTTCAATTCACTGAAGTCAGATGTCATAAATCCGTAAAAAAGAAAGGAAATTAAACTACCTGTTTCTTCAAAGAACTGTAAAAAATTGAATCTTGGCCAAAAAATTGCACTTTAACGTGAGAAAAATATTCAGTGAATTCTCAGGATACAATGATTATCATCTGGATCGATTTATCATAAGAATTTAAAAATAATTGAATTATTCAAACGGAAAAGAAATTAACTAAATATATCATAAAGGATAATAAATTCCGATTAAAAATATATTAAGATAGAAAATAATTTAGGCAATTATTTTGTATAATAAAAGAATAGGATATTTAATAATCATATTCATAAGAAAGGAATTATCAGGAAGATGAAAAGGTTAAGTCTCAATTAATAAATTTATTTAAGGCTTAAATTAAAAATAATTGAATATTTGAAAAAAATTTCGCGTTATTTTATTAAATAAATAATTTTCGACATTGTTTTTAAGTAGGAATAAAAGGAACGCCAAATATATTAAGTGATATAATTCATCAGATTTAAAAAGAAAATCTACTCTTATCTATTGATAATGAAAAGAAAAAAATTTTACTTTTCTTTTATATAGCATAAAATAATGGTTTATATAGTTTTCGTTATCATTTTTGATGAACTCGAAATAGATACTTGTTATTTTAAATCTTATAAAATATATTAATTTTTTGGTAATTTTTAATAACAAAATTAATTGTATTTCTATTTAAACCGAATTTAGAAAATATAAAAATGTTGGGTTAATTATATGAAAAAAAGTATAAAAACATGAAAGTTTGAAGGACATTCTTGTCCACAGAAGTGAACATAAATAATTTTTGAGTTTCAATAACTTCTGGAAAAATCTTCTGACTAATACTACATTAATGTTAATGTATCATAAATATTTACGCTAACGAAATATTGTCAAAAAATCACATACATCATGCTTATCGGAAGGTTTGAACTAATTTTTATCATTTTTCAAAAAAGAAAAAGAAAAATCAATGGTTAATTTTTTCAATGTGATATGTATGAAAATATTTCTGCAAAGAAAATTTATTAATTTCTTTTTTTAAGAAAATATCAGTCAATAAATATTTATTATGAAGTATTAAATGCGATTTACAAATAGATTATTTTGAGAACAAAATCCTCAACTAATATTTTAAAAAGGATTCATTTATTATTTGTTTTCAAAATTTCTTTAATTTTATTATAACTAATAAATTAACATTCTTATTCTGCATTATCTCCATAAATTTATTAGCCAGAAATGTTGAAATTCAACAGCAATGCAATATCTGATTCTAAGAGTAATTAATAATTATGAAATCTTCATATAAGTAGATTTTATAGACACTGAAGCATGCTTGAAATTATATAGTCGTGCTATTACTATTATGTTGTACAAAACTGAAATGTAAAATGAAAACTTCTAGTGATAACGTGATAGAATGAATAATACCATTTCATTTATTTTATCAAATTCTCGTTAATTTTTGAGAAATTCTCATCAGTAAGATCGTTTTAAATATTCCCTAAAAATTTTATTATTCCATTTCCAAATTTTCAAATAATCTGCTCACAACAACAACTGTACAAATAATAACCATAACCAAAATATCATACCATTCATTTCATTTGCCACTCCGAGACTTTTATTTATTCATTGGATGCATTTCTTCATTTCCTCATCAGTCATCATTTTAAAATTGATTTTTTCTTCCTTTTTTTTATTTCAAATTTATTCTTTTAAATTTTAAAATTGGAAAATGCTAAAAAAGATTTTAGCTTTTGATTCTTTCAATAAATTATATTTTATTTTGAAAAAAAATTTAATTCAAATTTTGATCATCAAATGTCAAAATATTGCTTATCAGGAAATTGATATGTTGTCATTTATTATGGAATGACAATTTAGTTAGAAACTTTATACTTTACTAGCTTCATGACATTAGCAAATGATAATATCTAATTCTTAATTTTAAAATCTAGTAATTAAATTTGCCAACTTTATTTAATATTATCAAGATTAAGAGATTGGCCAATATTGCGATATATCGATAATAGAAAATTTTAATTTGCTTTAATCAGTGATACATTAGTGACAAAACTATTTAGAATTTCTTAAGATAGAATAAAACATCAGTCATAGAGAAAGACTGAATTTTGGACTTAGAAAAGTCATAGTTTTTTTTTTTCTTTGAGAATATTTGATATCAGACAGCAAAAGGTAAGCTATTTATAATAATTTTTTATTGACAATAATTGCAAATTAATTGACAATAATTGCAAATTAAAAATAAGCTGTTGACTTAACAATCTATTAATTGTAATTTTGATTGTAAAATTGCTAAACAAAAACGTTTACACAAAAGAGAAAGTTAATATAAAAATTTTGCAAATTAACAATTCCCATTTTCGATGACAAACAATGTTATTCTTATTAACCTATAGAATAATGTTATCCAGTTATTCAGTCTGATTTGAAATATATCCTGCATCCTGAAATCCTGTAGCATTTTAAAAATAAAGTGTCACAATTTTTGATTACATGTTTTAAATTTTAAATTGCTTTACATGTTTCTGATCTTATTCATTTTGAACTATTTATTCTTTGCAAGTATATTAATTATCTTATTTGCAAATATATTATTTAATTTAGGATAGATCATCGATTTAATTCTAATTTGAAAATGTATGTCATATCGTTCTTTTTCAGCTATTATTTTATTAATCGTTTAGTATTCCTTCATTCCTCTTCTTTACCTTGTAATTTCTGTTCTTCGGGAAATGTAAATTGAGCTAAACCTGGTGAAAATCCTTTTACGACAAAATATCAATTTTAAATCATATATTTTAAATGATGATTAAATATTTGATCAAAATTTATCATATCCAAATTTGTTGTTAATGAATTAAAACGGAACACAAAACTAAATTCTAAGTTTGGAATCAAATTTTCTCGGAAATTTAAATCAATAAAGAATTTTTGTGAGAATTCAAAAATAAAAGAAGCAAGAAATTTAAAATGAAAGGTAAATTCCGAAAATATAGTCCCAAGACATATATATATATATGTAATTAAAATAGAAAAGTAAATTATCGAATATGATAGGTCTATGCAATTCAATCTGAAATTGAAGTTCAAATAATAATTTGACGTCGTATTGAGTATCATTATACACAGTTCAAATAGAAATTCAATAAATAAAAGAAAATTTCTTAAATCAACATCAAATTTGAAAGAATAAATATTTTTATTCGATTCTAAAGAAATAAAAAGATAGCATTTCAGTCAACGAAACACTTCAACGACAATTGACACAAAATTTTGCTATAAAGAAAAATATCAGAATTAATAAAAGAAATTGAAAATTCCAATCTTGTCAGACAATTTGTTTATTATTTTAAAATATGTATACATTATAGAATTTAGATTGAGCATTTTTTTATGTATGATGATAAACGCTGCATATTTTTTACATGGACATTAGAAATCATTTCTATTAAATATACGGTAGAAATTTATACACTTCACATATATATTTGATATTAGTACTTTCTCCTGAATTGTGGAAATTATTTCATATAATCCAAAGAGTCCAAAAAAAGTGGCAAAAGAATGATCCAAAGTCATATGATTTATCAAATCAAATGAATTGTTAATAAAAGGTAAAATGGAGAAAGAGACATTTCAATGTGAAAGAAAGGGCATGCAAACAAAAATTATTTTCCCAACAACTTTATTTCGTTTTCGTTTTTGCTTTTTTTTTGTATCGTACTTTGAGAGGGAAAAGATATATAGAAAGTGATTTATCGATTATTTCTTTTTTGATTTGATACATTATCATGATGATTCTTATAATGCACTTATAATCCACTTTTTTTGACCTTTTATTTATCAATTTCTTATTTCATAAATAAATTAATCGCTTGTTGGAAACATCGTTGTATCATCTGTTTACCAATAATTATATACTGCCAAGCATTATGTCTACAGAATTAATCCATTAATTTGAATAAAGAAATTTATTTGCAAAAGAAATGCCATTCTATAATATTATTATAACATTTTGAAGATTATCGCTTCAGTGTTAAATAATTACGATATCACTGAAAAATTTTTCTGTGAATCACTTTCTATGTATCCAAAAAATTTCGACAACTATACTATCTAGCGATTATTCTTTAAAAAATTTTATCAAAAATAAATAACTAACATTTGCAGGAAAATGTCACTGTTCAATCAAATGAAACTTAGTATGGCAAAGGCACTACAATTTAGTACAGATAATAACATATTTGAGATTCCAGAATGTACTACACTAATAACAACTGATAAAATTTCTATCAAAGCAGCTAATGATACTCAAATGTATTTATTTTGAAATATTGATTTCATATATTTCTATCCTTTATAAAGAAAAAATTTAAATATTGACTCATGTAAAAAATCGTTGATGCTTTAAAAATAATACAGCATTGCCGATCTTTTTCAAAAGATCCATCTAGCAGAGAATCCAGCTCCAAGATTACCTGAAGAAAAAAAAGATCAGCAATTTGGTGACATACTGTTCTAATAAGTAATATATGAATCAAGATTAACGAAGCAAGTCTGCAGATCGTCAATCATAATTTTTCTTTCAGAATCAAAGCAACAGTGGACTACATTGAACATCATATCGCAAATTTCAATATACGTTTCTTGATACGAGATGAAAGGAAGAACAAAAAAACAATTATGTATGCCAATCTCATATCTGGTACGGTATGTTACTTTATTTTGTAGCGATTCGATGACCATCATCATTGATTATGTATGGTACACCCGATAAAAAGAAATTACGAAAAAAGGTATAAGGAAAAAAAAATTGTGATTATATTAATGACCTTCCTATATTGGATCAAAATTATAATCATTTATAGTTATTTTATAGTTATATGACTCGAAACTAAAAATACAATAGAGAATAAAGCTATTTTGTTAAAAAAAATCTGTAGAAATTCTATCCTTTTCTATTTAAACTTGATTTGCAGGCCATGGTTTTGAAGTAAAGAATTCAACCGGAACACGGGTCATGGATATTAAGATATCTAATAATACTGTATCATCTATTGGTAAAATTGTCCATCCTCTCAATACTACGATTTATAAGGTTGTGTTAGTGTTTGATAATTCAAAATCTTTTTTCACTAAGTACAATTTTATTTTCTTTAATTATTTCCTTTAATTTTATTTTCTTTAATTATATGTTGCTTATTGCAATAATTTTATTATTTTACCGCACAATGTATTAGCATAGGTGGACATCATATCTATGTTGTAATACTAATTATTTTTTATCTAACGCTTTTTTATTCGTTCTTGATTTATGATCATTCATTACTTTAAAAAATATTGAAGATTTTGAATGACACAGACTTAAACGCAAATACTCAACGCTTTAAAGTACATCATCTATCATCGGATCAATCAGTAATCAATGTCGAAAAGGTACTTCTACTTTTAAAGATAATCAGAATGCAAATGAGTTAGAAAAAAATAAACTTTTTTAAATAAAAACATATCATTAATTTGAGTGAAGGATCCTGTGGTATAAAAGTTCTATTCATCGTTATATTCAACTATTGATATTTACAGATAAGTTTATCAGTATATCCATTACTTAAAATGATTGGAATATTGGAAACTGAATGTGTATATCGATTTAAGCGTATGGATGGTATCGAATTAGCACGAATTTATCCTAAAATTGTTTTGAACGGCAGAACGCTTATTTTAAAATATGAGTAAATGCAGTTCTAGTTTTCTCAAAAAGTTTAATTCAATTTCTATGTGGAAATGTGTTAAAATAATGCTTTAAGATGATTCAGACATTTTCCTAATTTGCAGAGCGATGCAATTGGATATACAAATGCGAGCAGTAATTCTGGGTACATCATTAATGCTAATTTTCCATGAGGTATATCCGGATATCCGAAATGCATTGTCTGCATCAGTTATGAGGATTAGAACTGATGATAATAAGAACACCTAAAATTTGTAATATTGTCGTTTCATACATGATGCTTTTTGAGTTATTTGAAAGCTCGTAAGGGATAAAATTAAATTTTTCAAAAATTTTTTCAAATAAAAGTAAAGATATATTTACAATATACTTGATTATTTTAAATTTACTTTATAGCTGAGTTTGCATGAATGCTCAAAATTTGTCATTTCTCTTCCAAATTACCTCATTTTCCATTAAATCAATGAAGTTTTATTCCAATATTTAGTATATTGCAATAGAAGTTATAACGATATATAAAATATTCAAATCAAAGTTAACTATTGAAATATAGCTAAACATCTAAACAATACTGCTATTATTGGTTAATCGATTTAATAAAAATGTTAACATAATCTTTTTTCTTCTTTTTCCTAGTTTGATATGTTTAATTTTAATGCATAATTTTGCTTTTGGTACATTTCATTTAAATGCTGTGAAACAGTAAATAGTAATAGAATACAAAACTCAGAATTCAATAAACGACTGCTCGTTTTAAGTACACGACAAATGCCATCAATTTTCATACATTATTTTTTATATAACTTCTTATTTGGCTATGTGTAAATATAATTCTTTTCCTTGAAAAATTTATAACAGTTTTAAAATATATTTTTTTATCGATTCTCATCAAATAAATCGATGCTTAAAAATTTTAAGTACAAACATGATTTGATGAAAATTTGAAATGAATAAGCAACAATGTTAATACAATTGCTATTAAAATGAAAACGAAATTCATTAGTTCAGCAATGTGACTCAACAAAAAAAACTACTCTTTTAATTCTTTTAATGAGAATTAAACATTTGAGAAAACTTCAAAAATTCCTGATGCCTTATATTTGCCATTATAGATATTCTAAATAAATTCTAGTTCAAAGACGATCTTTTTAAATAAATCAAAAGCTCTGTTCTTAAAAGTTGAGATATTCAAAAAAAAAAAATTTCTGCTTCATTTCTGCTTTGTTTAACAATATATTTTCTGTCATATTTTCAACTATTTGAGGTAAAAAGCTTCCGAGAACAGCCGAAATTTCAAATCGCTAAGTATAATATTATGAAATATTCACTAATTTGCATATGTTAGAAATAATGTTACTGAGAAAATTCATAATTAAGTACTGTATTGTCTTGTAATAGTATGCAATAATATGCTAGAAACAACATTATT
Source organism: Dirofilaria repens (assembly GCA_008729115.1). NCBI lineage: Eukaryota > Metazoa > Nematoda > Chromadorea > Rhabditida > Onchocercidae > Dirofilaria > Dirofilaria repens. Next base: position 275,785 of record SNRZ01000074.1, read on the forward strand.
ATCATTTCATGCCTAAGTTTATGAATGTTTTAGTTTCATTTCATATGCTAAAAATGGATCAAAAAATCTATCGTAATTCTAAATTCTTTCGCAAATAATCCATTCTGAAAATACATTTCTAGATTAATTCAGATCTATTCAGATTTTTGTCGAGCTTATCAAACTCTATATAAAATCTTATCATTTAATGAAGTTTACAATATAATTTATTAATTTTTAGACTCGTTATCCCCGAACAACCATATGTATGGATTTCTAATGCAATCAGCATATACCGATTGTACTCATCCGATAAATTTTCCATTACTCATAAACGAAAGACTTTTCGATTTACTGATATATTATTTTTTTTTATCTTTTCCACAGTTTGGTTTCTGATATAGTACAGGGACGTCAGAAACACATTGATAATCAGAAGTATATACATTTCTTCAATGTTTGGCTTATCAAACAGATTACAACATTAACACTTTTTGTCAAATTTGTGTAATTAAAATGCAATTTCAATACAATTTCGCGGAATCTCTCTGTTATTTTTAGTGCCATATCGATATTATTCTCATTGAAGAATGATTCATGTACTCATTCCGTCATCTTCAACTTTTACATGCTTTATCCCTTCGGAGTTGTTGATAGCGCTATAGGAGCCGAAACATGAATTCGCCTTCGTTTTCGAGATTCCGCTCGTGATTTATGATTTCAAAAAACGGTTCAAGTCATTGCAAAGATAAGAGAAGACTTGAGCAATGTAACAAATCCATTTTTGACATTTCTATTCTGTCGTCATCAGCTTGATGCTGCAACTTTATCAGCAAGAAGTAGGTTGTCTTGCTCCAATTTATAGTTAATGATATCAATATTTTGGATAGTTGTACAAACTGTGCAACTATCCATGCAAATAATTTCTTTAAATTATTAAGATTTAAATTGTTAATTAACTAATGATTTCCTAGCAAAATCGTTTTTTTCAGAATAAAAATTGTTTTCAATCTTTTCTGAAATACCGACATGATCATTGCCTCTACTATCATAAAATGGAAGAGGTTTTCACGATTTGCAATATAATGATTCTTGCATTATCTCTTTCAAACATTATTTTGAGAAATGATTTGAAATTTATAATAATTCATACAATTCATTTATTTTGATTATTATTTCAGTTCTATAATTAAACGAATTTCTTTGATGATTACAATGTGAACTTAATATTAAGCCAAAAGGCAATGCTTTGTCGTCATCTCATCGTTAAAAAGATATATGGTATTTGAATATCTGACTTAACTAATGAAAGCAAATCATATCAAATATTAATTTCATTTAATAAAAATAGATAAAAAAAATTGCTAGAAAGAATCTTACCATATCAGCTATGATATCATGAAAATAATATTGGCCATTAAAGTTAATGATTAAATACAAATCGGTAATATCTGACATTTTTATCAAATGATGGAAATAATTAGGAGAGATATATGTAGTGAGAAATATATACTGAAAAGTTCTTGTCAGTGAAATCTTTTTTGAAAAAATTTTCTGAAAATTGAAACAAATGCATATCTCAAGCAAGTATTTAATAGATTCCCATTTTCATCATTTATAAATAAATGATAATAATACTTTTATATCTATTTGAATAACGAATCATCGACAGAACTTTTATTCAGAATATAAAACCATTCTCGAACTTTCTCAAAATTTTCACGAAAGCTTAGCCTGATTTGCTGATTTGCTAATACAATAAAGATTACAAATCGATTCATAAAAAAGTAAAATATAATTAACAATATAGATAACATATGCTAAATCACACAGACATGATGAACAAGTTGAAAAATAAGGATAAATTTTTAAAAAAAATTTGCTTCCACTGGAAATAATTACCTTATATTCTTCCATGTAACATAAAATCATAGTTAATAAACAATGAACCATATTTCAAACGTTCTAGCTGCTACTACTTTATAGAAATGTCATTCGTGAATTTCAAAATAATAAATAAAGGGAACAAATATTACAGATATGAATATGATGAGCAAAATTAGAAATACTTTATATTCATTATATTTCCCTTTTAACTAAATGAAACAATGAATAAATCTTGCATAACATTATCCTTGAATTCAAAAAGTGAAACAATTGAAATGGTCTTTTTTTCTAGAATGAAAACATATCCATATAATTACTGCAACTAGCAATCAGTGCTGTAAGTTATCAATACTGGAATGATACTGTCAATACAAAGCTAAATGTGAGTTTAAAGTCAAGGATAATGTTATGTTGAAATTATAGCTTTCCTCTTGAAATGTCTGATTTATGCATTTTGATCAGTGTATGCAAGCAATCATTCAGTTTTATTTAATGAAGTTCTGGATAAACTAATTCAGGTGGTGCAATTCTACCATCATATTTTTCTCGAAAGATATGTTTTGCGGATCAACCTTCACAAATCAATGATACTCATATCTGAAATTACTATTTTAATGCTTTTTTCAAAAACCAAATTTCTAGAAAATAATTTTATTTCGAAATTCCAGAGAAAGTAAGAAGTCAAAAATCTGACCAAAAATATTGACAAAAATTCCAAAGGAAAAAAAATCGATAAAACGAACAAAGTTTGATATCAATTACTATTTTCAATAAAAATGAATCGATCCATATCTAAATATAGAAATCTAAAATTTTCATTCAATATTTTAAACTTGTTTTAAATTTAAGAATAAGAATCAATGAATAAATTATATTTATTCTGTTAAGAAAACACACATTCACAATAATATATCGAAACCAGACATTGCGAAAACTCATCATATGATAGTTACAAATATTTTTGCAAAAATAATTGTCAAAGAATTTTTTCTTTTTAAATGACAGTATCTTTTTAACTATCAGTATTGTGAGTAGTTTTCCTAGCAATTATCTTATCACACAGTAAAAATATATTTTATGGAAAGCATAATGTGCATTAATCAAATAAAATTTAGACATTTGGAAAAAACGATTTTTATAACACCATATCCTTCTTTCAGCGTCAGCAAGAAAATTACATGAGCATTGAAATTTGAAATTAACGGAATTACTATTCAAGTATGTCAGTAAGAAAATTAAATTGACTGTTCAAATTTGACAAATCTTTCTTTCGATGAAATTTTAGGTCCCATTAAACAGGAGACAGATTCAGAAAATTGAAAAAGAAACTATCATCTTACAGTATCTCCCAACAGTACGATGAGGAAAAAATTATAATTAATAGAATAGCAACAAAAATAATTCTCTAATAAACAAAATTAAATGACCTGCTTGCCCGATAACTTAGACACATAACCGTTTAGTGTATCAAACAAACAACCATATCTCTCCTCCTATATCGTATCTTATGATTATATTACAGCACCTATTTCATTTTATTTGTGAATAGATAAGTAAGTAAGATGAATTCATCATTTCAATTTTTCTATGCATTTATAATTTTAATGGATAGAGCGTTATTGATCCATCGAACATTTGGAGAGTACTTCGAGTACGTGAATAACGTGAAAAATTCAATTCAACTTTAAAATTCAATGCAAATTTTATACTTTCACAGTTACCTTATTGAAGAATAGATCGTTTGTTCGGTTTCCATTTTTTTCTGATTTTTTTTAAGAAATTGAATGATCGAAATGAAATACTGAATTACTTAATTTGGGATTTTGGTGATTTTATTATTTTTTAACATTCCTGAGATGTCTCATGTAATTGTACTCTTCTTAGATTTATTTCAGATTAAAGATTGATTTTTCTCATATCTTTTCGTTTCTGGTCTTTTTAAATCCACTTTTAATTTAAAATCAATTAACAGTCTTTTCAATTATATTTCCAGTCAGTGAAATAAAAAAGGAATTACCTTTCAGTGTGAAAAAGTTTACTTCATATTTTAATGCTTTACAAACATCGAGATTCATTTATTGCATATCAAGAGGCTACTACTTGAAGTTTAGTTATAAATTATTACCTACCAATTTTCCTTAAACTCTATTGCTTTGTATAAATTATGCATAAATAAATACAATTATAACTACATGTAATCAAACGAATAGATTTGAGTATATAGCACAGTGGAAATTTCTACCGAATAGAATCAGTGATCGAGTTTTTGGTTAAATTATGATTAATAGTACTAAATCATCCCAATGAATTTAGCCAATATCAAAAATAAACGACGATTCATTCAGCGATTCATTCAGAAAGATCTTATATTTTGATTATCAGTTTATCAAAGATTATTATCAATCAGAGCAACTTTGGCATTTCATTCTGATGGCCTATATAAATATTTTTTTGAGAAATGGAACTGAAAAAAGTGTTCTTTTAATACTGCAAAATGGCATAAATGAGAAATTAATTTGTTTTTTTTATTGTTAATTCTATGCGAAATCAGATTGTTTATCATTTATTCTCTATTTTTGCCCCATTTCTCGATTTCGAAAATTAATTTAGTGAAAAAATTGGATGATCTAATGTGCAGATAATGTTAAAAAAAAGTTGTTGAATTAGATAATATATTCTTTTTAGTTTATTTAAAGGTGACCTAAATTTATTGAAATAGACCTCTCCCAAAATAATAAAACTTTTCTTTCCTAGAAAACAGATACACCCTTCTTCATTCACATTTTTTTTTTTAAATGACAAGATACTCTGAAAAGTGATAAAGTCTGTTCTCTGGTACTTTTTAAGATCACTTTCTATAATTAAAATTGAGTGAGTAAAATTTATACTTTAATAAAACGCTAGGCTTAATAGTTTTAATCCATTCGGAAATGATCCATTAATCAAAGGAAGTTTCCCATTTCTTTGGAGATGTAAGCATTCCGCAAATATGAAAGAAGGTAAATGAATCAGTTGTTTAGTAAATATGATCGATATTATTCTAAGGTAATATTGTATTTCTTTGACAGGTATGAAAGTTCATAAAGTGACATTCTTTGCATCAGTATTTAGTGGCATATCCTTGGTGGCATGCTTGATTACTGTCCTAATGATTTATAGTGATGTACAAAAGATCTGGAATCAATTGGATTTAGAAATCAGTACATTCAGAGTATGTTTGTTCTTAATATTTCAAAATAGGATATATTAGATACAGCTATCATCAATTATAACCTAGTTAATTAATATCATTTCCAGAGTATAAGATATTTCTTTATAATAGCATATTTTGCAAAGCATTTTATTAAAAATAACATGAAAGTTACTGTAATGACTGAAAAAAAAAATTGTAAAAGAAATTGAACATCTTATTTTGATATTCAGCTCTCGAACAAAGAAAAATAAATATCTTATTTGGATATGAATTCGATCATTAGAAAGTTTGAAAGAAATAGGCATTCGTAGAACAATCAAAGTATAGCAACTTCATGAGTTTTAGGCAACAACAGATGATTTATGGAATGATATGATGCAACTTGCTCGAAAAAAACGTTTTCGACGGCAATATGTTGATAAGAATGAAAGTGATAACAGTACCAAAAATGTCTCAGCTACAGTTTCGTTTCAATTTAAAACAACAACAAACGGATACGATAACAACGCACAATCTAATCAATACGAATCTGAAATTGCCAGTTCTCCAAGTCCAACATTTTCATCTCCTGGATCATCGAATTTGTTTGGTCCATCCGGCAATGATGTTACATGCGGCATGTGTTGGAATATTTTTCTAGTATTGTTTTAAAAAAATATTGACTAGAGAGATATTGCTGCTTAATAAATGATGTTACTAACTCGTTTATTTGTAGGATGTCGTATCGATAATAAGTGTCCAGCGGGTCCACCAGGTTTTAAAGGACCACCTGGCCATAAAGGTATTCATAAAAGATTCCAAAGTTTTCTGAAAAAATTCGGATGTTTCTTACAGACCGAAAAACATAGCTGGTTTGATTTTCCAGGAGAAGATGGATTGCCAGGTAAGGATGGGAAGCCGGGTGCTGATGGGAAAGGCGTTGAACGAAACAAAACCACTATCGGTTGCTTCAGATGTCCAATGGGACCTCAGGGCCTGCCAGGAGCTCTGGGACGTCCCGGACCACGTGGACTAAGTGGAAATAAAGGCCGAGCTGGTTTACCAGGACGAAATGGATCACCTGGTCTACCTGGAGAGCCTGGACCACCAGGACCCCATGGTAATCTGTTTATTTATTTACCAAAATACTGAAAAATTTAACAAATCAGTTTGATTTGTGGAGCTCCCAAAAGATTTAAAAAACTAAAATCTTTTTTCAAATATCGGAATCCAGAAAATTTTATATGAATGAGAATTTGAATGAATTCAATATTAAAAATGCAATTAATTTAGGTCCTGCTGGACCACTAGGACCACCTGGTGTGAAAGGTGAAGATGCGGAGCATCTAATAGGTCGTCCTGGTTTGAAGGGTGAGCCTGGACCACCAGGACCGAGAGGACCGCCTGGAGCTAATGGACGTCCCGCCTCATTCGGTATCGTTGGTCCTCCAGGATCACCTGGTTAGTTTATGCAACATTTATCGAAGGAATTTTTAACTGATGAAAAAGCAGTGTGCCGAGAAGGACATAGCAGTAAACAGTTGTCTCCAAAATTTCAAAATTTCAGGAAATCCTGGAATTAAAGGGCCGCAGGGAGCCGATGGACCACATGGCAAAACTGGATCTCCTGGTTTACCAGGAAAAGATGCTGAAGTAAATATTCTAGTATTCATTAATAATTTATTTATTGTCAGTACGATGTCTTGAAAATATATTTTAAAAAATATAGATAAGAAAAATTCTCGGGAAATAAAGAAAAGATAAAATTATAATTTTGATTTTCAAATATTTATTTAAGTAAAATATACTGCTTCATGACTACATTTTTTACCAGAATTTGCAATTTCTATATCTGAAATTCCGACAAACCAATAAAGTTTTCTTGAGATTAATTTATTGAAAATTTTAGTACTGTCCGTGTCCAGAACGTCAAGAAAATGCGAATGGATATAAGAAACAGAAGAGAAGGAAAATGTGATGCTTTGCGATTTTTTAACTTTGAAATATTACTGATAAATTAAAATTTAAAGGAATAAATATATTTTCCGTTGTGTGCAATTATCAAAATGATGTATAATTTCTGCAAGTATTGTGATGAAGTTGAAGGAAAGATAAAATAATATTTCTCGATAAACATTATAAAAAAATTCTTGATATCAAGTCATTCCAAAATTATTTCCGAGTTTTGCAGAAGATGAGATGATAGTATGCTTAATGAATTTAATATAAAAATGACTGATATGTCCATTAAAAAAAGATGAACAATGAATTATTTCTAGAAAGAACAATCATTTACATAATAATCATTATTATTTAAGAAATCATTCCAGTATTCCTGTTACATTCTTAAATTAAAATAACTTAGGAAGAAGTCTGCGATTGCCATCTATCTATTCAGAAATTCTGAGAGCGATAAGAAACGATCATCTTTTCAAATTGTTCAAAAATGTTTGGAGATATTGATGAAATACCAAACAATGTATGTGGTGTCATTGGAAATCGTTATGTTATTGCAGGACCTGTTGATGAACCAATCGAAAAAGCATTCATGTACTTTCATTTGTATGATGATTATCCAAAAGGAGAGAAAGAAGAGGTTACAATAGCCTCGATATTCCAATTATTGTAAAAAGTTTGGATCGTAGAGATTGGAGAGAGCTCTTCAACAATAACAGCAAATATCCTCGATTATAATAACAAACAAATCAATTCTATTAAATTAGGATTACCGATTTTTATTCGATTTCAATAGTATTCGATTAGTAATATTAAAATAATATTATCATGGTTTATAAATTGGAAAATCTATTAAATAAGCATTAAGGAGAATGAAGAAGAAAGTTGACAAAACTATACACTAATTTACAAAGTCACTTAAGTAAATAAATATATCATTTAGCCATTGTATGCAATGATTGGAAGACATGCACAATCTCGAGGACCGATACATATATCCATCAGAGTTTTGGAAAAGTTAAGGATAGAAGCGTACACTTTCCAGAAATTGTTCAGCGTGGAAAAATTGAAAAAGTTCAGTTCTCGCATCTCGATTTCCATATAAAACCAAGCAAAATTTAGTTCTAGATAGTCCTCCTTTCTTGCTTGAAAAATATTATCGCAGCTAACAAATCGTATGCAAATCATTACTGAATATTTTTTTAAAAAAGTGTTTTTTTTTTTTGAGAAATTTATTTTTATCATTTGAATGAAAGTATGACGTTTTATCCTCATTCTTTCATTTTAATAAGGGAAAATGTGTGCTATCTGTTTTATAGTGAAGATTCAAATGCTAGAAAAAAAAATTCAATAAAATTAAATAAACATTGCCATTTGCAACCTGAGATACCTTAATTTAAACATTCACTAGTGAGATTCTTAATAATTTATAATATATGCTTTCCTTGAAAATTATTATACTTTAGTGTTATTAAATTATTATAAATGAATTCATCATAAGATATATAGTCTGGAAACTATGATATGATTACAGCTTTATTTCGGAAGTGAATGTGAGCAAGGAGCGGAATATGATCCGGAATATGGTGATCGACCATTCCAATTGTCAAATACGACGCTACACCAATATCGATGCTCTCTGTTTTATCACCACAAAGGTAATTATCCTTTCACTTTCATTATTATGTGATAATTGACCTCCATAAGTTAAGTGAGCAATATTGTTTTCAAGTTTTGGGATAGTATAAGTGATAATTTATATTTTATCTTCTAAAATTTGCGCAGAAATCATATAGACATATTTATTATACGTTGCTTTCCTAATATTTTCTTAATATATCAATTTTAAAGCTCTATTATCCCTTTAAAACTTCATTAAATTCGGGAATTTGGCTTAGAATTCGAACACAAATTTAAACTGAAAATTTCAGATCTCTGATAAAAACAATTTTTAATATTTATCTTTATTCCATTGTGACAAATTTTAAATTCAAATTAATTCACATTTGGGTTAATATCATTGGTTGGAATTTACTAAAGTGATAAAAAATTATCGTGGGAATATACGGAAAACAACGAATTTTCTTCTTTTGAATATTATTAAAAAGATTATAAATATATTAAAATCAAATATTTTGATATTTTAAAAACAAAAAACAAGATCTTACCTGGAAAATAAATAGGAATAAAATTAATTCACTTTTCGAGTAAATTGTAACTTTATTTGAAAATATTTCACTCATATCTTAAAGCACTATATACCATATAAGTTACTTGTCATTTGCAAAAGAGCATTATGTTTCATATAAAAAAAATTTAATTTAAAAGCTAAATCCAATTCATAAGAATAATTTTGTTCAGCGACATTTAGAAAATTTTTGATATAAAAATTGGTGTGTGATATCATTTTTTATTTGCAACTATTTGTTAATTTATTAGAAGTTTTTATAATCTACACTTATGCATATTTTCGATTTTTATCATACAATTTTTATCGCGAAGAGTCTGATAATGATACGAGAATTCTAGTAAAATAAACTGTAACATTCATTTATTTAAAAATACTTTTTACTTATTTGAATGTTTATCATATAATTATTAAAGAAGATAAGAAGCATTTTTTATAGAAATTTCCAAATTTTTTTAGGACAGTGCCATCCGTATTAGCTCTGATGATCGGTCTCGGATGTATTCGAGCATTAGCAGCATTGAATCGTGCTGGTTTTGTGCATCGTTTTGTATTTTGCGATCACAAATCCACTAACGAAGAGGAATATTCTAGAGAAAATGATTATCACAGATTTTAGCGCTGTTTTACCATGGCCATGCAAGTAAATGCTATTTTAAATCAATATGTGACATAAAATATTGACAAGCTGAATAGATTACTCACATGATTTTAGACCACGCATATTTGTACCATTTATTGGTTCTTATCGGTACAGCTCTATAAGAGCACATTGGGGACGTGTGAATAAGGCCCTTCAGATGATATCATATCAGTAATATATATGGTCGCTGAAATGTTACATGGGAAGTATGCTTTATCAATATTTATGAGAGCATGACATTAGCGAAGATAGATAGGTTTTGTATCCTCATGAAGCCATACGATGATACAGTTAGGATAACATTCTAGAATGATCAAAAAACATTTGATACCTATTTTGTGCTATCTCAATTTTTGAAAGCTACAGCATACTCTTTTCATTATATTATGGGTAATGATTTATAGCATGTGATCCATTTTCAAATCAGATTCTAGCAAATCAAAAATTTGAAATGACTTCGACAAAATTTTAGATTACCATGGCGGTCGCTGAACGATGACCATGATCGAATTTGTTGTTTTAAAACATACTTTTACAAAACAAACGCTTTTAAAAAATTGCCACGTCAGCTAAGACAAGTTTACCGGTCTGTCTTTTATTTCATTTTGAAATATTTGAGAATTTTTGAAATTTGAAAATTTGCAATACCTTCGAACTTTCGATCTCAAAAATAACAAAAGTTCTTATAATAAATTTATGGCTAATAAAAAAAAATTGATATAGAAAATAAATTTTTCGACATAAATTCTTAAATTACAAAAGTTTTCGAATATCCAAGCATTCTTTCAAAAACCAGAAATTTCTATTTCGAATCTTAATTTCCAATATTTTCAATATTTACAGAGGAATGCTTTCGAGGACAAGTTCAGCAGCAGTTGACTTTAAATTTATCATTGAACTATTCAAAAAAGCAATCGATAACAGGGATCGCGATAATAAATTTCGAATACCGGAATGGCTTCTTCATAATTAAAGTATTACTCATCGAAGATTCCCTCTTTCTTCAATATTATGAATTATTGTTATGATGAAATATAATTATGAAAACATGTTGAATTATCGTTATAATGAAATGAAAACCATTCCACTGCTACTTGAATGAATTCTTCAGTAATACGCTAAGAAGAATTCACAATTAAAAAGATTAATTAAGATAAATTTAAAGAATCGTTATAGAACATTTCAACTGGAATAATTTTTTTGAAATCATACAAAACTACAAGATAATTCTGTTATAACTGAATCCGATTAAGAAAGCATACAAATGACTAACTTCAAACTAAATCAAATATGAATTACCTTGCTATCATACATTTTAGCAATTCTGAATATAATTAATCAGATCACAACATGATCTTTTCATTTTTCTGATAACTTACAAATAAACTACAAATAATACTATTAAAAGATTCCCTTATATTTCAACGGATTTAAAAAAATAACTCCCCGTCATTTATAGTTTATAGTATTACTTTAAAATTTAATTTTGTTCATCTACTTCAGAAAAATTATGGAATAATAATTGAATGTAATCAAAATTGCTGATCCAGAGTAAACTAAAAATAAATGTGATTGCTGAAATGGAAATAATATTTTTTCAAACAGGTTTTGGGTAGTGTCCATAATAAATTGATGTAGAGTAATATTTGGCTTAAAAAAATGTGTTTTTGTAGGGTCAAAATTTCCGTAAAAAATTAATTATAAAAAAATAGCAAAGATAATTATCAAGTTGATTACTTGAAGTTATTTTAAAATCTCTGAATGAATTGAATTATTAGCAGAGCTACTTATTTTTACTTATTTTTAAAAAATTTTTTGGAAGAAATTTTGAGAAAATAACTCAATCTCAGACTAGCATTTATTACTTTCTTCAATGTTCATTTATATTCATTTATATATATTCATTTATATTCTTCAATGTTCATTTATAAAAAAAAAAAATATAACATGAAATGAGCATTTTGCACTTCTAAAAAATTATCAAATTATCTTAATAGATATAGCAATCAAATCATTAGCGTGAGCAATAATTTGACAAATGAAAATTTGTTGCGTGAAACAAAAAATAAATGAAAAGTTTGATAATATAACCTTTGCAGAATATTAATTTGCACATTGCCAAGTTGAAAAGCTTTACATGAATATTAGCCTAGATCATAATTTGGATTACTACAAACTGTTAGTGTAGAAAAAATATTCTCATTCCTGAGGGAAAATACTTTCTTTGCCGTTATTCCAAATTTAGGTAATTAAACCATCGAATGTAAATGCGTCTATCATGATGAAATTTATCAGGTAAAAAATATGTTAAATGAAGCAAACGAACGGATGCTTAACTACTTGAGTAAATATAAATATTTATAAGAAGGATAAGAATGAGATTAGCAGCCGAATGATGTAAGAACGAAAAGAATGACAAACTGTCGATGTTGCTTAACTGATACAGCCTAGTCTGAAATATATCAGGACTTCGAGAAGCTCATTTTGTATCGGTGATATTTGAGTCTTGTGGTGGTCAATCAAATATCAGTCATAGGAAGCATTTAATTATCAGAACAAAAATGAGAAATGGACAACTTTCAGACGCTTTTGTAGCATTCCCAATAACTAACATGAGATTTCAGCATTTAAACATTGCATATAGGCTTTGTTGTAAAGAACAAAGATGAGAATTAGACAAAAGATATCGTAACATTCGTTATGTGATGAGTCATTCAAGAAATGATTTGATTATTTAGATATATCTGTAATTATAAATTATTTCCGATAGCTTGGGATTATTTATCTAAAGATTCTCAAATACATAAATAGTACTGATTCATTAGTAGTTCATATGCGCTAATTCAGAGATATTTTCACATTGTTCTATGTTTTTCCGTTCAGAAAAAAGATTGTAAAAGGACAAGTCTTCCACACGTTAAAATCAAAAAAGATGGTCCGATTTACTATTGATACATTCAACTTATATATTCCCCTCTTCAATGATAAGCACCCATCCGTTATCTATCCATAGCATGATGTTAAAGACAGAATCAGTTCCTCATCTATCATGTGACCACGGAAATGAAAACCAATGAAATCCAATCAAAACGATAACAAAGAAACAAGCAGGAAACGTTTATTTAAAATTTTTAAGGACCGCAAAGTACTTGAAAACATCTATGTTATATAATTTTGATGATTAGAACACTTTATATCGTTATCATTTATTTCATCTACCAATAATAAATTTACCAAAATTAATCAATATACTATGCAGAATTGATTTTCCACTAGCAGTAGGTAATTATAAAAAGAAAAAATAATTAAGAAAAAGATTTGCTAAAGCTTGAAACAAGTAAAAATCGAAAACTTTTCAACAATGTTTTTATCTTCATAATTATCTTCTTCCATAACAAAATGTGATATTTGCAACAAATTTCTGATGCAGATCACAGCAAAATTTTGAATAGCAATTTTTTTATGTCACAGGCAACTTTCATTGATAATTCGCAAGACAAACTGAGATATGAAAGAAAGATTTTAAAAATTTAAAAAATTCTCCGGGTGAATTATATTCGATCAGAAAACTCTTTTTCTCACCTTTAATACACAAATAATATGAATAGATTTCATACAAGAAAGTGAAATAAATTCCAAAAAAAACGAAATACAATCTGAAACAACAGACTGAGATCAATTACTGATATTCAAAACAACGGTTATAGCAAAACATCGAAATAAGCAATATGCATCGGATTTATATACAAAAGTTTCATAGAAATTACAATTTTGCTTGATTAACAAGAATTATTCGGTCATAAATTAGAGACCTAATCACTCATTGTTTCCAAAAGTTATCGAATCAAACCAAACTTTTGAGCATATGTACCAATTTTATGGATTATAGGCGTAGAACCACCTGGTGGAAAGAATTCAACTTCCCAAATTAAATCTAGCCTACGCATCGACTGTCCAGCACTTCTTGTCCTTAGCGTGCCTTCTCTTCGTCGCGTTGGATCTTTACTTGCACGAGCGTCCTGAAAATAATTTTTGGTTTAACTTTTTAAATTTAATAACTTGGAATGATTTTACTTCAAAAATTTATAAGGAACTATAATTCTCGTGCAGAAACAAGCTGGAAAAGGTAGGAGAAAGCAATGAATATATCCACAACATATTTGTTTCGGATAAAGAAAAAAATCTGATTAAAACGAGATGATTCTTTTAACTATGATTAAAATCGTTCAGTGACCAATGAATAATGACGATAAATGTGCAGAAAAAAAAAGATATATCGACTACGGATAAATAAAAACGAAATATCTAAATTTGGAAGAAAAATAAAATAACAAAAATATTAAGAGAACTAACGAGTGCCTCATCTGGAGTCCAACCAATCAGTTCCACAAGGAATTTATGCGATACGAGACACGTTAAGCACTCATAACTTTCGTCGCTCAGTGCCACAGTCAGTGCCCATAATCTATCACTGTTTATGTGTAATGACTCCAATGGTTTTGTTTCCATTATAGCCTAGAAAAAAATAACTACAATATAATGATTAACATTCGATTACATCTCGAAAAAAGAATGGGGGAAAAAAAAATAGAGATATTAGTCATATAACTTTATAGTATACTGCGATGAAGTAAGAAATACATACGAGATGGTCTTAGAAAGAAACTTCAACTTAAATATTTTTATTCAGTTTATCGATTGATTAAAATATTTAATATATACACTGCTATTACATAATCCAAATTCGATTCTACGATGGACGATTAAATAAATCTAAATCTAAAAACTGAAGTAAGAAATACAGTCCAACATGTCTTGGAAAAATTTCAACTTAGAAGTTCCTTATCATTTCTTTGCACTAAAAATAAATTTATCCCTTTCTTTCTTTTTCCTTATCAATAAATCACGGGTATTTAGATAATTAATTAATTATTTACATCCAATATTTTATGCCTTGATCCAACAGCAAACCGCATTGCCTGCAATGCTGCCGCAATCGATTCAATTCCAAGACTTTTGTAAGCAGCTACAACTGGATCATCAACCAATTTAGGTGCAGCAGGTAAATCAGCTTTTTCTTGATCACCTGCAAAATAAGAAATATAAGTCTTGACATTTCCATCAAAAAATATAATAACAAATGCATGCCAACATGAATTATCAGTTTTCAGACTTATAAAAGGAATAGTAAAAAATAGCGTTTCTTCCCGCGTCAAAAAACCTGATTTTCCTTTTTCAAATATCAAATCCTCTACTTATCAACCAATAAAAATTTTCAGATAGCAAAAACTCTTACTTTCTTCATTTATCTCCCGCTTAATTGGTGTTGGCGTTTCGAGTACAATAATATCATCATCAACTACTTCTCTATAAAACTGCTCGCAGTTCAAAAAAGAAAAACTTTGTTTGGTAAATAAAGTTTTGGTCATGAAAATTTGAAAATTTTATCGTCTATTTTTTATAAAAATGAGCAAAAGACGACTCAAAGATACATCAAGTAATAATTTCTCTTCAGAAAACCTGCATCAGATTTCAAATCTCAACGGAGTTGCTAATATAATTAACCAAGAATTTGAATTTTAAAAATGCGAAGAGAATAATCCGTTTTTCTCATTTACCTCTTCTTGCAGTCACATCCTTTTCAAAATAATCTATTTACTGTCTTAGAATTACAACGTTTCTTGAATTTGGGTAAGAAAACATGGACAATGCATTCATTTTAATAATAAAAAATTTTTAACATACATTTTCATACGTTTAACAACATGTGCAATATGCGATGACGAATCCTTTGGGCATTTCGGTGCAGATGTAGTTGAAGTCCTGATGCCCAAGCTATTTTTTGTACCTTCATTCAATGAAACATTTATTCGTTGCTGAAATGATGGAACTCAAGCATAAAAATTTTGGAATGATTGATTTATCTAAGCACATGCAAGTATCGAATTTATTTCCTAATGTTGTTCACCGATTGTTCAATTCGAGTAGTTGCATCTGCAGCTATTATTTTTCGCCTTGCAGTTTCTGGAAACCTGAAATTATATTAAAACTCATTTATTCACAATCCTAAATACCGAGACTCTACATTCACCAAAAACAAACAACTTATGTTATAATTCTAAATTTTGTTTTCTTTTTAACATGCAAATATTTAATTACTTTACTATTTCCAATTCGCTCAAAAGAAAAGGTTTCGAATAAACAGAAAGAAGTTTTTTTTTAAACATGTAAACATTTCAAACATGTTCAAGTTTTTTAAAACATGTCAAGGCATAAATAAGTCATACTTATGTGGAATAAATAAAGAAAAAGACAAGACAAACATATTACTAAAAAAAGTGCAAATATCGCCGAAAACATATCCATTTAAAAAAGAATATAGCAATAGAAAAATCTAATCACCAAGACAATACAGTGAAAAGTTTTACATGATTATAAAAATCAAAACCTTCTTATTAATCTCTCGAGAAGGATGCAAAATAACTAACGATTTTTCACCCGAAAGTGGTTTCACTTGCATTATAGGCTTCATATTCGGCTGCGAGAGAAGAACATTGCTAGCATTCGGATTGTTGTTACTGTAATTACTTCCTCATCTTAATTCATATTTAATAATCTAAATCTTTAGAATTACTCTTATTAAAACTATAGTACCTCAATTTAATCCTTGTTTTCTGAGATCATCTATGAATCATCCCCAATTTATCACTATCCACCAAAAAAGCTTAACTGAATTTGAATACTTTGTTGACTTATATACGCATTATAAATTTGCTTAATGAAAATACATATATTTTGAATTGAATAACAAGTAAAGATACTAACAAATCAATTTTACATGCAGAATGCTTTTAGATATTCCCTCGAAAAAACAGTGCATATACATATCAAAAGAAATAACGAGCATACGATAAATATTCATATATAGTAGAATTTACTTCTATTTTTTAACAGAGTTATGAATACGCATATATATTTTTTTAAATTAGAAACTTGATAATAAAATTTCATTTTGAATGGAAACGAATTGCTCAGAAGCACTAACTGATTTATTTTTTTTTTTGTCATGGAAGATATAGAACTTTGTCTCTGCAATGGAATACTAATATTCAAACGCTTCATCATTATTTCAACTGGACGACCATTTTTCATAAGCAAATCGTCATCACCACCTAATATAGTACAATTCAATTCGGTAAGCAACAAAATACCACGACGAAAGCATACGTTGTTTGTTAGTAGAATCTTAAACAAGAAAACACTGTATATCACCGAAATTAGCAAAAATTTGTTCATCAATTTCTCATCTTAAGAATGATATTGATAAATATTTCAATAACAATTTATCAATTTTCGAAATATTTGGACAATAAAATATAAGGAGGACAAAATCTTTTAATAATTAATATGAATTTGTGCAATGTACCGTCAAAAAATTTACCTTACATCCTGGACATGTTAAGAGAGAAAGAGCATTTAATGGGCCATATTCCACAGCCTTCACTAACAACTGGCCATCTGTTACTTCCATTGAAAGCATACGCTTCGAAGTTTTCTAAAAGAATGAAAATCTTTCAAAATTTAAGTCAACAAAAAAATGATCCGATATGCAGCCAAAAAATAAATCGAAATTGAATTTAATGGGCATTTCGAAGTATTCATTGATAATTTTCTAAAATTATCTTATCCTTATTTTTGCATTATTTGTATGTTATATGTTTCAAGAAAAATCACAAATAATCGGAATTAATTTCGTTCTCCTCCAGTTTTAGTTGGAAACCGGAATTGTCCTCGAATTTCTCTGTTAGAATCCTGTATTGTGAATAAAATGATGTGCCGATATCAACAATTGAGTTCACCTAAATGGAAATAGTATAAAGAAGAGATAGTTCCATAATAAGATTAAAGCAAAGCAAGGTCATAGTTAAATTATGATTTAATTTAATTTACTGCTGGAATTACATTGATTTTAGTAGTTATCTTTGTAAGGAAAAAAAATAAACTAAGTAAGCCATACCTGTATTACGGTATTACCTGCAAGCATTGTCTGCGTCAAACAATTGTCAACTGATAAAGATAACAATGGTTTAGTGGATATTTTAAGATCAGTATAAAGCCACTGTTCATAAACAGCTGGCAGTAAAGAATCGTTATTAAATCCCTGAAATAATTAATTGATTTTTCTTTAAAAAAATTTATATATTTTCATATAGTAATAAACAGTGATTAAAGAACTTAAAGAAATGGAAAAGAGGAAAGAACGGAAAATATTTCAAGCATAAAAATAGTGACTTTATTTCATCTCTTTGTTCACTCTATTTTGTTTCTGAATTATCTTGTTTATTTCTCAATTTATCCATTGGTGAAACAATGTACATAATAATTATTCTTAAATTTTATCCATTCAGAACTGCAAACTTTTTTAAAATTAACCTGTAGTTGTAGCAATCAGTACCGTGCCCAAAGCAACGGACAAGAAGTTATGATTCAAAAAATAGTCTATACTTACTATGGAACGAAGATATATCATCACTTCGGTTAGCCATTCCTCTTGTAATGTAACATTAAGGTTCTTAATGAAAAAATTCTTGATAGCCTCAACATCCATCCACAACAGTTCATGAAATTAGCATCTGAAAAAAATTTTTGAATCCCTCAAAATTTAGTGCATTAATTCAACGATAATAATGGAAAGGACCGACAAGTTTTTAAAAAAAATTGAAATTCTAGTTTTTAAAACAATGAAATTTTATTAGATAAAAGAGCAAAAATAGTCGCATTATTACCATAAATAATACATTGAATAAAATCACCGATAAAAAGGAAAATGTTCATCTTAGTAGAGAATACAGAAAAAAATACTAAGAATTTATCAAGTTGCATGCAAAATCAGATTGTGATAATTACGGAATTATTAATGCTTCCTGATTTATCATTTCATGATTCCATTACTTATCATTTCGTCACTAAACAATGACAAACATGGATGTTGTTGATGGCTTTTGATACAATGCGACATTTCTGTCATCGATTCATGCCCTAAAGGAAGAGAAAAGAATGTGAAGACAAAGTAAGCACAATCCGCTACTAATTAGCCAATCTTCGTCATTACTCATTTCTGGCCCAATTTTTGGAAGTGAACATTCCACAAAATTTTGAATCTAATTTTTGCGCCAAAGATAGGGTGCAGTGTGCAACCATACGCTATATGCAGCACCATTTCAATATACTACTTCCTTCCATCATTCACTACATTTTTTTAGTGAAAGATGGTCAAGTGTTTATTTCAATTCTAGGAAATCTTTGCTTCGCTAAAGTGACTGGCTTTCCATGCACCTAATTTAATCTCGTTACCGCCATCTGGTCATAACATATTTTAGCAAGGCTACATTTGCTAGCTTCAATAAAAGGCTCCACATGTGGGACCTATCATTCTTACGATATCTGCTATTTGAAAATCTATGACTTATGATCAGTAGCTGGAACTAAATTACATAGATAATTTTACACTTCAAAATCTTTTCTGCATTTGCATATCGTTTAGAAAATCAATAAAAGGAAATTTCCATTTTAGAATGCTCCATTTTCTATCGAAATATATAGAACGGTGCGCTTGAAAAACATATATCTGTACTCTAAGACATTCTATTCATGGATTTTTTCTAAGGTATCATTGAAAAGCCTTATCTTGACCTACTGAGAATATAATCTTACAAAATTATTAAAACATATAGATAAACTTCGGAATCCTCAATTTAACGTGAATACAAATCATGTAATGGGAATTCGGACAGAATCTATTTCATATAGTTTGGCTTTTAATGAAGGAATCTACAGAATTCTTACACAAATGCATCTGTGGTTCATGATTACAACACCAACAACGACGACAACATTCATTACAAGTATTACTGGTAGTGTTATCATTACAATGGTATTGTTATCCTGTGCGCTAAAAAAATCAAAACGTCCATATAAGCCAGGGCATTTACCTCAATTTATGGTACTAAATATTCGCTGACTTGTTTCCCTAGCATAAAAAGACAGTAGTATATTTCGTTTGTATCACTTTTTAACCCCGATCCCCAGAATTCACTTTCACATATTTCCAGAATTAACAACTCTGAATCTCTGAATTTCGAAAATGCATTTCAATATGCTTGATTCTTACAATTAGTCTTGCAAATGACCCCATATTGCGAGATGTTAAAATACTGACTTGTTGCTGATTCTGTGCTAAATCATCTTCTACGTACAATTTCTGCTTAACAATTTTTTCCAAAAGCTTTTCAAAAATTCAGGATCCTAATGCAAGAGAGGCAGATACGTATTATGGAATGAGGAGCACAATTGCATTTCCAGTTAAAGGCACCGAAAGTAAGTTTATTCGTGCATTTGTATTATCTAGAGTTATCTGAATAGAACTTTTCAAAATCCACATCCTTTTTACAGTGGTTGAGCTCAGAATACACAATATCTACAAAGCAAAAAATTATCATCCATTTATCTTACCCATTTTCTTAAAATATAAGAGAAAAAATCGGGTCCTTGCAACATAAATCATGGCATAAATAGAAATGCAAAACATAATCTTAGCAAAACCGCAATCAACATCGACTTCGGAATTTTTCAGCGATTCCAGAAATAATTTTTACCTCCTGCCATTTTTTAAGTCAAACGAAAATATGGTCCCAAGACGCCACAAGCTAAGCCAGATATTGAATCAAATTTGGAAAAGGAAAAACGAAATGTCCAAGATGGAGGAATTCAATCAACAAAAACTTCAACAGGAGGAAACAGTAAACCAGTGGGTTTCTTTATGCAGAATAATTTGGTTCGAAAAGTCAAACTAGAGTCTTAATGATCTACATCAGTTCAAAAAGCAGTAAAAATAAAAATAAAAATTAGAACCAAAGAAAATTTACAAGCTTAGGCTCACAAAAAGTGTAGAGTATATTAAAATTAAACAAATGACAGTTCAAAATGAGACATTTTATAACATACAGGAATTGATAATCTCAAAAACAAATTCAGATATACCCGAAGTGCTGAAGTTCTGAGTTGCCTTGTATTAGTCTATTCATTCTCTTTCTGGATTTGTTAATGCAGCATAGCATCCATACAAAACTTGTGAAAAATATTATGAACACACGAATTGTTCATAATATTCGAATAGGAACATCAATGTTCAAAAGTTGTGCATAAAACAATCTAGCTGAAGCATAAAATCAACTTATAAATCTGTTATTATTGCTGACATAATTGCAAAAATAAACAACACGTATTTTATAATATTTAAACCGAAATATGCCTAAAGTAAATATGAAAGCAAAGTGGACTTTTTTGCTTACATTTTTTTTCGAAATACTACACAAATTCTTTCTCAATATTTCTAACGATAAGAGAGAGAAAATCATTCCGCATCTGACTTAATTTCTGATAACAAATCAAAGTGAAATGAAAATTGAATCGAAAAATGTGCACCTAACCATTGCATTTTTTTCTTTTCCGAACATACGCATTTTTGAATGTTCTTTTTTTATATTCATAACAGAAATTCATTCAATATACTTCATCAGCACGATAGAAACAATAAAAAGAAAATATTTCGAGAAAAAAGTTTTATAAGCAGATGAAAATTATTCATCGACGCTTCTTAGATGACGATGAACTTTCATCAGCACCATCAGGTGCTCTTTTTTTCATCTCTTTACCTGATTCCTTAGCTGACTGCAACAACTGGCCAAGACCGAATATATCCTCCTCCTCTTTTTCGAACTAAAAATTACAGAATTAACAAA
This sequence comes from Dirofilaria repens, assembly GCA_008729115.1. Taxonomy (NCBI): domain Eukaryota; kingdom Metazoa; phylum Nematoda; class Chromadorea; order Rhabditida; family Onchocercidae; genus Dirofilaria; species Dirofilaria repens. The sequence goes on from SNRZ01000074.1 coordinate 297,411, forward strand.
ATCCAAAATAAAAGAATAATAAAATCAGCAGTAATGAAAATGAAATGAGTATGAAGGATTTTCTTTATCCCTTATATAACTGAAATTTATCTAAATTTGTCTAAAGTCTCCAGTCTTTGTCTAGAATCAATATTTTAATTCGTTTTTAATTTTATTTTTTGCAGGCTTTCAATGTGAATAAAAGAGATGGTTTTGTGTTTTGAAATACCAAATGAAAAGAATTGAGGAAGAAACCTGTGCAAAATATGTTTCTAATTTTAAGAACAGTTCATACTGCCAAAGAATACATAAAAATTTAATTTAAAAAAATTATTATATATAGAACAATATACTATTTTCACAAGAAAAGAACATTCTCTTTAAATGTGTCGATTGGATTTTCCATGGTGTGAGTAAAAGCTCCTCCTCCAAAAATATATCGAAAACAACAGATACTATAATATAATGGAATAAAGCAAACTTCAACAGGTCCAGCATTGCGTGCTGCTCCATGTTCAGCACCACTGAATCCTTTATCAGGAACGAATCGATTAGTACTAATTATACGATCCAAATCATCACCATAAAGATCTTTATCAAGATTTTTGCCTGCAAATAGGTTAGAGTTCTAGAACTGCAAAAATTTCACAAACAATTTCTATATTTTTAAACTCCTCAAATTTTTCGTTATATAAATATTGAATAATCAATCTCTTCAAACAGTGTAACTTACTCGGCCGATAAATGTGTTGCTGAATATTGTCCTGAGCACGCCATGGTTTATCGTAAGCGCTATATGTTTCATCATCAATACCACCACTATCTAATCCCTACAAAAAGAAACAGAACATAATGCAGAAATCATTTCACTTTCTATGTCACTCAAAAAACATTAAGAAATTAAAAGCTCACAATAAATGAAATAAAATCAATATCCGGAAAAACAAAAATTTCTCCAACATCCATAATTAATAAACCTTAGAACTGATCAAAGAGTCGCTGATCAAACTGCGTTTCGTGATGCCTTGCTCGAGCATCCGGCAAACCAAGTGCAATTTTCTCACTGATATCTCTTTCACGACCCTTTTTAAACCTATCCAATTTATCTGGATTGTTTCGGGCAATATTTCTTTCACGACGATGTTCATCTAAACGATCACGCCTGCAAAAAAAATTCAAAGGATCAAATCAGCTCTGAATTTCAAAATTAGTTACTTCAACACGTTATTTGTTCTTTCAGGATACATATTTTCTTCTAAAAAAGTAACTGAAATTTTAATTGATAAATTTATGTCGAAATATAGATCCAACTCATAATTTGGCTCATAGATCAAAAACATGATGTCTTACTCAATTTACAATAAATTTGAAACTTTAGTTTTCCTGAAAAGATATGTTAATGCTAGATTATTCATAACGTTACTGCATATGATTTATATGCATAAATATCAAATGATTCCTGACGGATTTTCAATCGTTTTTTTAAAGAAAGATACAGAGTTAAAAAGTTTTTTGGGGGATAAAGAAAACTTGCAAGTAAAGAAAATAAAAATATTTAACCTACCTGATTTGATCACGTTCACGAGCTTCTTGATTTGCTGAATCATCTTCATGTGCTTTCTTGAGTACAGTACGTTCTTGTCTATAATATGTACAAATATGAAATTAAGCAATAAGCAATAGTAACGTGGAATGTAATAGACGTGATTAAACATATATTCATCATTTTTATAAACCAAATTATTCGTTAATTCATCATGCGTTGCATGCTCCGAAGGTTCATTTCCCTTCACATTTCCAGAACAAAATGAGTTTTAAAAATCAGTATTTCTAGCATAATTTCCTATTAATGGTCATGGTTTCGAAAAATAAAATAAACCTGGCTTTAGCAGCCATAGCTCTCATTTTCTCCTCCTGCTCAGCCTTCTTGTTCTGAGCGACACGACGTTCCATTTGTGCACGCGTTTCGACAGCTTCACGAGCTGTGCGATCAGCCAAATATAATGATTCCGCTAATTTGGCAAAATTTTCATTGATATGTACCTTTAAAAAACATTGAGATCGACTTATTATAATTACTAAGTAAGAAATTGCGCTCGCAATAATTTTGTTTAAGAAGTACTAGAAAGATCTATAAATGTTAAAACCTGCTGTAGGCCTCTTCCATCAGCAGCCAAACGTTTATCCAGCGCAATAGTGAATCCTGCAAATATCTGCATATTTCCTGAGATTTATAATATAACTTCATAACATAGCCACTATAAATATTAACCTATAGATAAAAAGCAATATAAGAATATACTGAATTAGTTGTCTTTATCTCTTTTTTAAAGCTAATTGACAAAAAATGCCCGTAAAAGTTCGGAGAAAATAACCGCAGAAAAATGTTAATATATAAATTAATCCTCGTACTTTATTTTACAAAAGCAATAAAACCTTTTGGATTCTTCCAGTTCGATATGCACGGTGGAATTTTCCAGTCAGCTTGTTCTTTCACAGTTGTCTGTAGAGTAAAAATGCTTTATATTTCGTTATTAAAGAGAAATTTCTAAACATCAATAATATAAGAACATAATGAAATTAAGTTAGAAAGTGAAGCTACTTTGGATTCTCGAATGATACAGAACTCAGAAAGGAGAAATAAAAAACGAACTTTGCGAGGTGGAGAATGCATAATAGGTGCTGGAGGAGATGGTGGAGCGCGTGGTATCTTTTGGTTGATCCTGAAATACAGCGTAATTAATACTATTAATGCGTAATTGTAATGATTAATTACCATCTTTCATTTTGCACAATTCTTTTAAGTTCATATAAATTTCTGTGATATCGCTCATGTGTGTGTCCTAATAGTGTGCGATAGCAAAACATAAAAGTAAACAAATTAGAAAAAAACAATGAAAATATAGAAGACAACACACTTAAATTTTGGAGGTTCCATTGGATCTTGCTGCACTTCGACCATACGTATAATTCGTTGCTGAGCGCCACTATTATGTCCACCACCTTGCTGACTTGGTGTATAGCGTATGTACTGCACTGGATCTGGTTTCTGTGCGTGACGAACAGGTAAAGCACTTGCAACCTAAAGCCAAAGTTGAACAGGTAAAAAAAATAACTTACATACAAATCCATTAAACCTGAATATCTCTACTCAAAAACAAATCTATGAAATCATACTTTTGTTGAAGTAATCTTCTCCAATGCCAAACGAGTAGCTTCAGTTTGCTGCGCAATCGTTTCCTCATCAGGTCTTTGAAAAGATTCGTCGTCTTCTTCTAACATTTTTGGCTTCATATCTGTTAGTCTCGTATAGATTATCTGCAACTATGATTCATAAAAGATTTTTGCCAATAAAATGTCTGTTGCATAAATTCGAAACAAATGCTTGTAATTTAATTTATGTCGCAAAGCTAGAAACCGGTTTTTTAATGATCAGTTTGCTTCTGCAAGTAATGAAGCAGACGAATAATCGGTAACAAAGGAGGTTGGTTACCTTCAACTTTTCTGGAAAAATGGTGGGTCTTATAGAGAAAACTTGGACCTACTTTATCCTTCGCATGCCCAACTCGAACAACTGCATCATGTCTCAGCTTTCCCTCTGCATCACATTGTAGAGCAATTGTTTTATCGCTGTTAGATTTCTTGCGTACATCCATCCCCATGCCTGAGTAGAATTTTACCATTTGAATCAGTCTTATAAAAGAACAATGAAGAAAAAAAACACACACAGACAATTTCAAAAGAGGATCAGAAAGACAAAGAACTCACATTCTAATTCAACCCCACTCTTTCTTTTTTGAACAAAAAAAGGAATAAAAATTATATGACTGCAGTTTAAATTATCTAAAATAATCTGGATTCAAAACAAGAAAACAGTAAAGCCACCTAAAGGAAACTGCGCCACAGGTATCTCGGGAAATGCTCCGCCATCACCAAAATCCTGCAAAAAAAACCTCCTTAATGCAAAAAGTTGAAGAAACTTTGTCGAAGTGATTGAAACTGCAATTCATTATAATAGAAAACAGATAATTACTTCCGTGCTCCTCGGTATCCAGCCATTTCTCTTACCATATGGAGGTGGTTCTTTCAGCACCACAGCTCCAATATTATCTCCTTTCAAGACATCCTGAAACTATATTTACTTAATGCAATGTTAATTTCTGCATAAAATTGGTTCTTTATCGTCTTTGATCTCAGATGATTAATATATGACAGCTATTTGGAGTACAAAAGCTATATGAGAACAATTCTTAATTATGTATTCTGCCAAAAAAATATAAGGGACTGACGAACTTACTTCTCGTCCCTGAAACCATGGATCGCGACGGACAGAAGACCATTCATCAGATGTGGAAGATGGAGGTGGAAGGATGCTGTAATTTTAATGCATACAATAAACAATGGAACTAGTAAATTTTCAAATAGAACGTTATGCTTAATTAGGAATTAAATTGCTATACTACTTTTCAAAACTTCTTTTTCCAAATACGTAAAAACTTTTTTTCCTTTCTTTTCGAATTTTCTTCTCCAAAAAAAAAAAAAAAAAGAAAAGAAAAACACAGAGCAAGAAAGTAATCTTGTTCTGATTTGTAATTCTTTCATCTAATTCATAATCTTAGTCCATTTCTGACGGATGCTAATAAAATCTACATCCCGAAAATTTGTCAAAGAGAAAAGTACATAGAAAAAAGAAACATACTCGGCAAGTTTTACTGACATTCTTCTTTCAGCGATCACCTCTTGAAAATGCAAACTAAAATGCTAAAACAAGGTATAGTTGTATACACAGATATTATTTAATTCTCAAACTCTTGAAACGAGCTAAATATCGAATACGCCCACGGGAAATCTCCTCAATGGGAAACTCGGAAAAATCCATCGACAAACGTCTAACACCAAATTTCTCAGAACACGAGGAGAATTTGGCTGCTTGCCATCCTGATTAGTTCTACGTCGAGATAGACTACTATGATTGGACAATATGAAAACATTTTTGTGCCAGGCAGCACCATCAGCCGTTTATTATATACTCAGAATTTATTTGTGGAAAATTTATTTTAAGATCAGTTGAAGTGAGGCTCCAATATCTCTTTCGCATTTGATCAAGCGGCTTAAGCTTAAAATTAAACAACCAAATAACTTAAACAAATTGATTTGGAAAAATTCATCACTGAATTATCTATTGTGCTACCGTTAATCTTCTGCGATGAATAAATTCTTACAATTATTATTTTTTTGAAACCAATCAAATATAAAAAAATTTCACGATAGTAACTGCGATTAATAGAATTTAGGGAAATTGTGCCCATCATTGCATAAATTTACCCATGATCGTTTCGAATGAAGTCATACGATAAAGATAGAATGAATGCATCAGAGATAGGTCGACAGTAAACAATTATGCATGTTTTGATTTGGAAATGTTCCCCGTCATTTAGTATGAACTCATCGAATATTTACTTTCTTGTTAATTAAAAAAAAAAGTACATAATAGAGTGAAAATAAGATGCATCATTCGTTACAGTATATTTGTTAATATTCATGGGTCAATGTATTACTTGGGGTCATAGACAGATTATTACACATTATAGATATCTCTTGAAGCCTTTCCATCTGCAGTTTTTACTTTTGATCAGACTATAAAAGTTAAAACTATAAAAAAAAGGATTCAGCTGCACTAAATTTTCTACTTGCAACTTTGATTTTTAAAAAGAAAGTTTTAGAATTTGGCAAAAAAGTTGAATGAAGTAAATCAAAAGCGCGAAAAGCATAAAAGTAAAAAAAGAATAGAATATTTCGAAGTATTGAATAGATCATTAAGCGTATAAAAGATTAGTTTCAAGTAATCAAATTCATTATTATACTATTCCTACTGTAAGAGTCATAGTAGGGATATAACTCGTGATTATCAACATCAACTGTTTTTTCTTATTCAATTAGTTATTTAGGGATAATTTAAAACATTTATTGCAATCAAAATACTTCAAAAATATATCGTCTTTTTTTGCATCTTTTGTGCCAGCTTTTATACAACAAATTTCTCAATGAAGAGATACCAATCACTGTTATCAAACTTTCCTGTGATATATGTTCAGGGTTTTTCAGCTTGTTCTTGATTATACTTCTCTATATTTTGTTTTAAATTCATATATATTCAAATTATGAGTAATTTGAAAAATATGGCAGTCAGCAATGGGTAAATTATATCAGATGTTTAGCTGTGCTAGAAATTATCAAAATATAGCCATGGAAATGTTTTTCTCTCTTGAATGGATGATCAATCCATTGCATTCATTGCAACTTGTATTTACTCTTTTAGATTATTCAGTAAGGAAAGGTCAGTGAATTTTTGAAGGTGGAAAAAGAAAATTAAGACTTACTTCATTTTAAATTGCTTGCTATTATAAATTTATTAAAATGATATAATTTTTATTATAAATAATCACCGAGTAACAAATTGATTGATCAATGAGAAATTGATTATTCATTACGTTGATTTAGTCAAAGTATATTTGTGATCAGTAAAAGCATTTAATACAAAAAAATTATTAGAAATAAAAAAAGTGAAGGAATATCAAATCAAGGATTATTCAATACTCTTATTAATACTTAAATGAATTCCTGAGATCGGGAACAGGGCAATGAACATGTGATACAAAATAGGAAAGTATATTTAAATTTTAATTAAAATGAATGTGTAAATGAGAGAAAGCGATGATTTCATGTTATTTTTCTTTTTTTTTGAAAAAAATTGTTGAACAAGGTTAGAATAGTTAGGTAACATGATATAATCTCATTTTTTTAGTAATTAATGATGGAAATCTTGCCAAGTACTTTATCTCTTATTGCACGAAGAAAAATAGAAAATTTTCGGAGTATCTTGGGATATCCATCATAGAAAGAATTATGAGTTTCAACTTATTTTTGTCTTTGTTTAATTGATAAAAATTATGAATCAAATAATATTCAAAATAAAGTCTTACTCATTTTGTCAATAGTTGTTGATGAATAATGCATTTATAATTTTCTTTTTTAAATTCTTTTTGAAACATTTTTAGCTTCTTTTCTCAGGTAATGAATTTCTCGAGAAATTGATAATTCAATAACAAAAAATAAGTGACTAAAACATAAATTTCGATTTTCCTTTCATTTCTCGACACTACTTAGGAATTAAAAAATATTCAAAGTAAAGTTTTATTTCCATTTAGCACTATTTGTTGAAAATTTAATTTATTTAGTTGAATAAATTCCTTTTAAAACGATATTTTTGATTTATTTTTTCCAAAAATGAATTTCTCGAGAAAATTAATAATTCAAGAACAGATAAAATACAAATAATCAAAGCATATATAGTAAATGAAATAATTGAACTAAGCATCAGTTTCATTCGGAAAACACTGAAATCGATATGATGGAATCGGTGGTGTTAAGCTACCGCGGCCACTGTCTTTGCCAGTACTTCGAACGCTTGATCGTCGATTCTGTTGCTGTTTTGGTAAAATTACATAATTTTGTTTTTCGATTAGCAGTTGCTGCTAAAAATGAAATTTCATAAAAGATTCTTGGAAATATTTGTGATTTAAGAAAAGATTCTTTTTTTTGATTCCAATTTCCATTAGATTGGTAGTTTCATATATCTTAATTCAAATAGGCTGATTATTACTTGCGAAAAATTTGATGATTGTGATAAAAATTTGTCGGCAACATTCTTTTCCAATGTAACATGTTCTGAAATATCACTCATCCTTGGCACTGCTGAAACTCGCAATCGTTCCGCTGAAATTAATGTTCGCTTCTCAGGTGTGCAAGTATCACGTGTCTCGACTTTTTTCTTGAACATTGACGAGGGTAATGATCTAAATTTGTGTTTATTTTAGAAGACAGCGATTGCTGGGAAGCGCATGCGTTTAAAGCGATAGATGTTGATTTGTTTTTATATCCAATTTTATGATTTTTTTTTTTGCAAAATCAGATTCATATTCATTGCAAACATCAGAAGTCACACTTATTGCAAATTCCAGAATTCACACTTATTCAGAAAGTAAGAAATACAAACAAAAATAACTAAATAAATAAATAGCTCAAATGTCACATCAAAACTCGGATTTACTTCTCTTATCATATATTTTATGTTGTCAACTGCTGTGAGTAAATGAAATATTAGTGAAGGTAAGATGTACCTGTACACGTTATAATTCTCAAACGCTTTCCGCAAATCCAATAAAGAACTTCGTAATTGAGCATCTTTCTGCAAATCCGTCGAGTTTTAATCTATTTCTAATCTTAAGTCTTGATATAATACAGAAAAAATTTTTACAGACTGTTAATTCTTTATTCCTAAAACTATTCAAGGAAGCTTCATAATATACGTAATCTTACATATGTTATTTTTAATTCTTTCAATATTTTTTACATCCACTTCAATCATCTGTAATTTCTCCTAAGATTGAAGAAAAGGACTCGGAAACTCGAACAAAATTTACAAAAAACAAAATTTCGTTTGCAATTTTTTATAAAATTTTTAAAAAGTTTACTTCGATCTTTACTTTTGATTCGTCCATTTTTCCTGACCGTCGTAGATGTAAATCGTAATGATGGAATATGCAAAAAAAGATTTAATTTTTGAACAAAATTTGAAAATTTGCCGAAGCTTTAAAGATTATGTTATATTAATGAATAATTTAAAGATGAAGAATGAGAATAAACAGAGGAGTAAATTAGTAAAAAAAATTTTTTTTTTTAATGATTAAACTTACTTTAATTCATCGCGCATATTTGGTGTTTTGCTGAGAATTGATGTTGAATATGGTCGTAAACGTATAATTTTAGTAAGAAATACATAGAGAAATGGATTTGTAAATGCATTGATCGGATAGAATAGGACTAAAAATATCTTTGCCACACTGATACTAATCAAAGGATGTCCTAGTGCTGCTGTAAAACCTGTAAAAAATTTAATTGACTTTTATGGAATATATCAGACTTGTTATTTGCTTTAAATTTGATTGATAGTACTATCTTTAATAAATATTTCGACATCAATGTTTATATATACTAAAAATTAGCAAGTTTATGCAATAGAGGGACTTTTATCTAAAAAAACGAAAAAAATAGAATGAATAAATTAACTGTTAAAATTTACCAAAGAAAAGAGTCGGAAACCAACAAAGCATTTCAGTACCAATTAATGTAGCCATTTTCAGAATGATTGCTTTATCTTCTGATCGCTTTGGTTGATCCGGATCACAAAGCATAGTTACAATGAAACTATAACTAATAGCCATACCCAAAAATGCAAGCAAATTGAATAGCAAACTGGCAATTACATAAACCTACAACTGCATTAAATCCATAATTTGATAAAACAAATATTATTAATTTTGTTTAATTTTGTTAATTTTGCTTGATGTTTTGTAATTATTATTCCACGCTTTCAGGAATTTGCTAAAAATTATTTTAAAATTTATTTCAACTTCTCAAAATTACTATTAAATTGTATGGTTAAAATTTAATGAGTTCAATTTGAATTTTGGAAATCTAAAATTCAATTAATTTAATAATGAATTTGATGGATGAATAATACCCGGTCAAAATTATCCTCAATGGAAAGAGGCAGACATACGCTGGTACTTGTATATGTGGATACACCTAGAATTGGTAATACTGCCATCGTAAATGCTATGATATATGCCACGACCATCATTATTATTGCAGTTCTCATCCGTAAACGCTTTCCGTAAAAAGCATTCCTGACAGGAAACAGTTTAATAATTTTTTTCGAAAACAAAACAAAATAAAGCAATGTATTTTGGTATTCTTTAATAGTTAACGGAAAATAAAACAATGTATTTTGATAGTACTTTTTTATTTACTTTTTCATCGAATCATAATAATATATATATATATATTTGTACCTGATATTGTAGCACATATCAAAAGCAATCAAAAACATCGACATAATGGAAATTTCGGAGCTGAAAACAGAAATGAAACCGGCTATATTACAACCAACACCTGTTTGCCAAGCAACTGCATAATTATAATATTCATTTGATGTCTTATAATCTGCTATTGCCAGTACACCAAGATAAACACCTAAAGATATGATACTGCAGGTTATCACCAACTATTATTGAAATTAAAAAATTAAGTCAAAAACTGTATTGACTTGGCACATCAATGATTTTGCAATATCTATCTTAGATTCTGGTCAAATATATATATGACATATTATCACTGACTAATAGTAGTACAAAATAAATATCGCGTCTAAAAGAAGTAAAAAATAAAAAAGTTTCATCGTACTATCATTGTTTTATTACAGTAAGTTCCTTATCATCTTCTTTCCTTTTTAACTCATTTTTCTGTCGTTCGCTGATTTTTGTTATCAGTAGAGATTTCATTGAAGTTTTGGATTCAAGGAATCTGATAAGATCGTTATAACTGATACTGACTCTCGAATTTTAATTCCTTGTAATTTTACGATTAACAAATTTTCTAGATTTTCCATTGATCAGTCTGGTTTTTTTGATTTTCCCAGCCTAAATTACTGAAACTCTTAATGCTTCTGCTTTTTGAATTAACAAGTTTTACATGCAATATCACCTTATTCTCGTCTCTTTCAACTGATAAATATCTTTACTGACCTGTCAACAAATCCGCGGCCGATAAATTAGCCATGAAGAAATAATGCACTTGCATTCGTTTTTGTCTCATTTGACATAACACAATCCATACGCCTACATTACCAACAATTGCAAAAATCCATACAAACCATATTGCCCAACGTAAAAAATCATATCTGCATATAAGAACTACTTACTACTTGGTCTGAATGTAATGGCTAAGAAATCTTCTTGTCAATTACATCACGTTGATACTTTGCTTACTTTCGATATTTGGACAATGTAATTGACTTATTAGCAAATTAATGCAAGCTACAGCTTGAGATTAATGATTATTAGCTGCTAACAAAATTTTAATTATCATAAAATACTTCTAATAATATTCATATTACCCAATGACATCTTCGCAAGGATTCAACGCATTTGGCATCGGAGTACATTCGATAGAAGCAAAGAAATTGCTGACAGCATTTGAAGTACAGTTGAGAGTCGTCAAAAGTCCAACATCGGCGTCTTCAAATTCAGGCTCCAATAGTGTTTCGCCCTCGTCATCTATCTGTAATAAATAAAACTAAATATGCATTGGTTGAAATTTAACATACGAAAAAAAAATCAATAAGCTATCTTTTAGCGCTTTTTTCTGTAATATGAAAATAACATAATAAGCATATGTACCTCAATGGTAATATTACCGGCATTAACAGAATCAAACCACTGCAGTAAATCAGACAAATCTAGTGGATTTTCCCGCGATTCTTGTTGCAACAATATTGAGCGATCATTTTTTGTAGATTGTCGTCGTCGCCGACGACTCAATTTAGGGGTAGATTTGGCAGAACACTCACGATTTCGAATTTCTTCCAGATTCTTCGTGTACTTTTCACCAGCTGTACTAATTTCTTTCGAAGCATACTGCAATTTAACAAATTATATAAAATACGAGATTTTACGTTTGTTACTGGAAACAAATAAGTCTAAGCGTTATTTCCAAAATTTTTTCAATTTTCTAATTTAATTGAGAAATTTCGTCGATATTGTTTGGTATTTTAACCATTAAATGAAATGTATAGAAGGGAAACGTAAGAGAATAATTTTTCCAAATTCTAGAAGCATAGAATAAAATCTTTCTCTTATTTTTTTTAAAGAAGAAAACATGTCAATCATTTTGTAACACATAAACAAGGATAAAAATATGAAGACAAAGATTAATTAAAATATTGAAGTTTATAAAACTTACTTTGAATAAGCAGCAATGGTATGGATAAGTGAATTCAACTTTTTTAAGTGATGTGAATGCCAAAATTGGTGGTAACTTTTTAAGCTCTTCCGTATCCTTCAATTTTAAACTCTCCAAACGGGATAAACCAGTTGTTGGAAGTTCTGTGATACCGGTACGAGAAAGGTCACTGAAATATGCAAAATAATTTCAACTGCATGTTAAACTGATCTCAAATGTATAATTTATTTAAAAGATGAGTGCAAAAAACCTATAATTTACTATCTAAAACGCTTAAAATAGAATTTATAAGAATCAGTAATCCTTTGTGCTTGTCTCACTAATGAAATATTATCAAGAAATTCTCAAATACTTACAGACGTTTGATGAATGATATACCAGCAAAGGTATCGATTGAAAAACGTTTTAGTTCTAAATTATCATTCAATTCTCTATAAAATAAGCGCGAATCATTAGTGGTATTTAAAAATTTTATATAAAGAAAATTTGTTATTGTTCAGATAATACATGAATTAATTTTCTAAGCACCAAATACAACAAAATTTCGATATATTCAAATTTGATTCGTTAAAAAGCATACAGCAATGAGAATCGACAATTGGCAAATATGTGACTTCCAATTTCACGCAATTATTATTGTTAAGACGAATTTTATTAGCATGAACAGCTTCGAAGTTGACCATCCCCGAGATATTCGATTTGATTGTAAGAGAAATCGATTACTTCCATAGCTAATCGATGTCTTGGTGTCATTTCTAATGTTGGCATACGTACCAAACCATTATTGCTCATCATCCGGAAATAATGATATTACTTTTGATAAAATATTGTCATTTATCATTTACTTTTCTTTCAATAATCCCGAAATAATTCTGGTAAAAATCAGTAAATTATTTGGAAAATAACTAAAAGATTTATTCTATATATATATATATAGAATCCATCTAATTAAAAAATCATTGAAAAATCCAAATATTTACAATGTTAAGATCCTTGTGTTATTAATGAGTAAAATACCGGTAACTTCTTTTAGATTCTTACAGCACTGACAGATCTGAAATATTAAGAAGTAAGCGATCAGCAATTAGCATATCTTATCATAATGTGATATGTGGCACTTTCAATTGATTAAGAAGGTTGTAGACTGAAACCTGAACTAACAGTTTGCCAAGATTATATAGACTGCCAAATGCATCAGCGTCAATTGATTGCAATGCATCTGAATCTTCGATTACACTGAAAATATTTCGATGATAAATTTGCTGATATTATTATTATTTTATGACTAATTTAACAAAAGTTTATTTAAAAATTTACAATAATCTTTGGAATATGTAGTATTGAAATATTGGATGATATATTTCACTATCTATAAATTTCCAGAAAATTCTCGATTTTTACAAGTAAAGAAAACGAATCGTTTTTCAAATGTACGTGATAAGAGGGATCTAAAAAAAAGTTAAAAAATGACAAACATTTCTTCCAGATGCTGATAATTATTGAAAGCATTAACATGTATATGATTGATGCCTACATTATAGAGTAATCTGAAAAAATAGATTTAAATTTCAGGATTTAACATAAGATTAAATTTTCAATATTTGCTCAAGAGTTTCTGCTCATGTAATTCTTAAATTGTTTCATTTCGTTTTTTTTTTGTCACATCGTCAAGAATTAGAATTTCTCAAGAATATTTAATCTATTAAAATTTTTTTTATTTTCCTTTTTTCTGCCTCTTCTATCTTGATTTTATAAATTTTCAAGAATGAAAAAAAAAATGAAAATGGATTAAGACTTAAAAGACTAACAGACGGCGAACATTATAGGTCAAATTTCTCGGTATTTCAATAACCGATTGTCCACACAGCAACATTTCGGTTCGTTTATAAATATTTTACAGCTACATCCACGCTCCACACGACAAACTTTCTCATACCTGTCATAATAAATCAATTACATTTCATTATGAATAATTTTTCTAAATCTTACCTAAAAATTTCATATCAGCATTGTTGAAAATCATGCTAAAATTTATGTTTTTCATATATTCTTTGTAGGAACAGATGTTATCATCTTCTTTCATATCATAACTTCTTGATAATGTTGGTATTACATACAATTAGGAAAACCATATTCTGCATTTCTGTAGTGATTATCACCTGCAGATTATTGCCTATAACACTTGCAAAGGATGGCGATATGAACGAATCAGTTATTCATTCATTCATTAATAACTTAATGCTTATTTTGAAAATTGGATTATTTTGATCGAGAATAAAACTAATAAATTTTGATTAGAATTGCGATACCATTTCAAGTCTTGAGCACTTGTAGGATCAAAAAGTATTAAAATGATAAGAGCTGATAGAAAGTGATGCATAATCGTTCCATATCATACGGTATCGAGTACGGCATTAAGCTGTTTAGCAATGATAAGGCATTCAGAATGTTTTGTCGCTTCCATGCCCTAAATATGATAATTTTTTTTTTTTGAAGAAACATTTTTGATATGAAGAATAATACAGTTAAATAAAATGAAAAATGGAAGAAAGAGAACTAAAATATGTTGTAATTTTTATTTTCTTTTTTCCAAAATTTTGCTATAAACAAGTGCATGATAATAAGTCTATGATAATAGGTCACTTGGTATCATATCAAATTTGAAATTCGCTGTATGTATATTTCATAACAATTATACTTTAAGCAGTTCAAATCAAGAGATAGTGCCTGAGAGTTCATGATATATGCTTGGATTAAGAGAAATTGTTGTTGATTAACATTTTTCACAGAATATAAATAATCAAAGTGATTTATTAATTTATTATACTGATATTAAAATATAAGAATAATTATGATATCATTTAAAATTGTTTAAATAAATCTAAAAAAAAATCAAAAAATAAAATTAAGAGTCATAAAACTAAAGCGTACTATTATCGTGAACATTCCATCAAACAACAGTTGGGGAAGAATTGAATATTTTTAACTCTTTTCAAATTAACATCATTCTTTAGAGCATGTTAATTGGAATGTAATTGTTGAATATTCCGAACATAGTCATTTCAAAAGTCGGAAAGAGGAAAGGGAAAAGATAAAGATATTTTGAGGACCAAATTAGAGCAAATTGAACTTTTTTTTTGAGATATTCTAAATATCTCAGTTGCTACAACTAAATTGCTATTGAAAAAGAGAAGTTTCATTTAAAATAATTTAATATGCAAAATTTTTGAGATATTTTGTCAAAATATACTTAAAAACTTATTCATGAAATGATGTCCTCGTTATCTCTCTTTCTCCCTCTCTCTCGCTCTCTCTCTATATCAAATGAAATTTTGCTTAGAAGGAAGTAATTATAAATAATCATTTTTCTTCTACCTGCTGTTTTGTAAAATTTTCTTGCTTAGTTCTGTTAAAAGGATACAGGAAGAAAAAGAAGAAAAGCAATATTTGAATTTCAAAAAAAAATAAAAAAAATGAATACGCCCTTAAATCATTATTGTTATTTAAAATTAATACAAGCCATTCTTCGTAATTGAATTAATTAAATAGATTGTTACAAGAAATCGATTTAATTGTTTAACATTTAAATGCGAAAATTTAAAGACAAGCAAAACTTGTTAGTATCATGCGACATTCATTTGGCAAGAGACTGATGATGCAATACATAATTTTGACATACGACCTTTCCGAATTCATGATAATGCATTAATCAGCAACTTAAAATAAATTGTTTCTTACATTTCATCATGTTTGTCGCAACCATTACTACAAGTTCAATCAAACAAAAAATCAAAAAAAATCAATAATTTCTATTTTCATCATCACTTTAAATCGTTATTTTTTGATTGATTAATGATAATTCAAAATTTTAACAAATCTACTCATACAATTTGTTTATTTTTTCGTTTATATTAAAAGGAAAAACATTTTATAAGAAATTAATTTGCAACTGCACTATAACATTTATGTATTAAAGGTAAGTATAGCTAATACAGGTAATAAACATCAACAATATAAATATTGTTTATATTCATATTGAAATATGAAATAATGATTTTTTTAAATTTATATCAACTTTATCTGTTATTTCTTACTTATTTTGTCAAGAAAAAATATATCGCAATTGGCAACAACAATAATAATAATTTCAGTAGCAACAAGTGAGACAGTAGAAAAGTTTAATTTTATCATTCAAAGAGGAGTCATTGACAAACATGTCAACGTATTATTTATTATTTGCGAGGAGTGAAAATCAACCTTTGATAGATATATATATATATATATATATATATATATATATCATGATTATATTTATGGAGAACTATATGGTGAGGGTATATGGAAGAAGATTGATGGCATATATTTGTAAGTTTGCATTGTTTGAATGTTATTTGTATGAGAAAAGATATGACAAGTTTTGTGGCAGTAGTACAGTGACCAATCTCGATATCAATAACAAAACTCTGGAAAGAAAACAACTAGAATCAAAGATTTCCAATTTCCTGACTTTATTTGAATAAATATACCATAACAATCCGGTTCTAATGATATTATTAAATAGAAAGATGACGGAGTGAGCGATAGTTTTTTTCATTTTTTTTGTTAATTTTACTTTTCCATTTGTTACATTTCTTTTATTCTATCCCTCCCTTTGCGTCTTATTTTTTAAATATAAAAGAGAAAAAAATTAAAAAAAGTTAAAATGAAAAGATTAAAATTTGTTTTTTTATCATTGTTTATGATTACGTAATTGTCAACTTTGTTTGATTTTATTATTTGTTTTGATTAAATCAAAATATTATTTCATATAGATAAAAGGTCTAAAGATTGGAGATGCAAATTTTTCCCTCCTTTTTTTCTTGGCTAAATTTTGGATTTTTGAGAGCAAAGATCATTGATTGCATGCAATTTAATGAAATATTACTTTACTATTGTTGTACCAAATCATTTATTATCTAGAAATTTTCTAGTTAAATATATTTACAGTTCGATTTAAATAAGAGGATTATTTCTCCGTAACAGCCACTAATACTTCACCGTTGCCATCATTAAAAACAGTTTCTAAAAATAACGTTCCGAAATAGACCATTCATTAATTTCCAAACATAGCTATTAAAGAATCCGAATTTGTATATTTCAGAATTATAAATTTCAAAGTATAATAATTAGAAATACTAATAAAATTTACGAATCAGCAATTCAAACATAAACAGAAACGAAGTGTAACCATTATCTAATTTTATAAAGTTATTAATGAATAGATCGAAACGTGGTAGATCGATTTAAATTAATTTCATGACGCCAATAGACTGAAATATTTCGAATAGGTATATTTGTAAACATTAAATTGGGTGGATTATTTCGATAAGTTGGGCAAAGATCAAAGAATGTATTTCTTCGTCCATTGATCATTCAAATTAATTTAAATCAGAGCGATACAGAAGAGATAGAAAGGCTACGACATATTTTAAAATGATCAAATTTTAGATGAAGATATCGATTGATTTGCAGATAAATTTGTAAAATTTTAGGCATAATTCATTTTAAATCTTTAATTCGTACAACTTAAATTCTATTGTTTATTAAAACTTATCTGTAGGTTTTGAAATTTAGCTATTAATTTATAAATTTACTTTTAAATACATTTGCTAGATAATTCAAAATGTGAGACTCTCTAAATGTAGTAATTTTTTTGGATATTTAAGGCATAATTTTTGTTTGATCCATTTCAATAATTTTAAAAAGTTACAATTAATTGAAAATGATAATATATATATATATATATATATGCAATATACATAGTTTATTTATATTTCCATTCCTAGGTAAATATTCAAGCTGGTATCCAGCAATTCTATTAATCTATTCAAGTTTATTATTTTTGTAAAACAGATAAGTGATAAAAGATTCTGAATATTTTGGTCATATCAATAGATATTTGTATTCATACAACATCTATATTGCACAAACTTTTTAAAAAATTTTGACATTCTTAAGCTTATGTAGAAAAAGCAGTATTTACACGAATAATTATTGAAATTTTTACATCAAATAACTTAGTAAACCAAAACATGTGATAGGTTTATAAATCAAGCAGAAGATTACGTTAGCAGATTAAATAAAAATATATGAAATCATTTGATATTGAAAATTATTATGAAATTTAAATCATTTAATTTGAAACAACTCTTAATAGTAAAACCAAAAAGATTTTCGGTCATTTTTAACATTGTTTACTTCCTAACTATTCTTTTAAAGTAATAAATTTATCAAGATTTTATGATTCTCATCAAACTTTGATATGAAAAAACAAAAAAAATTTCTATCAAAAAGATTTCTGATAAACAAAGTTTTACATGTATGCAAACCAAGCAAGGCATGCATAGATACATAAAAGCTAAGTGACATTTGCATATTGAATGCTGAAGGTAATATTTCACCTTATGTACGCTACGCTCTTCATAGTTAATACTAACATTATCATCTAGTACTTTCAACTATATGAATTTAATAATAATTTGAAATTTATTTGAGGACTATCTACAGAATGGTGCACATGGTTAATAAAAAAATATTCTGTGTGCATATATTTTAAAACTATTCAAGGAATTAATAATTCACAGCTAGCATAATTTATTAAGTTGCTAGTTTTTTGATATCGATAAGCCAAATGATAGCAAATTATAGATGAATT
Organism: Dirofilaria repens; assembly: GCA_008729115.1. Taxonomy (NCBI): domain Eukaryota; kingdom Metazoa; phylum Nematoda; class Chromadorea; order Rhabditida; family Onchocercidae; genus Dirofilaria; species Dirofilaria repens. The sequence continues at coordinate 315,946 of SNRZ01000074.1, forward strand.
AATTAATCAGTGAATTAAATGGATAAAATTTGCAGTTTTTAAAGACTAAGATGATCAAGTAGTGCAAATGTTTTTTAGCGATAGATGTAGGCATAAAACGTCACGTCACCTTGAGAAATAAAGCATACAATATCATTTATAAATTTCCTGACCTATAAAATGACCTTATTGCTTTTGTAGTGAAAATAGTTCCAAAATTAAATATTTAAAAATAATACTTTGAAAAATTCCAATGTTTGAAATGCATATCGTCACAGTGCTCTTAGTTTCTTAAATTATCGATCGATCGTTTTCAATTATTATTTATTATTTGATGCGATTCGAGACAGATAACTTTTTAAAGTTGAAGAATCAGATTTAAATCCTTGATTTGCAATTCATTTACGTTGTCATAGTGACTACTCTTGTGCCCTTGGCTTTATTAGCCTTGCCCAATATTTTCAACAATTTGGCAGATTTATATTCAATAAGCTATGTTAAAATTTATTACTTAAAAAATTTGCATTGTATATAAATAAATAAATACAAGTAGACAAGCAAAACTGATCGTTTTACACATACTAATAATTTAATCCAAATGAGATCAGCAGGAAAATGGAGGAATGAATTTTGAACATTTTTAATGATATGCAGTTGATTTGGTCGCTGTATTATCACTATATTTTGAAAATGGAGCAGTTGTTGTTGACATATGTAATGATGATGATGACGATGATGATGGACCAGCATTTTCCTGTTTTGAACTCTTTTTCGATGCACGACGTTTACTTTCTGCTGAATAACCACCTTTTATACGATCAACCTATAAGAAAGCTAAACGACTTAAAATATCGTAACAGTAAATAATAGTAATATTGATTGATTAGAGATTGATTTCCATACTGCTAAAATATTTGGTATTGACTGATTGAAATATATTGTCTCGTAAATGCTTACGATAAATGATAAAAGTGAATTCCATGCTTTCAAGCATTTACGTTTGCCACGCACTGCTTCAGCTTTTGCGATCGCTTCTGCTAATGAATCGCCAAATTGATCCCACGCTGAAGACATCGAATTTTCGCATGTATGACAATGCGCTGCACCCATTAGCATGCAACGATCCTGAAGAGAAATACGCTTGAAATTTAAGGATGATAACAATAAATATCATCAAAGCAAGTCTAACAACATTGTTTTATATATATATATATATATATATATATATATATATATATATACATATATATATATGGACTAGCGAACTGATAAGTATCAATCATTTTTCATCAGTCAATAGCTTAATGATTATTTTTGATTAATAGAAAATAATTGAATCGTAAATATTAACAAAGATTAAAGAAAAATTCATAGTGTCTGACTGCAATATTGATTGATTTTTTAAAAATTGAAATCTCCAGAAAAAAGTCTCACTGAAGAATTTATTTATTCTTCCTTTACCTGTACAACTTTGATTGGACTATGAATTTCCTGCAGTGCAAAATCGATAACTTCTATTAAGCTATTTGCATGTTCCTTTATATCGTAACATTTATAAGATGTGAAGCCATCAATAATTGATGTTTTCCGGAATAATTCTTTTGCTATTGCATTTTTCGAAATTACTGTCCTGAAAATAACTCCATGAAATATTTATCCGATAGAAGAGGAGAAGGCCTTTTTTATATGCTTTATTATAAATGAGTAATAAGAGGTAATAAGAGATTATACTTTATTCTCAGAACGATAAATATTTATTTTGGATGATTTTTCGATGAAATAAGGCGTAAATAATGGAGAAAAAAAATTTAATAATACCAAAAGGTTTCGCCTTTTTCTTTCTTTGCGTCACTCTTTTCTGTCGCTATTCTTTAATATTTTAAGAATTTACGCAAATACGTAAAGCTATATTAAAACTTCATTCTAATGCTAACAGTTTTATCGTAATATAAAAATGAATAATGGCTAGACAGATATTTGGAATTGAGAGTGACAGTTACAAAGAAAGTATATTTCTTTGGAACTACAAGTGACAAACCTAAATTGTTAGAACTTGATCAGATAATATTTTAAAAACTTTTGCTTCATCATTTCCAAGAAGTTTTCTCTGCATAACTGTAAAGCCATATCGATATACTACATTTATTAATCAAGCGTTTAATCGTATACAATTTTCAGATTCTAGGAAATTGAATTTGAAAGTAACATTCGTTTGAAGTTTTCAAAGATATTTTAAAATTCAGTCCTAAACATTGGGATTGGATTAAACTGAATATGATAATTACTGAATGTGATAATCTCGTAGCATTTAATATTTTCATTTAATATTAAAAAATCGTACCGAAAAACATTGATGAAAAAGTTTGGTGAGCAACGTAACCGCTGCCAGCTTTGTTGCAATAGATGAATTTGATAGCTGAAAGCAAATTAAAAAAAAATGAAATGAAATATGCAAGAAAATAAAATGCTTTCTGAAAAAAAGTGATGAAATGTTTTAGATAAACAAATTCTGGTGAATATCGATTCAAAGGTCAATGTTACCAACAGTTGTTGATTTTATCGCTAACAAAGTACATCGGCATAAAAGAATGAAAGAATTATTTTCTACAGTAGTCTGACAAGATATTTTAATCTCTCATATAAGGGAGAATATTGAGGCTATAAAATGCATTATTGTGAGTAAATTTATTTCTAAAGGTTTTTTATTCGTAGAATTACTTTTTAAGGTCTTATTTATGGTTCCGATTAATATATTAGTTAGATCACGATGATGATATGGACAAGGTTTATTGCTTCGGCTCTTTCTCTTCCGCTCTTCTAAACCTTTTTTTTGCTTAAATTTGATTCGTATTTTTGCATCGTCATACTTCGTAATGTAAAAGTTTAAAAAAAGTGATTTCATATTGAAATGAGACGAAATCTCAAAAGAAAAATTATTTTAAAAATGGAAAAAAAAATGATTGGAAGTTGCCAATTTATTTTTTCACTGGCCATACCTTACTTTATTGGAAACGCCCTGCCTGTAAAAAAGATAGGAAAGAATGAATTTTTTAAATGATATGTAAAAAGAAGGATACTCAGCAATTCAAACAATTATTCAAGTAATTAATCAGGCAACCAATTACTAACGAAAGTAAGGAAGTAACTAATGTCATTATTATCGAATAAAATTTTTAAAAATGCAAAATTTGATTTTATATGTCTCGAAGTTGCAAATCTCACGCCTATCGCATCATTCATTTTCTTTTCATTTCATTTTATGCTGTCTTTTGCAGATAATAGTGCAAGTTTAATATCATTTTGAAATATTTAATTTTATTTGATAAATGAGAATATTATTTACGACTTTGGCCAAAAAAAGAAATAACTTGCTATGGTGACTTTTTTTCTTTGAAACATTGATGTTAGACAGAAAATTTTTGACTATCAGTAAAAGGGATTTTAAGATTTTTGTTACAAACCTGGATAGCTGAAGTTGTTCAGCTAATTTTTTCTCCGAATGACCTGTATCAGGGAACATATGGGTTACTGGGAATGTTTGCTGATTAACTGATAGTAAATTTGCTGAACTTTGATTATAAGTTCGTGCTGAGAGCGAAGTTGCAGTAACTTCTCCCGCTTCACCGGTAATCGATGTAAGCTGCAACTGATGTCTTATGTGTTCGATGATACAAATATCGCTGCTGTTCCTGCAAACAATTAAATTATTTTTGCTAACTTACACATTAACAGATACATCGATATACAAACACACACACACACTCAAGCACACCCATACACACACATGCAGATATACACATATATAGATCCATGTGAAGTCCGTAATCTCATCTCGACTCTTCTCGAATACTTTAATAAATTCATTTTTCAAGGCCTAGTTTTTTTTCATCTGTCGAAATTCCTGGCGAAAAAGAAACGTATGCTCGTGGAATTACTTCATTTGGTTCAATATTCTTCATTCTATTTTCTAAATATATAAATATGGCCAATACAGTCGAAAAGAATGTGATACTCAACCGAGAATAAATTTATCGATATATTTCCTCACCCAGAACGGCTGTGAATAAAGAATAGAGCAATTACAAGGAAGAATAGAGTTGTACTGAATATCCATACATTAAAATCCCACAACTTTTATTCACAAAATTTTCTATTCATTAAATAGATTTTTGAAACTGAGCGTTTGAGGAAGAATTACAGTAGTATAAAGTGAAAAATGCGCTGAAATAAGATAGTCTCCAAAAATAAAGCCTTTTAAAGTTTTCTTATGAAAAATCTCATTAGTGTTTTTATCTTTACAAATAAAACATGGCCCAGTATCCGACTGTTACCGTAATACTTTAAATGTTATTGCTTAACTTATCATATCGTAAATAATTTTGTAATAATACATTATAATTTCTTATTATTAACTTGTCATTTTCAAGTATCAAGCAACTTATCATTATTTTTCATTATTTTAATAATTTATAAATAATTACTTACTGATTGTGATTTCGAATACGCGATGAATGAACAGGTTGAATTAGCGATGGATCGTTTAAGCGATCTTTGATGTGATGTCGATGAATTTGGGAATCGCTGAACTTTCTATCAGATGTTGCTCGCTTGATGCCAGAGCCATAGTTAAAGCAATGACCAGAGACTGATTGGTTGCCAGTGGAAGAAGGTAAATGAATTTTGGAAATCTAAAAAAAGGACTGATCAAAGATCTCAATATATGTAGAACTTTTTTAAAGAAGCCATATCATGCATATAAGTTGAAAAGGCAGCAAATTTTATCAGAATGATGTAATGACGATGACGCTTATGATGAAATGATGATGTAAATAACTATAATGATAATATCACTAAGTAATAAAAAATTAATCGGACTTTAATGATAATAAATTAATCGTAAAGCTCATAATCCGGTGCAAATCAAATTTACTATCTAAATTCAAAAAAAAAAAGTGAAAAAGTTGCGATGGGAAATATTTGAATGAACAAAAATACAATAATTACCTAAAACAATTAATAGTTACAGCAATTAATTTTAGCTTTCTAATTATTGGCAGTAGCACATGCAAATGTAATATTTAATTAACTTTTTATAATTTCTATTTATCACTTTAAATGAATGCTTATCTTATCGCAAATAAATCAAAGGAAAATAAAATGATTGATGTAAATGAATGATTCATTTTTTTCTGTTAAAATGGGAGGAACTGAGAAGAAAAATAAATAGAAAATATTTTTGTATTTCTTTTCAAATCTTTAATCTATTTAATATTTTTACTTAGGAGAGATAATTTGATCAATATCATCAGTACTGATCATTGTAATTATTTTGATCTATTTTTAGGAATGTTATTGTGATTGTTAGATTTGCAATTACGCTTTTTTGAAACAAACAAGATTGATTGAGTTAGTGGTTAAATTACCCCAAGGCTATATTTTTATAAGGTAAATGAAAACGATTGTACTCGAGAAATTATATTATCACTCTCGATTTCAATTTAAATATAAGTCATTTTACACAACAACTTGAGGTATTGAATCCAATACAATTTAGAAGGAAATATTTGATGATATGATTAGATATATCTTTGTTGTCAATATACAGATTCTTCCATACATTTTCATTATTTTGCAAGCATCTACAAAATTATCACACCTAAAATAAGTCATAATTATTTATTTTTCTTTTGCATAAAACGATTTTATTTTAATTCTTTGCAGAAATAGTGTATATTGCGAGATTAGAAAGATGTTTCGTTTTTCGAACTGATCATACAAATTATCTGAAATTAAAATCTAAAATATTTTAAACAAATTTTTTATTCGTTGCTATATATTTTGATTATCTTCAAAATTCTGCAATATTTTATCATAATTTAAATATTTTTGATCCTTTTATTGAAAGATATAAGTTTGTTGAATAAAACTATGAAAATTTATATGCTTATTTCTTCCGATCTTCCGGTGAAAGAAATTATTCCAAAGTATACAAAATAGAATTGATTCTAAGGAAGAAAATTGTCGCATAAAAAATATACATCGAAATGTCCTAATTATTTTTATAAATGGCTTATAAATAGTCATCAAGGGAAACGGAGAAAAATATGGAAGAGAAGTGCAATCGTATTCAGCTCTTAACAATCTTCATTCTAACTATCATTGCTAAATGATAAATTGTCCATATCTGGCTTAAATTAATTAAAAATTATATGCATATGTAGTAGACATTAAAGAAATATCTTATTGATACTTTTGATAAGTAGGAAATAGATGTATTATATAGAAATGGATTTATTATTATATCAAAAATGGATTATATTAGAAACAGATGTAATATTATATTTGGATTTTTTTTATCATATTTAAAAAAAGTGAACTGATTTATCATATTTTAAACAAAAAATAAATAATTAATGTAAAGCATATGCATATTTCATTTCAATCTTTTTCTTTTTTGAAATTGATTTTTTATAACCTTAAAAAAGTTCTACGATAAAACGAAAGAAATGAAATTATTATTAATAAAAGAGGTGCTATTCAAAGAAATATCATATTAATTAGCAGTAATGGCTTAAAATTTACCGCCTATTTAAATATATAGAAAAGATACAATATTTTTAGAATAAAATATATGTCTCACAGAGTATACATAGTGTAATAATTTATACTTATAATAATTCAAACTTTTCATAGCAACATTCTATTAATTTGAAAAACATTATTGTATATCAACTCTTGAAGGAAAGAGAAAAATTTAATATTGATCAGTTCTGTCCGATCGTTTTATCCAGTCTATCTGATATGATACAATTTATTTTATTTTGTTCAATAAGTACTAAACTTTCCATCTAAGCTTTGTTTTTTTCTTATTTATTGAATCGATGAATAATATTTTAAAAAACAATGAGCAGTTTTAAAATGTTTCGTATTCTTTTTGAAAACTAAAAAAACTGGTTGAAATTATCTATTAGTCAGCACTTATAATTAATTTGTTATTAAATAGATTTCCAAAATTTAAGAATTTTTCTTGACTCTTAAAAATAAATTCTTTAAAAATTCTCCCCCAATCAGTGCTTTGGCATTATTTTGATTTTGATTTAAATTGGGATTTCTTTCTTCCATCATATAATGACTTAAAAAATTGTTTAAAAATAAACAGAGAAAAATGACTGATTGATAATAAATCTCTGACAAAATACACTTCCTAATCACTGCAAATTCTGATTGATCGAAATCATTTATTAATTAGCACTTATTAGATAAATCTATCGTACAAAATCTGATATTAGTCCTTTTTAGATACTTACTTCAATACTATCGTTTCTTCAAAGGATTTCAAATAAATGAAATTAAAAATGCTTGAAAACGAATGATATTCATTTCCATGAGAAATATATGAAATCATTTTTTGTTGAAATAATTATTTGAGATAACATATGCAAATTTATTATTTCACATTATCAATTGAGGAAAAATTTCTTTTTATTAAATTCTTTTTATTAAATATATTTTAACTCTTTCCTTTACAAACTATCATTTTAAACATTTATTTTCCCTTTCTTTCTTTTTATTCACGAAAAATATTTCTATTTTTGTTTAAGTTGTTGATTTGTGTTTCCATATTATATGAGTGATATTTAATATATTATCATTAACTTATTTAAAAATAAATAAAAACGAATATTGTTATTTTAATTTATATTGAAAATGTTATAATAATTATATAGAAATTTCACTATTAAAATATATGTTTACCTTTAAAAAGAATAAAGTGCTCAATTGAAAATGCTTATCATAGAAATTAAATAAATTAATGAAGAAGAATAATAACTTACTTTTGAAAGGTCAGTTAGTAAGATTATTAGTTAATAAAAATAAAAATGGGTTGAATAAAATATGACGATGCATCAAATCCTGAAAATATAATCAAATAAAATTTTACATGTTGGCCGGAAAGATTTGCAATTGCATTACGCATGCATGTCCTAAATGATGCATTCAACATAATCTGATGCTGAAAAATAAAAACAAACTTTGGAATTTAAAGTAGTAGTTTGTGAAGTATAGTAGCCAAATTGATTTAAATTATTCATCGAATTTCTTCTTAAAAAAAATAAATAAAATAAAAGATTATATTTGAAAAGAAAAAAAAACGGATATGGCATGCAAAATTTTTCAACTATTTTCTGATGCAAAAATATGAAATTAAAATCGAATTTCGAGAATAATTTGCCAGGCATACTATAATTGCTGAAAAATAATGTGCCATGTGTATTATAATTGATGAAAAATAATGTGCCAGGTATGCTATAATTGAATATTTCTAGGTTTAGGAAATATTTCCTTTATATTTCTTATATTTAAGAATAACAAATGAATTGTTAAAAAACGTGAAAGTATAAAATTCTTTTCCTTAAAATATAAAAATATTTGAAAAATTAATTAAATCTTACTTTTTTCATTTATATATTTTATAATATAACATTCATAATTAATCATCGTTAGTATTTTAAATTCTAAGCCAATTTTAAATTACTATTTTTTATAGCTTTTTAAACATTAATTTTTTTCTGATAAAAATAAACAAATTGCAGCAGCATGATATTAGTGATATTTTAGCAGTCACTTGTAAAAGTAGATATTATCTACTGATTATAGCATATTAATTATTATTATTATTAGATAATGAATTGTCTCCACTAGCCGCAGAATAAATTAATCCTGATGCTATTACTATCGCGTAGTAAACATGAACCCGCATTTAGTAGTAGTATTTTGAATTATATTTGCAATCAATTGAAGATGCACATATTTCTTAGTTTCTCGAGAATCTTTGAAGTATGATTAAGGAAGTCTGTAAATTTTTTCAACCTTTACATATATTCATATTCTATAATTATTTCACTTCAATTTTTCAAAATATTAAATAAATATTGATCCGTTTTATATTATTATTATCAAAATATTATCAACATTTTTGTTCTTTTTTTTACGAATATTACATTGAATTTGAAAAATAATATAAGCATAGTGTAAATATATGTGAGAGAAATATGCTAAATGCCAAATATGCAAATGAGAGAAATACGTCAGTAACGTGGAATATACGATAAATATGTTGATAATAATATATGATTAGTGCGGAAAACAAGCATTAATATGAAATGGAAAATTTCTGCAATTGAAGCGTAGAAAAAGTTTTAAGAAAGTGGGAAAGTTGTGGGAAGAAATTTCATCGAAATAGATTGGAATAATGAAATAAATCGAGAAAAATGAAATGTAATAATAAATGCTTGCATAATGAATTCAATAAAAATTTCTAATCAATTTGATTAGCTGTAAAAGATTTTGTTGAAGTTTTTTTTTTATTACTATTTGCTCGTATTTCTCATTATTTTTTTTACTTCCATACATCAAACTTTTTCCTAATTCATGCCTTATTTCAACTAACATCAGATAATCAAACTTTTATAAACACTAAATATTTTTTTAAATTAAATATCTTGATATCATTGCAAACGCAGACATTATTAATTAAACTCGGCGTATGATTAATCAAATTGTATCAGTTAAAATCTATGAATTTTTAATGTATTTTTTTTTTTTTGATTTAGAGGAAACAAATTTTTTCTAGTTATTATTATTGTTAGATTGCTTGAAATTCAAAAATACATTGATAAGCAAAGGAAGACAATTTGTTGAAAAGTTCTGATCAATTTTGGCAATATTAAAACTTTAGAAATTGCTTATATATTATTAGTATTATCGTGAAAATGATATTTGAAGCTAAGAACAGATATGGAATCATAGATTTGCTTTATTTTTTATTTTTATCTTGATTTCAGTACTGCGGTCTACAATTTTGAAATTAGGCTTTTTGAAATTTTTTAAATAGGAATTGTATTTAAAAAAGTATTTACAAACTTGAAATAGATAACAATTATTAGATTCAGAAGAAAGAATTTATGAAAAAACTAAAATTTTCTAATTTTTTGTTTATTTCTAATAGCACTGATATCATATTGTAGATATGCTTAAATGTAGAATTGAGCGACGAAAATCACTGTTTCTAAGAATAATTAAAAACAAATAAATGAATTTAAATTTTATTCAACAAAATTCCCTGAGCACCGTTTTCTTTAAAAAAGTAATTTTTTAAAAAAGTAGTTTCTCTATACTCTCAAAGTGAAGCTACAGTGGCGAAAATTTTTGTTAATAAAAATCCAAAATCTTCACTAACTTTAGGATATGCAAGAGGGATCATAATTTTAGTGTTAGAAATGATAGAGCTGACTGTAAATGAATATGATGCAAATTATAAAAAAAAAAAAAAAATATCCATACTAATAAAGATCAGGTTATATTTAGAGTGAGTCAGATGGTTGACAACTTAAATATACTTCCACATCAGTCAATATTTGTTTTGAAATTCTATCAGTATCAGTCTTAAATTTAAATATTTAATTAAGAATTCTTGAAATTCAAACTTTCAAAGAGTAAAACTGAAAACGAAGAGTTTCAGAAAGACAGATGAGTTCTTTTTGAAAGCTGTGAAAATTTTAAAGTATACATAAATAATCTCTTAAAAAGCCCAAAACAATAAGCGATAATAAAGAGAACGAAAAGATAACAAGCAGAAATGATTAATAATATCAGTTATAATTAATTAATTATAACTAATTAATGAAGAGAATGAGTTCTTATTTGTCTTAATGTGCGAAATTATTCGCATAGATTCATTTGCGATTAAAGATGCCGCCTGCTTTAATTATCAAATTTTCTAAATCACTCCGATTAATTTAAAAAAAAAATTTTAATAAGAAAAATTATACCAATAATTTCAATATTTAAATATATCATGTAAAATAGATTATTTATAGTTCAAAGATCACTGATGATAATTTCTCTAATTTGAAAATAGAAATGTTGACCAAATGTTAAAATAGTTAACAGTGTCTTCCATTTCCTGTCATTTTTTCATCTCTCCTACTCTTTCTCTCTCTCTCGCTCTCTTCCAGTTTTATCTTAAATTAACAAAGATAACTGAGAAAGCGCTTTCACCAAAAAACTTTTTCTTCTCCAAACTTTTTGAAATTGTTTCGAAAATTTAATGCAAATTACTACTTTGTTGAAATCGATCCAATGATTCAGTCTTAGTTAGCCAAATAATTTCAGCAGCTAATTGCATCATTTCTTTTAATTTAAAATGCATTTTCATTTTAAATAAATTTGTAAAACTAATATTTCTAATTATAAAGAAGAAATTCTGTTAAAAAGAGAAAGAATATTAAATATTCATTGTTTGCTTATCAAAAAGTATTATCATTAATCAATCAAGGTTATTAAAATATTTGGTCGAAGAAATTGAAATCTGCAATGATTGACACATAACAAATTCTATGAGAAAAAATATAATAGATGTTTGGGTTCAAGTTAACGTAGATTCTTTCTTATCCTTGTGAAAAATTAATTTCTCGATATTATTAACAATTTAATTAAATAAAGAGCGATAATTATCAAATTAATGCAATACTTAAGAGAAATGCAAATTTTCATTTATATTTAAATGCTATTATTGGAGTTGACTTAATAATAAAACAAATTTTCTAATTGGAAAAACATTTTTAGTAGAATATTCAGTGATTTAAAATTAGAATTGAAGTTAAATTTGTAAACAATTCGAAAATATATAACCAGAATTGCTAAACTTATAATTAGAAATGCAATCATTTTCTAAGTGATTAAATGGTGATTAATGATGATAATGATGATAGCATATAATAGATAAATTATTCTTGTCTAAGATCTGACAAGGGACTTATTCTGCAAGTGGTATTTACCTCAAGTATTCAATGCTTTTTGGCGAAAAAATTTCAAATTTGAAATGGAAATAACGAATGAGGCAATATTCCTTCACATCTTACAATTTTTACACTAATATATCATTTATTTTTCTCATTTATAAATAATTATTAAGCGAATATATATCAATTATTCATATTTAGTAACCATGAGTTATCATGAAGAATCTTTGTAATCATAGAATTCAGAGAATAAAAATTCGAACTTTTCTACCAAATAAAAATTAGTAATTTTTAAAAAGCAGAGGAAAAATTCTTTATAATTATAAATAGCTCGATCCATTAAAATTATTTATAGAAAATGCTCGATTGAATTCCTTTTTGTAAATTATAAACAATTTGTTGAATGCAAAAAAAAGCTGTAATATCTCAGACTCACTTATTCGTACAATGATTGACAATCAGTATCATTATGAGAAAATAGGTTCAATGTATCCTAATATAGCTATCGATTGCGAATAAACTGTAGAATTCAGGTGATAAAAAATTTGAACATTTTCATAAATAAAAATTAGAATAAAAATTAGCAATTTACATAAGCAAAGAATAAGCCATTACATAAACTTCAATATTTCGAAAGAACATTCTGATAATAAACTCAATGAAAAACAAAAGCAATTTTTTGTGATCTTCGAAAATTTAGAAGTTTATGCGTTTACTCATGTTGGCATAACTTTTTTTCTGCCGGCACATTTTTCTTAAAATGGATTCTTCAAGTGAACTTCAGACAGTAGCTTGTAAAATTAAAGATTCTGAATATATATTTTTGTTTGATTCATTCTAGTTTCAAATGCATGTTTAGAATCTCGAAGTGAACATTTACTTGCCTAGAACCACAGATTCAATCAGCTTGAAATACGTCATTTTTATGATCCTGACATTTTATGCTATCACTACTGAACAGATTCTTTCAAAAATATTCATCTAATGCAAGACCGATTAAGCATTGCTGCATTTATAACTTTGGAAGTACAGAATGGAATTTTCATAACACATTCATACACAAGACGATTCTGAAGATCAGTACCTGTTGGAAATAAAAATTATTGAAATTTAGAATTCTAATCAGGAAAATTTTTATCTCATATTCCAAACAAAACAGTTAATAGTTTCTAAGTTTATTTATAAAAAAAAATGACATTTAAAGTTCTAATTAATTTCAACTTTAAATATTATTTCGATAAATTCTGTTTTCGCCTTCACTAATTATTAAATATTCTGAAAACTTAAATTTAATTATTAAATAAAAATCCAAAACTAATTTAAAATAATTCTAACAGATAAATAAAGATTCTAAATTTATTTATAGACCTAAATTAAGATCCTACGCAATCTACGGAGATATCCGTATATGATACAATGGGAAATTGCCTGAATATGAGAGCGAAAATGAAGCTCAAGTGTTGGAAGCTGAAGGATAAGCTAATGGATCAATCCTCAAGTGTGCTAACGATTATTTTGATCTACCTTTGCATAAACAAATTTGTATAGAAAAAAAGAAAGCGATAGAAACCAGTGACTTCTGCAAGTTTTCGAGAAAGTTCAAAGTTGTAATTTATCCATGAAATTTTACATACTAAATTATTCGAAACAGAACAATATTTTGATCGTTTAGATTTTTTAATTCCATTTTTGATAATCAGTCAAACTAATGAAATGTCTGTCTCGACATATACAAATGTTCGTAAACTTTTTTTTAAAAAAAAGAACTTTATTTCCCATATAATCCACTACAATCCTTATATAAGAAATAAAGTTTTTTTTCTCAATCCATTAACCTTTTCGTAATTGTCTAGAGTATTTTATTTCTCGACAAATATGAAATTTCGAAAAATTAATAAATACATAACCGTATAGATTTTTCCTATTAAAGAAGTTAAAAGTAATAATTACCTTCTTATGTTGAACAATGAATAGCACATATTTCAAATTTATGTAATTTTAATTAAGTCTAAATATATGTAATATTTCCGGGAATAAAAATTTATGCAATGCTTAATTGGAATCAATGTATTTAAATGAATAGCATTAAATCTAAACATTTCAGCTATCAAAAAAAACTTTATATGCTTCACTAACTACCAAATTTTTCTTTTTTTTAAGCAGAAATTCATAGCCAGAAAAGCAAATAGCAAAATTTCGATTAAAATGGAAATGAGCTAAGACTTTTTAAATTGGCAGGAAGTAAATTCATTCGATGTTAATGCTAACACATTATCGGCTTGCACTGTTTCAGTGAATTCGTCATTTCAATATCCATTTCAATTCAAAATAACAAAAAAAAAACAAAAAACAATTCAGACGTATGTTCAAATATATATTCTCGATTTGGAGACAAATTTAAGAGCCAAGCAAATAGAACAACATTGAGAAAGCAGCTGGGCTCTTTAAATGTAGTATAAATAGCAATAAAAGTATATAAATCTTTGAATAATAAAAGAAAAAAAAATTAACCTCATTGAAGGTGTTATTATTCAAAGCTTCAGTCTTCCGATGACTTCCTTTAATCATCACATGCCATTCTTGTTATTTGAGATATTTTTACTTTAAAATTATCCTAGTGATTAGAGATAAAGCATAAAAATAATAAAGTAATGTTATGAAAAATACGGATATTATTAGTTGGTTTTATTTGTAATCATTTTCTTCTTAGAACAAATCAGCCTAATAAAATTATCTAAAGACCAATTTATATTAGGGGAAGGCAATTTAGCGGCCATTTCAAATGCTTATTTAGCTTTTGCTTCTCGAGGAGGCCGTATAAAACGGAATAATCTGCTCATTGTACAAAATCATAATTGAAGAGAGAAATAAATTAAACTACGTTTATTGGAAAAAGATATGAGCTTTTCAATAATCCATCATTATTATAGCCAATACACGCTGTTAATCATATTTCACGTATCATTTTCACGTATTTCTAGAAACGTCATATTGAAGCACAATGCATTGCGTTAATGATAACTCACGTACGTGGTAAATTTTTAAATAAGAATTCGTCATATCCATTAAAGATATTTTAATTTTTTTTAGTCTACTTTTATAATAATATCAAATATCAAGTAATATTACTATCATTCGATAGGTAATTAATTTAACAAAAAAATTATTCGAATAGAAATTATTGGAATTTATTCTTTATTCGTGCAGGTGATATGATATTATTTTGGATTCATTTAAATAACAACTTTCAGGCTGCAATTTTTTTCCATCAATATTTGTTTAATTTCCAAGAGGAGACAATGAAGTATAAAGGCTTGTTTTTATAATTGTCAAACAGAAAGAGAAAGTGAATTCTTAAAGATGGCCAGAAACAATAATAATGGTTTTAATGGGTTTTTTTTTAATAGGAAAAGCTAAAATTGATGAAATGTATGTCAATATCAGACCTGAAATCTAAAATTTCATCAGTCCGGAACTTGAAATTCTGAAATTAAATATATAAAATGGTTGATATTGTAATAGAATTAGAACAATGTGATGAAGTTTCTATTTTAGTGTAAGAAAGTTTCAGGATGAAAAAATGAGAAAGCAAAATTAGCATGATATACTAGGATAAAGAAAGTTAGAATAGATAAAAATTTTAGAAATTTTATATTTAAAATGAAAAACGCTATTTTATTTTAATTTTAAATATCAAATAATGTAAAATGTATCCTCACTTTTAACATAAATTTATTATTTTATTTTTTAAAAAGGTAATCATTCTTATATTTACTAAATTTCAATATAGAAATTTTGGAGTAATTGACGATTTTTACAATATACAAATTTAAAAAAAATTTTTCAATTTAAAAAATTTAATTACGAATTCTAAAATAGAAATAAGTTTTTTATCACATAAATTAGAAACTTATGACATTAAAATGACTAGAAAACAATTTCGCGGCGTTATCTTCTAATTATTTTGATAAAACGATGAATG
Source organism: Dirofilaria repens (assembly GCA_008729115.1). Classification (NCBI taxonomy): domain Eukaryota; kingdom Metazoa; phylum Nematoda; class Chromadorea; order Rhabditida; family Onchocercidae; genus Dirofilaria; species Dirofilaria repens. Next base: position 331,711 of record SNRZ01000074.1, read on the forward strand.
AAAAGATCGCATGATATCACATATAATTTAATCATCCGTAAATTTTTTAGATGCCTTCTATTCTCATAAAAAAATCAATTTATTTCTAAAATTAAATAACCAGGAATGTCTCATCAAAAAGAATGTAACTTTTTTTTCATTAAGTTGACTAATCCGTCGAAAAACGATTAATTATTACTTTTAGAACACGATAAAAAACTGCTTTGTTTAATGAAAAGAATTTTATTTAACTTTCCATCACTTTAATTTATAAAAATTTTTTTAAAAAAAGAGCCAAGGCATTAATTATTAAAAAATTAAATAGGCTTTAACTTAAATTATAAAGACGAAGCAATAGTTTTTCTTTTATTTTTGTACTATGAAGTTTTAAAACGACAGAAAATGATTAATATTTGTTTTTTAATCTTCGCCTTTTGACCTTTTATCATGGTCTCGAAATAAAAAGCGATCACTGATGAAAATAAAATTTATGCATGCAATAAAACAATATAATCATATATTTTGATAATAACAACATTATGATTTTTTGCAATTAAACAAATAAAAGAGCAATGGGATAGCACAATATTTTTGGCGGAAATTGATAACAAATCAAAGTATAAAATTTCAATAAATGGGAAAAGTACTTATTTTGTAAAATAATGATAAAGCAATTAATCGGGATTGATGATGATTAGATCTTTAAAATTGTTATTATCATGATTATGTGCGTAATTAGATCATTTTGAATATTAATGATTAGCAATCTTTGAACTTTACTCTTGCTTTGATCTTAAATTAATTTGATCACCGAATTGCTAATTGTTTTAGAAAATAAGCAAAATCTATGAATAGAAATGAGCGTAAAGCTTAATATTTAAGTCTTGAAATAATAAAAAAAAAAAAAAAAATAATTTAAGCATCAATAGTATTTTTCTGGAATAGAGATTATGTTGGAAAAAATGCATCATAAAAGGGTATTAACAAATACAAATAATCTATAAGGTATTGATTTTCTATGGATGGGAAAAATTTTTGTGAATTCAAAAACAATGATCATTCAAGAATTGCGTCATTAAAAGTTTTTAAATTTGCTGCAATTCGAAATAAGCAATTAGAAATTAGTGGATAAGTATAATTATGGATTTTTCAAATTCAGATAAGGATGATTGCCAAGTTTAATTGAGTATAAATTAATTAAAATTCATTTATAATAAACTATCGAATAAAATAATAACATTGGAATTTCTAAAAGTCATTCATATCAATAATAGAAAAAAAAAGAAATCGCCGTAGTAATTTTACATGATACAAAATTAATTAAATTATGAGAATGAATCATAAGATGCATGAGTAAGTTATCAATTCTTTGGTTATCAATTCCAAATAATGATAATGATCTTTTCATTGTCTACTATGATCGTTGTCAATTAGTATCCTATAAATTTTAAAACATTTAAATTTGAACTTTGATGCTCATCATTTTTTAATTATTAAAATTTGCTAAATAAACATTATGTATTTAATCCTTCAATATTCTATTTTCCATGCAAACTTCTTAAAACTTCTATCAAATATTTATCAATGAATTTCATAAATAAAGCAAAATCGAATGACCAATATTACTAGCTGATGAAGTATTAGCATTAATTCCTATTAATTATTTCCTTTTGTTTCCTATTCCAAATTTAATCTAAAAATTATCTATTTGAAATCAAAAAAAAGAGAAAAAGCAAAATCAGCGAAGAAATTGAATATGAGGATACCTTTTATCTCACCATGTTTTAAAACTCCTAGCAACTCTTCTCGTAGTTTATATCGATCAACTATCATTATTATTTTTTTTTTTTGTATATCTATAAAAGAAATACAATTACTGATCAAATGTATTTTTGATAATATCATATCTGAATGTGCTCGTTTGATATCATCGTAATTAATTTCTTCTGCTAAGTAATTTTTTCTGATATGTGTCATAATATTTTTTAAATGTACGTCACAATCATATCAATAGCAAAATTATGAGAAAAGAAAGATGATAGTATTGATTGAATTTATTATAAAATATCTCAGTGATTTCAGTGATAATCTATGCTATTTTTTAAACAATAAAATAGTTGCAAACAGTAACTAATATATGAAAAATATAAGAGACTAATATGAGAAATAAACAAATAAAACCTTTCATACTTTCGCATAAACTGACGAATTATTAGTTGGCGAAATTTTGTTATTTTTGGCAAAAGCTTGATTTTTTTCCATTAAATAATAAAACTGAATAATGAATAAAAATTTAGAAACAGAAATCAATTATAAGAATCGGAGCTTTTTTTTTGGAAGCAAAAGAAATCATTGCCAAGAACAATAGTGTAATATTTCATGAATTAAATTTTATTTTTTGTCTTTCTTGAAGAATAGTAATGTAATGTAATATTATATAGATTAAATTTCAATTTTACTCTTTTCTTAATTTAATTCGTTTTGTTTACTTTTCCTCCATCAGGAGAAAAACATGATCTATCATCTAAAGTGTTCTCTCATTTATTTATTTACTGCTGCATTCTTGCCAAATTTTAGTACTATACAAATGAAAATGATTTATGAGAATTGAAATTACGTTAAAATTAGAAATTGGAGAAATCCGTGATTCAATAATTCAGAATGAAATAATATGAAACGAAATTTTAGTTTTGTTAATACGGATATACTACTCAATTTCGATGAAATTTTAAATTCCCATCAAATCAAGTGATTACATTATTGCACTTAGCATTTTTTCGGAAAAAAAAAATCAGAAGAGAAAAGGAAAATTTACTTAAAAAATGTATTCGATCACAAATTCAAATCAAAAAAAATTCGAAGTTGTCTTAATTAAATTTTCCATTCAAATTAATGTAAATATTATGACAATGGGAAAATTGAAAATTCATTTTTAGCTAAGAATATTTTTAGATTTGAATAATTATTTTCCATTTTCATCTATTACTTCTATTACTTAGATATTATTTTTTCCTTTAATTATTTAGCCAAAGCATTACTTCAATGGGTACTGTAAACATTAATTGTTATTTTGCTTTTGTTCCTTCATTTTTTCAAAAAAGTTTTTGCATAAGTTGAGCCAGATATTTTCACAAGTTTTATTCAAATTTTTGCATAGAATTGATGCACAACTAGTGTAGATTGTTGTGAAATTTGATAATGATATGAATTAAAAACCGTTGGATCCATTTATTTCCTTCCCGTGACAAGAAGGTTGAGATGAAAAAAAAACAAAACTGACAAGCAAGAAATTTTCGAATAAACGATATAAGCTCTTTTTTCAATTCTTATCAAAATTTCAAAAAAACTTTTCTCCGGTTTTAAAAACCAAATAAAAAAAAAGAGAAATAAAAAGAAAATTTTATGCCCCTTTTGATAATCATTGCATTTGATAAGAATCAAACATTATAAAATACAAGAAATTCGTTTATTAATCAAACTTGTCAAATTTGAAAGATATGCCATGTACAAATATAACACAAATAATTTTATGAATGATATTGCTAATCTGATACATTTTAATCAAGTAAATATGCATATTTAATAAGCAATAAAATATTGTTAAATTGAATGGATCAAAAATTAGATTTTAAACTGCTAAATATATTTATTTGACATAATTAAAATATGAAGAATATGCATACGATGAATAATAGGGTAAAGGTCAGACGAACATCAATCAGATGAACATTAAAGGGAGCATCCATCTGTTTATTTTTGAAAATCTATTAATTACAAATTATTTCTTAATCTCATTGCTATGATTAACAAATCTTAGGAGTTTTAAATTTGAAAATTTACAGGAATACTGAAATTTCTTACTTAATATCATAAATTTATCAATTTAAATGCTTTAACTTTTTATATTTTCACGTCGTCTGATTTTTATTCTTTCGTTGAAAGACTTGCGTTGAAAAGATTTCAATGTTATCGAGTCGGAAATCAGCAATTTTAAATTCTTATTTTACATGAAGTCCTGAATTTTGATTATGCTGGAATAGTCTAGACGCCAAAGCTAATACAAAATATCAGAATTGTAATTCAATTTTGTGACGTCAGTCAGCCGCACCATTTTATTTTAATTCACTACCACTTTCAATAAATTTTAAATAGAATTTAAAAAAAATTCATTTTTTCGATATGACATTAAATAAAATCTATTAATAACAATTTGATATGATTTTAAAAATTTCCGAGCATGAAAATATATTGAAGACAGTAGATTGCTACTGTTGATAATAATGGTATAAAGTGTGACAAATTTAAATTCCTGTTAAATTTTTTTACAAAGATGTCTCGAAATGAATAATTTTCAACATGCATTAAGTTAACAAAGAATATATTAAATTTCATGAAATTTTAGAGTCAAAACAGTTGATTTTTTTTCGAGATTATGCATTTGGCATGTCAATATCTGTAAGCTCAATTGCATTTCATGTTTGCATGCAAACATGCATTTAGCGCTTGCATTTAAATATGCTTCCAGTTTCTTATTAATTCTGCAATTCAAATGCATCTGAAAATGAAATAGTTTTTTCTATAAATCTTGCTTACCATGAATATTACCGATACTACAAAACAATTTCGAGATGATGAAAAATAAATATTATGAACAACCAAATCAACATATTAACATAATACCCTCTACCTTGTTCATAAGTAAAATTACCTGAGTAAACAGATCATGAAATTATTTTTGGAAATGAAGGGATGTATGGAAATAAATGTTCATTCCAATAAATAAAAAGGTAAGTATATGAATATGTATGCTGAATATATAGGTTTACGTGGATAAATTACGTAAACGTATGAGTAGGTGATATGAAACCGAGCATATATGGATGCTATTTTCTACAGTAAAATTTTTTTTTAATTTTTGTTTAATATAAAACAAATATCCTTAATTTCTATGGAATAGTTAAACGTTAAGTATTGAAACTTTCGATTAGAAACAAAATATTTTAGGCATAAAATGAATATTTAATTATTAAAAGAAAAATTTCAAAAGACGTAAAATTCCACTTCTTCCTTCCAAAAGGAATCAAAGTTCTAGGGTCATTTGAAAATTGGACAATGAATAGAATAAGCCAAGAAGAAAAAATTAAAAATACAAGCTTTCTGATCGTGTGTGTAATTATCTGCTGCCTTGCTTTTTTTTTAAAAAGAGCGAAGATCCAGATAGATCAGCATTTGTTTTTAATTGTTATATTCAAAGACAATAGGCAATCTAGAAATTTTTACTTTTAATTAGGAACAATTTGATGTCAGTAAGTGAGAAGTTAACATTGTAACTATAAATAGTATTTTTAGAAAATTGATCCTTTAATAAGACAGAAATTTTTCTTCATTGTCGAGAAGATTGAAATTAAAAAAAATGAGGAATATTTCAATTAATAAAAATAATTCCATATAATAACGTGCTTATTCATTCCAACTGAAATTTAATTTGTATATTTAAAAATTTCTGTAAAGTTTTTCTCAAGACAATAGTAATTACATATTTGAATACTTAATTAATTTAAAAGAAAAACTGTACGAATTCGATTAGTAGTTTCTCCTCTCTCTCCCCAGTATATTTAAAACTTGAATAGATTTAAAATCAAAATTCGATACATTGATAATTTAGTAACAGATTTAATATAAGTATTGTTATCTTGGAGAATATTATAAATTAAATTAAAGCTGAAATGAATGAAATATGTATTCTCGCCCTTTTTCTTTACTCAAAAAAAGTATGTGTTAGGAATATTTTTTGACTTCAGTTTTAATTTCAATTATTATTTAATTTCAAACGTATATTTCTATTTGAGCATTTTCAAAATCATTCAAAAAAGTATTAGTTTAGGCTTTAATTATTAAAATTCGTTACAAAATTAGGTGGCCGAATGTCTTAGTATTTTAAAATGAGCAACATTTTCTTGGGTTTTTGATTAAATTGTTGATCAATTTAATGTGACACTTCCGATATTGAATGGTATCGAACTAAAGTGGAAAAAACTGGATAGTATCTAATGATTAAAAATACTTTACACTTCCACAAAACGCGAATTGAACTGTCACAGTTATTTTTGTAAATAACAGTTAATGATCTTTGATATTGATTCTTTCTTTAGTATACAATCAAATGGCAGTATAATATTAGGTGAGATTCGAGAATATTTCAATTGAATAATCACTTGACTTTCTAAATGAAATGTTATAACTGATAATCTGATCCTAAATTCTTTCTTCTTTTTCCGTTCTTTTTCTCATATTCATTTTTAACTGAATATAAAATAATATTTTATCAATTCTTGTATCCGTGATAAGAAGCAAGTTTGTGATTCAAAATATTTTACAGACTATCACTTAAATAGTGTCTTTTAGAATATCATACTGAAATGATAAATGTCGTAATTTTGTTACCATTGATTTCATTACTTCGCAACAGATCATCAACGAATGATTCCTTGCATTAAGAGCTAGAAAATCTCTATCAATTTATTGACTACAGGCTCCGCGTTATTGCTATGAGGATTTCCTTAAATTTTATTCTTATCACTATTAGTTAAATACTTGTATTAGTTAATACACTTTCACGATTTTAGTGCAGCACAGTGGTAATATAATCTGCATTTTCTGATGTTTGCAATCATTTTATAATCATTTTTAATTTACGACGAAACATCACTGATAAATTTATAATACAGAATATTTGAAAATTTGTCATCCAAAATTTCCTAACTTATTGCAAATATTCGAATAGAAATGGAAATATCTGTAACAAACATACAATATCATCCTGATAAGCATTTCTCTTTTACTCAAGAAATTCGAGCGGTATTTATCGAATAGATAGATCAATATCAATGCGACGTACAGCAAAAGTATTAAATTAAAGAGTTTTGTACGAGAAATTTTCAAACATTTCGAAAATATTTGAATAGGAAAAGAAGAGATTTGATATATATATTTATCAAAATTGATTAAAAATTAATTTTAAAATTTAATGGAAAAAGTTTTCATACCAGCAATTTTCCATTAAATTTTAAGATCCACTATTGAATTCTCTTTTCATATAATTGACTGTTAAAACATCGTATACTGTTTTTATTTAATTGCCAGAATTGCATTAAATATTGTAAAAAATATCTTTGATTTAAAGATTATTTATTTTCGGTACATCGATTATTTTTCGATCTTCAAGATCAAAAATCATTTCTATGCCTATATATTACTTATAATAAATGCTGCATTTCCTATTTAAAATTGGTCGCTATTGCTTGTATATTTTCAAAACAATGAAAATAATTAATTGTTTTTATTACTATCACTTATTTAAATATTGTTTCATCCTCACTAAATAAAAATTAATTTTATCATTTTTAAACGATTTTTCGTCTTTCAATTCTTTTGTTATCAATTATTTGAAATAGAAATTAGAAATTAGGGGAAGGAACAAGCAGATCATGTATCAAGAATTGTGTTTCTTCTATAAATGGTTTTTAGAATTTTAATTTATTGTTGATATTTTATACTTTTTTCCATTTCTATGACATATTGAATTCTGTTTTTGATTTTTTCAATTTCCAATAAATTTTAATATATATATGTATACATTGAAAAATAGAATTCTTAAGAAATCTCAGAATCTATAATAATTTTTTTCTTAAATCTTCAAAACTATAGAAACTGAGAACACTTTGAAGTCTAAATTGCCTAAATTTGTTAGAAGATATGTCCAATATATGTGCTATTCCTTTTTATTGGAATATTATTTGTCAAAAAATACAAATATTGATAAGTCTTATATCATGAAAATATAAAAGATACGGTATAAGTTAAACAATAATCTTAACATTTAGCTTAGATGGAATGATGGATGAAATATTTTATGCAATTTACATGGATATCTAAGGACCAGATGTCACATCAGGTATCATCTTCCATTCAATCATATTTTTATTTGTCAATAAACTGGTTCTATATTTCAGCATTCCGAAGGAATTGAATTGAAAAATGGCCTTTTTGATTTGATTTAATGATCGACCGACTTATTATTTATCGAACTAAAATTTACATATGTAAAAATACATTTGAAAATAAAATATCTGACTAAGGCAGTTTCGATGTTTTCGAATAATTATCAGTTTTATCATGTCCGTAATATCAATATCTTGAGAATATTCCTTTATAATTTTTGTATCTTAATCATCTATTTGCAGTAAACTTAATTTACTTAGTTAATCACTCATATCTATTTATTCATTTTCCTCAACTTTTGAATCAAAGATTATTTTTGCTATTTTTAGAAAGAACTGCTATTAACAGTAATAGTTTTTACCAGTTTAACTGCCTGCTTTCTTCTATAACTTCTCGAAAAGAATTCATGTCAAATCCAACAGTTGTTATTAATTAAATTAGTGAACAATGCATAATAAATTCAAGAAATAAGAAAATTTACATATTCTCAAGTATTTTATTCAACAAAGTTAAAAGATTAGTATTTTGAAAATAATTTCATAGAATTAATAGAGATTTCCAAGATGAAATATGAACGGTATTTTACGCTTGGATTGCATTCAGTCGTATATTCTAACAAACATGATAATAATAATTTACAAATTTTTCCTTAATCTGTTGAACGTTGAATATTCATTGAACAGATAGATATTGAGATTTTGTTGTAGTTGGTTTTGATGAAAGATTGTCATCATTAGTGGGAATTAGAATACAGGAAGAAATTATGAAAATGCCCTTTGAACTATACCGGTAATATGTACTATTGCGTGGGATAAGTAGTAAGATTACTTGAAGAGCTTATTATATGCTGCTTAACAAAAGGTTTTCATTTGATGGCGCAATTTAACGTATCTCACGTTAAATCATCGCCGATTTCTCTTTCGCATTCTTTCCCATATATGCGCAAAATTCTTTTATGTCACTGTCAATTCCGCCGTTCCGATGGACAGCTGTCAAACGGACAAATTTGCTGTTAATCATTTGTTTTTTTTTTTGAATTGAGCCGCAACTTTCATTGACTTGGTGATAGCATTTGTTATTATGGAAAGTTGTGGTATCGATAATGAATTGATAATTTTGATAGTAATGCGAGGAGACATCTAATAGAGAGACATCGGATAGACAATGGAAAATATTTCGTTGGTGCTATCGTCACATCTCTTTCTTTTTTTCTCTTCACTTCAATTCATTTCACATTTCAATATTTTTTTCTGCTCTTTTCGATTCGATCATTACCAAGATAACTTGTTAGATGATAGTGCGGATCGATCGATAAAATATTACATTTTCGTTCTCGAAATATTCAGTAGCAGTTTGGATACTATAGTTTTTTTTTCTCATAATAAATTCAGTAAAAAAATTCAATGTGATCAATCAATTACTTGATCGAATTGAAAAATATTCAAATTTCAGTTTTTATCCTTCACTTCAAAAGTAAAATAATAAGTTAAATAAAGAAAGGTCGAGTCACCATACTTGTTAATTTCATTTTTTAGGTAAACTTAAAATGAATCACCTGGAGCTGGGAGTACGGTGACTTGAAAAGGAAGATTTATGATAGGAAGAGGAAGACTTGATAATTGTTTGGCTCTCCTTCGACAATTGTTTATCGTCTCCAATCATTCTTCAACTGCGTTTCACACATTTTTAAAATGAATATGTTCTATGAAAAGTAAACTCATTTAGTTATTCTTATAATTTTACTAAATGCATGCTTGACCTTTGTCCTGCTATGAAAACCAAATGGTCATGAGATTATGATTATCAAATATTTCGGCTTATAGCCGTTATTCGATGTTATAGTCATTTATTCAACTCGGATTACCCGATATTATAAACCTATAATTATCTATCGCTTGTCGTTT